>CM035806.1:10851223-10856223 GCA_020466095.1 Chlorops oryzae | reverse complement strand
TTATGCTTCCTTTGTAGCCATAAACATCCTCCCAAAAAATTTTCTTGGTCGGTCCATTATTAAGGGTACCTCCAGTACTAGGGTCTGTCACAAAAATCCCAAAACTGCCTCAAAATCGGACTTTTTCAAAATATTTCAATGAAACTTAGAATTTGACCGTATATTTAAGCCTCCGATTAGAATTGCAAAAAAAAAAAAAAAAAAAATGGAAAATTGGGCGTGGAAAAGGGGTGTTTTTCATAAAGAAATTTAACAAAAGTCGGTATATGGGGCCCCTAATAGCCTTCAAAACCTCTTGAATATTCTTACTTAGTAGTCCTGTTTTTTGGGCGTGGTTGAAAAATTATTTAAACATTTGTGTCTGTGTCGGGTATTTTACTGTCAGGCTCGCCTGACTATAACACCCTTACTTGTTTTTATCGAAATTGTGTTTTTAAAATCGGTTGTCAAAATTACTCGAGATATTGATTAAATTTTGCATTGGTCTTCGAGACATAATTCACAAAGAATAGAATTGAGGATTTTTGTGCAACTAAATTCTCGGCCGGACTTTTCGAGATCAATTAAAATCTGGCCTGTAGAAAATTTAGGAATGCTAAATATGGGAATTCGCTAAATTCGTCAAGTAATTTCGGGAGCTGCAGTCAAGATAAGTTGGTTTAAATTTTACGTGTTACACCGAGTACAATCGCAAAAAAAAAGACTAGATTAACTCTGCAAATACAATATATGTACTTGGATATAAAAATCAAAAAAAATGGGAATTTTTTTTTTTTTTTAAATTATCACACATACCAGCAGGAGAGAAACGCTGGACTTAAATTGTTTTGGACAGTTTTCGGGAACACCTCAATATGTACCCGAAGATACCTACTGCTATATAACATACATATATTCATGGCAATAACGAAAACAACAACAATATAGGCAATACTATTAAATGCGATTTAACAACAACGATTATTGTTATTGTTTGTTGCAATTGTTTTTGGTTTTTACCGATTGTTGATTGTGTAAAAAATTGGTAATAGGTGTCTTTAAAGCAAAGCTGACGGACGCGATTCTTGAACATTTTCAGATATCGTCGCCGGCTTTGTCTACGGCTCTGGGCTTAAGTAAACGCGTGCGGGTTTTTGTTTTGGTGGAATAAAGAAACGTGCATTTGAAGACGGGCGGTAAGTAGAAGGTACCTACATACATA
Source organism: Chlorops oryzae (assembly GCA_020466095.1). Classification (NCBI taxonomy): domain Eukaryota; kingdom Metazoa; phylum Arthropoda; class Insecta; order Diptera; family Chloropidae; genus Chlorops; species Chlorops oryzae. The sequence goes on along the minus strand of CM035806.1, from coordinate 10,855,022 downwards.
TGTTTACTCGCATTGTACTAAGCAACAAGGCAGAGAGCCAAGCTAAGCCAAGCCAAGTCGAGCTAAGAGCTAAGCTGAGCTGAGAAAACCTATGCCAAGCCGAATCGCGTCGCGTCGCGTCGCATCGCATCGCGTCGGTCGCGTTGAATCGAGTCGAGTAGTATATGAATCTAATCCAAGTTGCAGAATGTAAGCTTGTAATGCGCCACATGCGGCATGTGATGTGCCTAATAAAATCAGCAGATTCGTATTTATAGCAGCGAAGCGATTTCTGTAAATCCATTGATTCGTTGTAATTCCGGACAGACGAATATGCTTTAGAAATCACCAAGCGCTATAGAAATCGTTCATTGTACTCGTGTAAGGAGAGCAGGCCCGGTCAGGCCAGACTGGTGGGGAGCGGAGCGGAGAGTAGTAGAGCCGACCAGAGCCAATTTCAGCTGAGTTAAGTTGAGCGGAGGACCATGTGGTTTCTATTTGTCTCTATTCGATGATATTGGAGGGAAGATTGTAGGTAGGAAGGTATGTAGGTTGGTGAGGATAGCCTAAAAGAAGAAAGTTGATGAAGTTGGTGGTACACTGCGAAAAAGTATACGAAATTTTGATGAACAAATCTGAATGATTTTTCTCTTTGAATTTTCTATTTAAAATTTTCTATTTAAAATTTTAAAACTAAATGGAAATTGTTTTCCTCCTCTTCTTGGGGTATTTTTATATTTTTTTTTATTATTATTATTTTTTTTTTTTGAAGTGTAACATTCGCCCTCAAGTGTAGACAGCTATGTATTTTTTCGAAAGCGTTTAAATGGCGACGTCTTGGAAGTTGATATGCCCTATTGAGATGATCACGTAGTCGTCCATCTGCGGAGGTGGAAGTAGCGATTGAAGTTGAAATTTTACGTTAAAAGGATCGCAGTGGGGCAGTGCGGTTTCGCGCGCTCTTTCTCTTATTTTTAATAGTGCAGACGCATTGCAAGTCAAAAAGAAAGATTCGCAAACGATCCAACGTCGCCAGACGTTACTGTCTCTGTCGCGTCATCGTAGATCGCGTCATCGCAGATGCGGTTTTCTTCGACGGTGATGTGGCGATGATCACGATGATGATGATGATGCGACGGTGCAGGCAATGGCTGCGGCACTCGACACTGTAATTTATAACAGTTGCTTTGGGCTGCCTTATATAAAAGGCACAATGTGTGTATGTTTGTTGTGTGTGTGTGTGTGTGTTACATGGAGCTGCATCAAATTTTGGGCTATAAAATACCTTAAGACCAAACAGTTTTCCTCTTTCGATGCAAGGCACGCCTCTATCAGCATTTGGCGATCTTATTTTCGAGCGACTGAATCGTTTGAAGCCATTGGAGCCTTTTCTTTTTCCTAATAACAAAGCTTAAGTACGACACCACACACTCCATTCGATCTCAATTGGAGCGGGATTTTATTTAACTATTTTATTCATTTTATTAATTTTATTTATTATTTATTATTATTAATTTATTTGTGAGATTTTCAAATAAGAAAGTATGTATGTACTTCTCGAAAGGTTCAAAGTTACCACACAAAGTGGTTGTTTCCCTGCAGGAAGCCTGTCGCCATATGGCCCCATGTCTATACTGACGTCAATATAGACAAGAGAACTAGTTCCAACGTCAACAGTAATTATAGGCGGTCTCATAAGAGAAACTGTACTGTCAAGAGGTATAGTTCATCTTTATTGACCATGTCAACAAGGTGTCTGCTTATAAAGCAAAAGAGTACTGCTTTTGTCTACATAATAGTACCGACGTCAATAGTTTTTCGGTCTACTGTTGACATTCAATGACAACTCAATGTTAAATGTCAATAACGCAAAGCATTGCGACGGGTATAACTTGTCAGTAGTACTGTTGACGCAGTCAGTAGAGAAAGAGTATACAGTGGTGTCACAGAATCCCATAGCTGTCGGAATCGGAATTAAAACCGATCGAAATTTCATACAGAATTTATACATTTTGTCGTTTTTGGCTTTGAATCCGAACCATTATCGGTTATTAGGTGCACAGTACCCTATTTTATCCGGCTGTCTATCAGATATATATGAAAATTCAATCGACTAAAATTCCAATTCCGACAGCTATCGGATTCTATGACAACCCTGATAGATTCACTATTGACATTTCCTGCAGGGATGTTATCCTCTCAATTTGTTCAATTTTTAGCTCCCGTTTTTTTTTTGGTCCCTTGCCGCAGAAACTGCCGACAACGTGACATTTATGTGTTCAAAAATTCTCTTCTATCTTTATTTTACTTGTCTTTTTTTTGGAATTTTAAGGTTTTTTTTTTTGTCAACTCTAGAAAAGATACTTTTTTCCCCTCTTTTCCGTTTTATCTCGAAATCAATTTATTCTGGAATAATCAGATCAGAAAACATTATTAAGCTTCATGTAAAGAGCATTACATGCAACAATAACAATAAAGTTACTCAAAAAGGATAATCGCACACCTACACAAATGCATGAGAGCGCTTGAAATCGAAATATGTATGTTTGTATGCATGTATGTATCTAAGGTGGCTGCAGTTGGTAAAACAGCTTAAAACTCTCGTTTCAATGAATACTCAATCAACGTCCAAAGGACACTGGTCAGTGTGTTCGGTTCGTTTCGTTTCGTTTCGTTTCGCTTCGGTTCGCTTCTGTTCGGTTCATGAGTCGAAGGCACCAAAAGCTCTAAGTGTGTAGGTTCATCGGAAGCATGAAGAGGAAATTAAATTTAATCAATTTTTGGTTTCATAAATATACGTAGAGATTTTGTTCGAATAACGAGTAAAATATTGCTAACATACACTCTCCTCCCTTATAGAGTTCGTATAAATTGAAACCATTAAGGGCAGAAGCCATGAATATTTTCATTTTGTAAAGGAAATTCACAGGAGAAGAATTAAAATGCTCAAAAGGTCATAAGTTGAATGGTGTGGTGCTTTGTCTATTTTTTTTAGATACATCTATATATATGTAAGGGAGAATTTAATTTTGGAAATTTTCAAAAATTTTCAAAAATTTCAAAATAATAATTAAAAAATTTAAAAATATTTTCATTTTTATGTGACAAAGTAAAAAAAAGTTTTTTCAAGGAACATTCTTAATGAATTTAAAACGCGGGTTTTTCACAATTTATTTATTGTCCTTCCTTTGGGAGAAATTCGTCTAGGGAGGAACATTTAACCCTTTTCTTCAGAATTAAGAAATTTTATCGGCAATTAAAACGAACCTTTTTCCAATGGGTTTTGGAAGATACAAAAAATTTCAAAAAAATATTTAAAATTTTTTTCAAAATTTTTAACTCCCTTTTTTTTTTCTTTTTCAAATTTTAAAAAATTTACCAAATAGTGGTCCATTTTTCACAAATTTTCCCCTTTTAAATAAGTTTTTTTTTCTAAAAATTCCTTTCTTTTCTTGAGAAATAAAATTTAAACCGGAATATCCTGTTTTGGAAAACATTTTAAGTTACAATAAAGGCATTCACAAGAAATAAAATAAGTTAATAAAAAAACCCAATAAAAAATGCTTTGGCCTTGAAATTGGATATTTTTAAATAATTGTTGATAAAGGCTTGCTTTCAGCTTTTTAAACAATTTTAAATTCTTCCTCAACGTTAAACCTTGGTTGTTTCTCTCTTTTTTGCTGGCCGCTTTTGTTCGGTTCTATTGAAAAAAAGTAATGTGTAACAAAAATTGAAAAATTAAAATATAAAATTGGTTTTATAAGGAATTTTTAAATTAACGATTAAATTTTAACATACAAAATTTCTTAAGAATCTAAAA
>CM035806.1:10441223-10841223 GCA_020466095.1 Chlorops oryzae | reverse complement strand
GTCGTCGTCATAGTCGTGGTCGTGTATGTCAGTTTGTTGGCTGCCGATAATTTCGCTGTAATACGACATGTACGATCAATCGTGTCCAACCATCGCATTCGCTTTTCAAAGGGTGTCGTCGAGCGATGCTTGATTGTCGTGTGTGCGCGCGCACCTTGCGTCTCTCGATATCGTGTAATCATGTTGTTAAGAAAACGATTGCGATTGAGCTTGAGCTTGCTGGATGGCTTGGTGGTACGACCGCCTGTCGTGGGACGTCTCATTCGTTCGGTCGGTTTCAACCAATCAATTTTACTCGAATTCACTCTCGGAACCATGTAATTTAATGTAGTCTAGAGTTCAGCACAGACTTGCCAGCTACAACATACATACATATGTAGCGACTGCCGTCCATACCAGCCAGTATGTACAAACATACATACATACATACATATATAGAGTTGCAATCGATAATACCAGACATTAATGGGTATGTTTTCTTCCTCTTTTTTTTTCCTATTTATTCTTATTAATATTATTATTAAAAATTTTTTCTTTTTTTTGGAGACTGTTGCTCTCAGTCGTTGGTGTTGTTCTTGTTCTTCGACTATTGTTGTCATACTTGTTGCGATCTTGTTCGGCCTGACAACAATGTTGACTGTAATTGCTTTTGATTTAATTGACTAAATGATCAGTTTTTATTGGGTGAGCTGTCACCTGATCGACTGTGCGAATTATAATTTGATAAGAAAGTCGAAGAAGTATTAAATGAAAAAGAAAAAAAAAAAAGGGGAATCAATCAATTGCGAAGAACAAATAATGGACCAATTTTAGGAAGCGCTTTAAATCAGAGCTCAATCAATAGGTACAAATTTTTCTTGCAAAGCGGGATTTTTTTACTCTTGCAAAAATCTTAATTGCCCTTATCAAAACTTATATATTCACAGCCACTTCATTTTGTCTTTATTGCCCGCTTTCTGAAATTTCATCATGCTTAAGCCCAAAATCGAATATTGCGAGAGCCCGATGCGAGAGTGCGCGACGTCACGGAAATGTTTTGCGTGACGCATTTTAATCTCCAATGAGAGTTTTACGTCACGCAGATGATAGCATAATTTCGCTTCTAGTAATGCAATATTTGAACCAAGTACCAATCTAACGAGTACCGAGTACTCATACAAATTATACGCTATCACTTGAGTTTAAATTTTAATTCAAATTTTCAAAAATTTTTCAAAATGAACCAAAGCTCGCGAAACATTTTAAAAGCTCTTTTTCACGGAACAGTGAACAGTTTTTGTTTTATTAGTTTAAACGAGTACCCAATAGCGAGTACTCAAAAAATAGCTACATCATTAACCTGTCAAATTGCCTCGCAACGAGAAATATTCAATTTTTCAAAATTTTCTCGCTACGAGGTCTCGCAGTGCGATACATTGGAGCTTGAACCATATGATTGAATATATTGAAATTTGTGTGCGTCTCGTCTCGCGCTCTCGCAATGTTGGATTTTAGGCTTTACTTTTTTAATATTAATTCAAAATAATCCTCACACCAGGGTTGCTGTGTGACTTTTTTTTGGAAGTTTTTGAAAAACGATGTTCTGAACGAGATTTTATTTCGTGTAAGATCAAAATTTTATTTGAAAATGAGTAAATGAAGTAGTGAGCATTTTCTACATAGCTTGTAGACCTCATAAGGTAGAAGCCAGGCTTGTCCGAGTTTTGGTTCATTTAAACAAAATTTTTAAGTAAAATTCAAGCTCAAGTGATAACGCCTATATTTTATGAGTACTCGTTACTCGTTAGATTGGTACTTGTTTCAAATATTGCATTAATGACCATGCCGCAAAACTCTCATTAGAGATTGAAATGCGTTAAACAAAATATTTTTATGACGTCACGGTATCTCGCAACGAGCTCTCGCAATATTGGATTTTGAGCATTATACTAACGCAAGCATATCCTCTTTACGATTTAAAAATAGTATGTAGTTTATGTAATCCACATATAACCATATATGTCACTCTCATAGATATTGCGCGGGACGTTTCGCGCCAGTTAGAAAGAGAGGTTACTCGCCAGGCGAAAAAAGAGCGAGAGAGAAATACTTTTGGTGAGTACCTAAGTGAAAAATGCTCATTTTGGTGGGTACCCAAAACCGTGGTGAAAAGAGCCAAAATGGAAACGGCTCCTGAGTGACATATATAGTTATATATGATGTAATCCCAATAGGGTATTCCGAAGAAACGATCGCTTTTCTTTCGATGCAACTGATGCTCACAGTAGGTACGGTACCGTGCGGTACTTCATCTCTCAACTGTAGATAACAAAGTTTAATTGCTTAGCGACAATTTTCAAGCCGATCAATGATAATGGATCATTAAAAAATAAAAATAAAATATAAAATAAAAAATGAAATAAAAGAAAGCAAAGGAGGAAGAAAAAGAAAACAGCGCTTATCAAATAGAAAGAATCCCGAACGCAATCGAGTAGCTATCGAGCAGCTAGTCGACGATTGAGAGAACCTATCATAAACTGAACAAGAATCGGGAGTACTGACGAGGAAATGGCGATAACAATTTTTTAAAGACGACCTTTTCTCGATTTAGTTTTGTTTTTATTCTTTATTATTATTATTATTATTATTATTAGTTTTTTGTGTGTGCGTGTATGCTGTGTGTGTGTGTGTGTGTGTGTGTGTGTTTGGAATGGTGTGTTCGTTCTTAATGGGAACGATCCATGTAGTCCTGTGGATTATGCGACGAGAAGTCATAATCATATCAGTGCGATCGCGATCACTTTCGCTGAATGAAATCTTTTCATGTCTTTCGGTCTTTGTATATCTTTGAAGCTATGATCGCGCAGTCAATTTATCAACGAAGTGATTTTTTTTTCCCCAACACATTTCGTTGTTTTGTTGCGTTTTGTTTGGGTTTTGGTTTCAGCTTCGGCATCGGCTTCGGCTTTGGCTTCGTTTTGGGTTTGGGTTTGGGTTGGGATAAGATGGGATGGATGGTGGAAGTTGGCAGTTGTGCATACGAAGGACAATGAACTTGGATCTTAGGGTACACCAAGAGAGACCGCATTGCGACTTTTAAGGTTGGTTAGTAGCGCTTCGAAGGCGCGCAAAAGGCAAAGGTAATGGTTATGGCGGCGACGACGGCGACGACGACGGCAGCTAAGCGCAAGATCTCACTTGGCGATAATGATACAAATCTGTTTGTTGTTTTGCTGATGTTTTGTTAGTTTTCTTATTGTGTTTTTGTTTTTTTTTGTTTTGCGGTTGTTGCGGGGACTGAAGATTTTTTTTTAATGAATTGGTGGAACAACATTTCGAGATGGTTGGCAGGGTCTCCTGAACTGAATTTGAAACTCATGAATAGTTTTGGTTATTATTTTTCATAACTTCATTTCTCATATCTATTGAAGAATTTTTATTGAAGTTTCGACATTTTTCGAATGTGACTTCTATTTATTCTCAAATCTCTGCAGACGAAGAAATGCTTCGAGTAGACCACAAAATTTTCAAAGATCGAAAACAGATCTACATTGAAGCCTAGGTTAGGTTTGTGTTTAGTGTGGCTGTTACCAAAGGTGACACACTTAGGCCTCACGTGGGTCCGTTGTAATACCACGTATAATGAGAAGACGAAGAAAAACAGAAAAAACGTCACAACCTGAGCTGGGAGTTGAACCCAGAACCCTCTCGCTTCGTAAGTTGGCATCTCAACCAACTACGGAGGCCGTCACAATGAAGCCTAAGAAGGGGGAAAAAAAATTATTCCATAATCGAATCGGAAATCTGAAATTTATTCCCACACCTTCTTCCTTCACAAAAAAAAAAAAATAATAATAATAAAATAAAAAAAAAATTGCCAAGAAAAAACCAAACTTCAAATGGATACTCGAATGAATACAAACAAAAAAGAGACAAAAACAAAAAAGGAAAAAATAAATAAATAAACAAATCCATTAATCCCGAAATGCAAAAATTCGATTTTTTATTTAAGGCTTTCGTTGTTGATTTAGATGAAGGCGAATTATTTGCACAAACCGAAAGCATGTTGTCTCGAATTGTGGAATTGTTGCGCTGCTTTTGCTGCTGCAACATCTGAGAAAAAATCCCAAAAATAAGAGAAAAAATCTACAAAAAAAAAAAAAAGAAAAGAAAAGAAGTTCGTTAAAAACAGCGAAACAGCGAAATAAAAAAAAAACATGAACAGAAAAACACAAAATTTTACAATAAACTAAACTGCCAAGAAACATTGACGACGAACAAGCGAAATAAAAGCTGCAAAAATGCTGTTGAGGGCGGGCTGCGACAGGCGCATTGGGAGGATGATTTCTAAAGTTGCCAACTAAAATTACGAGTCACACATTGCGCAGGCGCAAACGCAAACGCAACCGCAAACGCGAACGCGAATTTCGAATGGGCTGCCTTCGAATTGAATCTCGGCGTGTTCTCTTCAGCCTTTTCGGTCTTTCCTCATCTGTCCCTGCTACATATCTGCAGAAACAGCCTGTTGCAACAACCGAATCGTTATTGTCCTCTCCGTCCTCTCGGTCCTCTGCGTTGTCGTCATCGGTAAAGGAAATTGCTTGTAGTCATGTTTGATGAGGTTGTTGTTATTTGTGGTATTGTTGCTAAACAAACACACAACACGGCACAACGGTGCAATGGTGCAGCAATAGGAACAACAAAAAACAACAACAACAACAGCAGCAGCAGCAAAGACAACGCCAACAACGAATAACACAAAATAATAATGCACGGGAGGAAGGGAAAAGCGGGCAGAAGCGGGCAAGACGAGAGTGCAATGAAAATATGCCAAAAGCTGTGCGCGAAATTTTTGTTGCTTGTTGTACCGAAATTGTTTCAATAAACACCAAAGAAAAACAGCAAAAACAACAACAATAACAAAAAAGAGTTGCAAAAAATAAAGAAATTGTCGGAGTATGTGATGGAACAACACTTCAGAATTTTAAATAATCAGTCTTAGACAGATCTCTGAAACCTTTCTTTATGCTATAATTGATGAAGGGCTCCATTGAAGTGACCACGTGAGATATGTACCTATAAGGAGCAAGCAATAGAAAATCACAACATGGACTCACTTATGCTCTGTATATAATTTTTAACAAAAGAAGTCATTATGATTCTTTGCAAAGACTTCGTGAATTTAAGCCGTAATAGAAAGTGTTGCCAGAGTGTTTTTTTCGCAGAGGCTAAAATCGTTAAAATAAAAGGCTTAAAAAATTGCGAAAATTATTTAGAAGGTTTTGCTGTATCAAATCTAATAAGTTCGACTTCATTGATAGCAAACGGATAGATGTTCATTTAGATATTTAATTTTCGAATCTTATTTTCAAAAAATTTATTAGACATATGGGGTACCAAATTAAAGAAAATCGATCCAGCATTTTGAATAAAATAAAAAATTTAGGTGGTAATAGGACCTTTTTCATACCAAAATGGCTCTCAAAGTCAAAAAATGTTTAAAAAATTTTAAAATTTTTACTTTGAAGGCTCAAATACCCTTGAAGATGCAATAAAGTGTAAGACTATTTTATACGCCTAGAAAGGTCTGACAATTCTCTGTCGAACTGCATTAAAATTTTTATCTTGGATACAAACGTTGAGGCGTCACAATTTTTTTTCTGAAACAACTGCAAATTTCTTTCTTTCCCTTATAACTCCTCAGGGGTGCATTTTGGACCCCCACGCCTGCCATACGATTTTTTGTTAGTTCTGACCCCCTCTATCAGCTCCCGACCGGTTGACCATCACAAATAGAACACCCTGTATATGCTTCCGAGCCAGAAGAATGTGTGTTCGAATCCCGCTCGAGGCAAAAATCTACAAAGGTTTTTTCAGTTAATATTTAATATGATACGGCGCGGCGCACAGTGTCGCGTCTCCATACATCTCGTGGCCAAAAATACAAGGAGTCGTGCTATAGCAATGAAATTTTGCATGGAGGTTTTTTTTCATAAAATTAAGAAATTTTGAAAAAAAATTTTGATAATCGAACCACCCCAACCCCCATGTACAGGGGGGACCCAAATTCCGCAACAGAGTTTACTGTTGTGCTCCAAAATTGGAAAAACCTAATTTAAATTTGCTACCACGCCCACTTTTTGTGCTACGCCCATTAAAAGTTGGTAAATAGAGTACTTTTGAAACTCCCGAAAATCGTATAAAAATTGAAAAAATATGAATGAACGATATTTATTTAAATATTTAGCACAAAAAATAAAAAAAAAACACGGTCCAGCCCTAGGGGATGTCTTTTAATTACCTAGGATTTTATTACTGTTTTCACGTTCGCTTCTTAAGTCTTTACGTACACAGTTCTAATATAAAGAGCGAGAGAGATAGAGCAAAGACTTAAGACGCGAACATAGTCTTTCTTTATAAACGATTGGGAGCCTAAAAAATCAACAAATTAGTTTATATTAACGTTGCCGATTATATTTATAAGTATTACACAAAAAAAAAAGCTTTTTCTAAACATCTATACAAACGTTACGTTTGAATAAGTACTTTTTTTAACTCCTATACTACACTTGATTTAAGTGTATTTTATGCAACCTTAGAAATGGTCTCATAACTTTTGAATCTGCAGGGCTTTTAACTTCATTTTTTTTTTCATTTTTAGAACGGTTTCTATCAGTAACAATGCATATATAAAAAAAAATTGGGAAGGTCTTTTTCTTTATTTTTTTTTTTAAACTCGATTTGAAAATGATCAAAAAAGTGTAATATTCCCTTGCAAAGCCCACAACTAAAATTTTAAAATTTTGTATTTTTATTTTTATAAGGTATTATTTTTTTTCAAAAGAATAGATTTTTTTCTTTTAATTAACATATAATTAATCTAGTTCTATAATGACCTGACACACAAAATAAATTATAGGCATATCGTCGTTGCGACTGCAAAAGCGCGTAACATCAATCTGCAATACCGCGTATTTACAAAAGTCGCAAACATGAAATATCGTGCCAAAAACATCTCAAGAACTAATACGCCGTTTTGCTATGACGTTGAAATTGACGTTTTTTTATTGGCTAATTCAAATGGCGTGAGCTAAATTAGGTTCTAATATACAATCACATGTCAATAGCACGATATATCAGTTTGCGAATATTTGTAAATATGCGGTATTGCAGATTGCTGTTACGCGCTTTTGCAGTCGCAACGACGATATGTTATATTTTCGCAAAGTTACATAGTGCATTTTAAGACATCTGAAATCTTAGAACTCGATAATTTAGAAAAATTCCATTTCTTTTTGATATGAAAAGGTTGCAATTAAATGCAAATAAAAAAAGTCTTAATAAAGAAATGGAATTTTTCTAAATTATCGAGTACTAAGATTTCTGAAGCCCAAAATCCAACATTGCGAGAGCCCGATGCGAGAGCGCGAGACGAGACGCACACAAATTTCAATATATTCAATCATATGGTTCAAGCTCCAATGTATCGCACTGCGAGACCTCGTAGCGAGAAAATTTAGAAAAATGTGAATATTTCTCGTTACGAGGCAATTTGACAGGTTAATGATGTAGCTATTTTTTTGAGTACCCGCTATTGGGTACTCGTTTAAACTAATAAAACAAAAACTGTTCACTGTTTCGTGAAAAAGAGCTTTTAGAATATTTCACGAGCTTTGGTTCATTTTGAAAATTTTTTGAAATTTTTTGAAAATTTTGAATTAAAATTTAAGCTCAAGTGATAACGTATAATTTTTATGAGTACTCGGTACTCGTTAGGCTGCTACTCGTTTCAAATATTGCATTACTAGAAGCGAAATTATGCTATCATCTGCGTGACGCAAAACTCACATTGGAGATTGAAATGCGTCACGCAAAACATTTTCGTGACGTCGCGTACTCTCGCATCGGGCTCTCCAATGTTGGATTTTGGGCTTGAGCTTTGTAAAAAAAAAAATCATGATGATTTTGAAATTCGTTGTTTCCTGAGGTTAAACCGCTAATAAGGTATAAAGTATGTAGTACGGATTTGAAGGAAATTTACAGCAGATTTGGAAACAAAATAAAAAAGTATGCCTTAATAAGACCATTTTCATACCAAAATGGCTTGCGAAGTCAAAAAATTTGGAAAAAATTTCAAAATTTTGACTTTGATGGCAAAAATACCCTTGAAACTGTAAGAAAGCATGAGAAAATGTTGAACAGATAGAAAGGTCTGACAATTCTCTGTCAAACTGCATTTAAATTTTTATCTTGCATTTAAGCGTTAAGGCGTAAAAAACTTTTTTCTTTAACTGCAAATTTTTTTCTTTGGCCTATAACCCCTCAGGGGTGCATTTGCGACCCCCCCATCTAATGTACCTAATTTCACAAAAAAAAAATAATAATAATGCACCTTTCTGGGTACTAATGTACCTAAAATCATAAGCCATTAGCCGCTGAGGAGAAGATTCAGTGTTGTCAACTACGTTGCACTAGATATAGTATTTGATTTTTGAAAAAGTTGACAGTACAGGGTAGTTGCCAGACAAATTTTCTTAAAGCATATTGTAATTAACCACTTGTTCCAAAAAAAAATTCTTTTGGTTTAGTGACCCGAAAATATTTTGAAAAACATTGCACCTAAAACGAAGCAATTGTACCTAATATACTTCAGAGGTCAAAAAGGGCCGAAAAAGGCACAATTGTACCTAGATACCTACTATACCATCATGTTCCGGTATTTTTTGGGGGAACACTAATGCCGCTGCCGGGCCAAAATAAATTCCATGTGTCGTTTTTACATTCCACCAAAGAATTTCTGTAAATGGTTCGAGTTTTGATCACATAACACACCAAAGATTGGCGAAAATTGGCCATATTGAGACACTTCGTGATTGGGTACTGATCAGCGCCTTTAGAGAAGAGCCTAGTGCCTTCCAATATTGAAACATTGTGAATGAAATCTAATTTTAAGGTTGTGAGAATTATAGCATTTAATTTATATAAAATTGTTTGATCGATTCCATAGCGATCTCTGTCATCAATTCTTTAAAAAAAAAACCCTTTTTAGAGTAATGTTTTCGGTGTAGTTTTCAGGTAAACCTCCCTCGGCTCGGTCTTGAGAATGTCCAATGTTTTTTTGAGTTTCAACTACTGTGGCTTTCTTTTTTAAAGGGGTTAAAGGGGTACCCTCTGAATGTCTTAGATTTGATTTCGAATTCTTCTCAAAATAAATATAGGTACTTGGTCCTCTAAAAAAATCTCCTTAAGCACTTTTCTTCCCTAAGTCTCCACTAAGGACCAAACCATTCTCTTTATTTATCGTAGATTGCCTCAACCGGCAACAGTGCTTTGGATCGATAGCTCATGCACTGAACTTGTACCGGTTTTTTTTTTTTTTTATAATGACACAAATTAGTCCAAAATAGTCAAAATCGTATAAAAGTTCACCTTTTTTAAGGTGGACCCGTTGAGGATAGTGTATGGAAATTGAACACCAAAAATGTTTCGAAACTTCATTGTTTTATTATGTATATGTTTCGGCTATTTTCCGATTATCATTCGGGTGTAGCTAATTGAGTAAGTCAAATTGGTATTCACATAAAAAATAAATCGATATTTGATCAAAAATTCTGATGAAAGATGCCTGATGATGACCTCGTAGCTGGGTTCGAAATCGATCGCATCAGCTTTCCACTTTCGGCAATAAGAAAAAATATCTTTTTCGATTGCCAAAAAGTTAACAGTTCATATCAGAAATGTTTGGACCCTAAGCCCGAATAAAATGAACACAAAATAATTCTTCGTCATTTTGAGAACGATTTATAAAAATAAAGCATAGGGGTACCTACATACATGTATTTGAGGTATGAAAAAGGTTAATTTTTTTTTGTGGCCCACTAATTCTTCACCAGAACTCGGCTTCATAGTTCAAATAAATTTTTGGAATTCCCATACTTAGTCAGAAAAATCTGTGTCCCAGAATTTTTGACACCAAATTTTAAACTCATAGACGTCGGAGTACTAAAATCAACCGGGCTTACTTCAACGTCACTGAAAGCAATAATCCAATTTTTACATAACATAAAGGCACTAAAATTTGAGTAAATGTGGAAAATCTCTTATAACTTCTTTATATTTTCAACCGATTTGGAAATTTTGAAATTTTGTTTTTTATGTACGCTAAAGATATGTTTATCATTTTTAGTTACCGAAAAAAATTTAAAAAAATTTTTTAGTACTTAAAAGTTAAAATGAAATTTTGAAAATTAAAAAAAAAAACCCAAAAAAGTAAACTTTTTGCAAGTTCAAATGCCTATAGCTCAAAAACTAAAACACCGATTGTAACAAATGATAGATCGTTACAAAGGGGAAAGTTTTCTGCTTCATATTGATAAAATTTTATTTTATTTAGGCGAGCCGTTTTGGAGTTATTTTGAAAAATCTCGTAAAGTAACCAAAAAACATGTTTTTTGCGCATATCTCAAAGACTATTCTTTTGGGAAAAAAAACCGATGCAATTTTCGTGATCAGCGACCCCAATTTAGTCTAAAAACCATCATTTCGTCTCTGCTCTTTTTTTTTGTAAACTAGTGTTATTAATTACAACGATTTTAATTTATTTAATTATAATCTGGGCAATTCACAAAGTCTTCTAAAATTTAATTTATATTTATAACCAGCTAAAATGAGTATTTCTAGATCTTAAAATACTGAGGGCCGTTTTTTCATCCTACTTTTCACCTCTATCTGCCAGTTAAATTTTATTTACTTTGACTTATTAAAAATATTTGTATGAAATTATCATTTGGATAATTAAACTTACAGACAAAAAAAAAAAAAAATTAGAAAACGGCCCTTAGAAGGCTTTTTGATTTCCCTAATTTGTATTAGATAAATTTACATTGAATCTAATCTAACTGAGGGGTTAGTAAGGCACTGGCCGCTGTGTCCTTCGGCTACTTGGAAACATATCTAACTGGATACTATCAAAGATGTAGGTTTAATACAGGCGAAACTCTCTATAACGAAATCCAAGGGACCGGAAAAAATATTCGTTATAGAGAGAATTCGTTATAAGGAGAAAACAGGCGCTAAAATTTGTATATTGGATTGTAATTAGCAAATAAGTACTTGACAATAGGTCGCATCGGAGTTATCTACTCCAATAACCACAAAAAGTTTTTCTTGGTAAATCGAATTTTAAATTTAAATAAAGATATAAATACTTATAAAAAAATAATCTTAAAATAAATAAAAATTGTGCGAAAATTGTGTTTTCTTCACATCTAGTGTTGGAAAACTTGACGATTTTATCCAAAATTATCTATGATCATGGGAAAAAGTTTTACCCCAGAAAGTGGCTACACTGAGCGAACTTAACCATGATTTTTTTAAAAGGGCGCATTTTTATTCACAGTCCTTTTGATTTTCGAGCAGAACGAAAAATTCAAAAGAAAAATGGTTGAGTCAACAACATTTTGGGTTGATTTAAAAGGAAATATGTTTAATTACATTTCTTTACGTTCGGTATAATTCTCATTTGGTTTATAAAATAGGACGTAGATATTTATTCATCTTAGAACTTTTTAAGCATTGCGAAAGCAGTCAAACGACAACGGAGTGACAAAATCGGATGAAGTCCATCCGATGGCCTATTTTTGGGGTTATGTTCAGCAGAGGGATCTGTGAAAAATCTGCTTTGAATCTTAATTAAATTTGTTTTGACATTTCTTTTTTTATAGGTATTTTAGAATTTTTTTTTTATTTTAAAAATTATCTTGTCATTTCAATTATGTCCGTGGGTGGGTTCAAAAATTTAAATTTAAATCAATTTTTGAAAATTATCATTTCAATTCAACCTGAAATATGGTTGATTCAAAAGGAAAATATTTATTTTTTCCAACAAGAAAAATTGTTAAAATAAAAATATTCCTTGTTGAAGCCGTTTTCTATGTTTTTCCTTTTGATTTAACAGTTTTCTGGTTGATTTTTTTTCTGTGTATAATTTTGTTTGTTTTTTTTTTTTTAACCAGCAGATAACTCCGGGACGACGAATAAAAGCTAGGATCTTTGTTTTCAAGATAATACAGTATACTTTTGCGAATGTTCAAAATGTTCCAAATCTAACAAACGGAAAGATACACTCAAAAAAGTTTCTCAAGAACTTTACATTGTTGAGACAATGTTATTGAAAAAATTGTTGCATCAAGAATTAATTTTAAATTTCTGTGGTCATGCGAAGAATTTTTTTGTTTTAAGAGCTTCATTTTTTTTTTTAAACAATTTAAATTGTTGGAAACGATTTAACGAAAAAAAATTGTTGGGAAAAAGTAATAAAATTTTTGGCATTAAATTTTATTTTTTTTTTAGTGTATAAACGGTTTATTTTCTAAGCAATTTCCTCTTTTTGAAGCCAAAAAGCCATAAAATTTAAAATTAACTTTTTAAGGCTTTCCATGAGAGCAAAATTTCGATTAACTTTTCACAACAATTAACTTTTGTGAGACTTAACTTTTCCGGGAGTAAACCTACTGTATATCAAAAAATATTTTCACCCTTAGGACTTTATATAAGTACTTAAGTATATATAAAAAAAAAAAATTATTATTATAGTTCAGAAATATTTGCACTTACAGAATTCAAAAAATGACGGCGTATTTATTTATTTAAGATTTTTATCTTTTGTTTTTTGGAAAATATCTTCCAAAACGTTCGAACAGTTTGAGTCAATAAAAATGTTTATCTCTCCTCGGGAGAGCCCTTTTTCCACAAAAAATGTTTTTAATTTATTTTATAAAAGTTTTTCTTATCGTTAAGCAAATTTTTTGAAAAATATTTTTCTTCGAAAGACACCATTCCAATTTCACGACTTGAAGAAACAACAAATCGCCGACGGCTTAAAAACACACAATTTGAAAAATCGTAGAGGGCCGCTTAAAGTCAGAAAATCAAAGAATTTCAATGCGCTAAAGCCATTCGAAAGAGACTCTCAACGACGACGATGACGACGACGATGTGCACAATTTCAGTTTGGAAACCGGACTGAATTCAATGAATTTGAGTGGCGGCGCGCACGACTTCGGGAACCAAGAAGCAACAGAGCGCTCGAGCTCGAGCTCAAGCCATGTCGCATAAAACAGAGACAACAACAAAACAGAATATTAAAAAAAAAAAAAAAACAACAACAAAAACAACGAGCCGATTGAGAGGAAAAGCATTGGGAAAGGAATTCCTTGCGCATTGCATCGACTTAGATGTCGCTGTCGATGCCGACGCCGATGTCGATGCCGATGTCGATGTTTATGTCGATGTGGATGATGAGGCGATTGGGGTGGCGATGTGGCGATGTGGTGATAGGGTGCAGTGTCCGCCGGCAGTAGCATTGGCGAATGAGTCAAGACATTCTCCAACGATTTGTTGGCTATCGACAACGGATGGATTAAGATACGCGCGGTCCTAAGGAGTGAGTGGAGTGGAAATGTAGAGCGCATAGATTGCCGGCAGTGATAAGAGTGGAACGAACGAACGAACGAGCGAGCGAACGAACGAGCGAGTGAACGAAGGAACCCACGAGCGCTCAAACGGCCAAAGAACGGGCGAGCGAGCGAGCGAGTGGGCGAGTGGGCGCGAGTGCGAGTGAATAGGCAATTTGAGTTTTTTTTCACAAAGGCATAAATCGGCGTCTTGGAGCTGGAGCAAATGGTTGCAGTGGAAGCAACACGTGGTCTTATCAGTTGAGTGTATTTAAAAAAGTTATTGTTTTTTTTTTATTTATTTTTGTTTTTTTGTTTTTTAATTTTTCCCTTTTCACTCCGTAATTGAGTATTTTATTAGTTGCATTAGAATTGTTGTTGTTGTTGGTCTTTTATAAAATTTGTTTTATTATTATTAGTGGCTAGTTATAAATTTTTGATTTTATAAGAAAAATATCCTATCGGGGGTGGCTCGTCTTCTTTTGGGTCAGTTGCTTTTCTGGTTGCAATGCCAGTCAGTGGCATGCAGCGGGGTTCATGCCTTATTCTATCGGATCCAAGGATGGATAGTAGTTAGATTTTTGAACTCAATTGCCAACGGTAATTGGCTTATTATGCGAGGTTTATTCTTTTTTTTTTTTTTTTGTTTTTCGGGGGGTTTTTATTTTTTCATTTTTAATGCTTAGCTCATAAAATTTGGTCAAAAGCACATTAATGATCACGAGGCGCGCGAAATATTCACGACAAAACTTCGCTAGCGGATCATTTTAGATTCTTTTGAGACTTCACGACGTGTGCTGAGAGGAGTCTCTCCTCTTGGACATTAGGATTCCAATTTTTCATGGTTTAAGCGGTAGTGTATATTTTATGTGTTTTCGTTCGTTCGTTCGTTCGGTCGTTCAGACGGTTCGGTTGACTGCTATTCCACTAGACACCCAAATAGATCGTAAACATCGATATGGAAAGATACACGCTCGAGACTGCTCTTTACAAAAGGCTTGACGGTTGAACGAGAGTACAATCACAAAGGTTTTCCGATTTTTCTTCCCTTCTCTTGTGGAACTCGCTTGAAGGCTTTTTAGTTACAGTGGGTTGAGGTGGGATTTATTTTATTAATATATTTTTTTTTTTTTTTCGTGATTAAAACATTTTTGAATTCTTTCCCAAAAGTACCTACTTTTCCAATTGGATATTAAAAGCCAAAGATATTTCGAGAAATTTGCCTCAACTGGAAGGATCAAGGTGTCATGCGTGACAATGTCATCTAAATGTCCCGATAAAGTCACTGATGACTTTGACCTGCAGGCAGTGATCGGACTTGAAAATTTTTAAAGGTGGTAGATTTTTAAAGAAAAAGTGGTAGATTTATATAAAAAGTGGTAGATTTATTTAAAAAGTGGTAGATTTGAAATTGTTTCATATAGTAATACCACAGGGGTATTCACAAAGGCGTGTTAAAGACGTTGGAAAGTCGGCAAATCAGAATAATCTGACTTCTTAACAATTTTTTAAAGTTTTTTGTATCTTGCACAACACTTTAAGCCGAAAAAATTTTCCGATTTTCCGACGCCTTTGTGCCTAACCCTAATATATCACATCTGATCATGTAGAAAATTGGGAAACTTAATTGTTTTTAGGTATTTTCTCTTGTTATAAAAAATGTGTCAATATTTATTGGATGTCGTTAAGCGTCAATACTCCCATTCTTTACAACATTCTTGACCATAGGAAGCTGCGAGCACATTTTTCAATAACACATAACATTGAAGCACATTTTTTATGCTCTCAATTATTCTAAATGATCATAAAATAAATAAAACAAAGGCATAAATAAGTAAAAATAAAAAGTGGTAGATTTTGACCTAGCGTGGTAGAAGTGGTAGAAAGTGAAAATAGTGGTAGATATACCACTAAAGTGGTAGAAGTCCGAGCACTGCCTGCAGGAGATATTTTTCTACGAAAATTCAAAAAAAAAAATATGTTTTATACATCAATAAGAATTTTTTAAAATTCCAAAGGTAAGAGTAACGAATTGAAGAATGTAACGAAGTTTAGAAAAATTGAATTTTTACGAGTGAAAACTGAGAATTTAGCAAAATTAAAGTCATTAAATTGGAGTAGAATACAGTTTTTTGAAAAATTTTCAAATAAAAAAAAAAACCAGTTAACATTTTTTCGAATTAACTGAAAAAATTGAAAATTTTTATACGATTTTCTGGAGGTTCATATGGGGTTTATTTACCAACTTTGAGTGGGCGTGGCTCAAAAAGTTGGACATGGCAGTATAGCCATATTAAGCTTTCCCAATTTTGTTACACAACAGCAAGCTTTATTCCGCATTTCGGTTCTGTATGTCCAAAATTAGGTAATTTGGGGCTGGGTTGTTTGATATTTTTGATCGAAAAATGCAAACTTTTCTCCACAGTGCGACGACGTTTAAACGTTCAGTAGGTACTTGAAATTGCGACAATGCGATTCATTTTTTTTTTTTTTTTTTTTTTTTTTTTGTCAAAGTATGCAATTTCTTTAGCGCTTTTTTCCCATTTCACACATTTTAGCGTTTTCTAAATGAAAAGCAGCAACACTAACGCGGCCTGTACGAGCATACGCCGCATATGGTGTAATGGAAATTTTAGTGCTAATAAAATTACTTTTAATTGATTTTCCATGACAGTTACAAAGAGAATAAACGACACAGACGAGATTTCAACACAAAAGAAAAACATATGTACATGCAAGTATATATGTAGATATATAATAATAATTTTTAAATATTTTTTTCTGCACAACACCAACTCAAGACACGACGATAAGGACGAATGCTACACAGAGAAAAAAATCAACCAGAAAACTGATTAAATCAAAAGGAAAAAACATAGAAAACGGCTTCAAAAAGGAATATTTTTATTTTAACAATTTTTCTTGTTGGAAAAAATAAATATTTTCCATATTTCAGGTTGAATTGAAATGATAATTTTCAAAAATTGATTTAAATTTAAATTTTTGAACCACCCACGGACATAATTGAAATGACAAGATAATTTTGAAAATAAAAAAAAAATTTTCTAAAATACCTATAAAAAAGGAAATGTCAAAACAAATTTAATTAAGGGGACCTTCTGGTCTAGGGCACGAAAATTTAGGGTATTTTCATGATTTTTTTTTGGTATTAAGCCAAATAAAAAACAATTTTCTAAGTATGCAGGCTTATTATATTCTTTATTGACAAAAAATAAAAAATGTTGTTGTAATTTTTTATTTTTTTTTTGGTATTTTAAAAATGGCGTTGAAGTGGACCCTCTTTGAAAAAGTACCTCCGTGGTGTGAAAGATTTTGGCAGTTCTGGTAATCGAAAAAAAAAAACAAAAATATGTTATTAATCAGAATGAATGCGGCTATGGCAGGAACTAGAATAAAAAAAATTTTTTTTTAACTGACAAAATGGCGCAATTTTTTATTTTAACCATCGAAAACTCCCCTTTTTTTGACCATTTTTTTGATGAAAAAAAATATGAAGTTGTTGAAATAAAAATTCGATTCTAGTTCGGGCCATAGCCATTGATGTTATGAATAATATATAAAAATTCCAGACAAATCGGTTCGATGGTTTTTTTGTTTTCCTTCACACCAGGTCAAAAAAAGTAGTTTTGAGATAAACGCGTTCAAAGTTGCTTTGATCAAGCGCGCTGCCTGCTGTCTCCACCTTCTAAAAAGGCTGTAGCAAAACAAATATTGTCAATATCTTCACGAAACTTTGCCAGCATATTCTTAAAAGTCTATTCTTCCGAAATATATATAAAAAAAAAAATCAATTTTCAAAAAATTCTAGACCAGAAGGTCCCCTTAACATTCAAAGCTATTTGTCCACAGAGCCCTCTGCTGAACATAACCCCAAAAGTAGCCATCGGATGGACTTCATCCGATTTTGTTACTCCGTTGTCGTTTGACTGCTTTCGCAATGCTTAAAAAGTTCTAAGATGAATAAATATCTTACATGTCCTATTTTATAAACCAAATAAGAATTATACCGAACGTAAAGAAATGTATTTAAACATATTTCTTTTCTAATCAACCAAAAATGTTGTTGACTCAACCATTTTTCTTTTGAAAATTTTGTTCTGCTCGAAAATCAAAAGGACTGTGAATAAAAATGCGCCCTTTTAAAAAAAAATCATGGTTCAGTTCGCTCAGTGTACTTCTTTTAAGCAGAAGATAAAACATCGTGTGATTGACAATTGAATCAGTGCTTAGTGACGATTTGAATGTTGAATGCCAGGTTGAGGATAGTACTTAGTATAGATAAAACGGGTATAAGTTACGAACGGATGACAGAATGACGGAATGACATCGGAAGACGCAATCAACATAAATTATTGTCAAAGTTTTGCTTTCAAAATTTCTTGAAAATAATTGAACGAACGATTATTCACAATTCGATGCGTACATCGAGAACGATAGAAAAAAAAAATAAATAAAAATTCTTAGAAAAGATCGTGAATGATTTGAGGGAAATATGTTCGTTCGTGTCAAGAAATAATTTGCTAGAGGAAAATATGCTTCCTTCCGATTTCAATAAAAAAAAAAAATTAAAAAAAATTAACAAGAAAAGAAACAATATAAACGCTCGGCGCAATTAATTAACACTTTTGAACTTAAGAAGAGAGCACCCAGAGTCGTCTAGTTCAATGACAATTGCTCGCAATCAAATGAATATTTCCGGTCAGCTTTTTTTTTCTCTCGTCACCGTAGTCAACTTCTTCACCATCAACAGCAACATCACAGACATCCCATCGCATCCCATCCCATCGCATCCCATCGCATCCCATCGCCATCGCATCCATCGCCATCGTCACATCATCCCATTGATGGGAGGAGGCACTTGAAGACTTGTTAGCTTCTTAAATTTATGAATGAAAAAATCTTAAAATTAATCCCGCAATGAATGAAAAGAACGCACAGAACCGGGAGCTGTTGGCGTTGATTGCGATCTGCTCGGGGTCTAATTAGTCTAATCAATGTGTGTGTAGTTGACGACCGCATAGACCGAACGCGTAATCAAAGATAATTTTCTGCACAATCGCCTTATGATGCACATCGGAAGCTGTGAGCAGAGGCCATGCCACGGTTTCTTCCATGCATTAATTGCCTTGATTGAAGCAAAGCAATAGCAAACGCAGCTCATCTCGACTTCAATTTTTGTTCGTCTTTTTTTTTTTTTTTCTTTAGCTGCATTTTGAATGTAATCGCCAACGGAAATGACATGGATGTCAGTCGACGAGCATCCTGTACTATAGCCTTTGTCCTTACATAGAATTTAATTGCCTTCGACTAATGAATAGCTCAAGAGTTTTTGTTTTTTGTGATGCTCAACTTGATTTATACAATTTTAACTTTACAAAAATTATAATTCTTGAAGCCGAGCGAGCAAGCGAGTGAGGGAAAGAATCGAGAATTTTCGACGACCCCCTTTGGTCGGTTAGTTGAACTTTCATAATAATTTGTCAAATGTCGTTAATGCTGCCTTCTTAAGTCTAGCAAGATAAATTAATATAACTATCGATTCGATCAGTTTGTAATCAATATTAATTTTACATGGTCCCGAAATCAAGTGGTGCCGTTGCCGTTGCCGGTGCCGGCAAATTCCTGAACTAGTGTCTTAGTTGAAAATGCCACCTCACGCTATTGAGAAAGTCTCACTCGTTTAGGCTCAAAAACGCAATCGCTTTACACAGCTCACATACAACATAGCAGCGTCGAGTAGTGAGAATACAGTGGGGATTCTTTTAATAGGATTCACAAAGACAATTGTGGATAAAAGTGAAATCTTCTAGTTGCATAAACTGTCAGTAAATTTTTTTTTCAAAATTATAACCAGTAATTTCATCTCTGCAAACTTCCAAAAATCATACAGTCAGTCAATAAAGTAAGTATGCACTGCAAAAATGTGTGCTTTTTTCCAATTTTCTTCTCTGTAAATAATTTTTTTGTGAATTTCATAATTTTCAATTATTATTGTTTGTTGTTTCAATTCTTAAATAGGTGTGCAATATTTTAATTGTTGTAATTTTAAGAAAGTTTGGAATGTTAAGAAAAAACCAAAATTAAAAAATCAGCGAAAATTTCCCTTTTGGTATTTTTTTCGAATTTTTAATGAAAAAACGAGCTCAAAATTTGTACTGAAGTTGTCAAATGGAACAATATGATTTTAATTTTTTTTTTTTGTTAAAGAAATTTTCAGAAATTAAATTTTTTTGGGGTTAGTTTGAAACATAATAAGGTAAGTAATAATTGAAAATTATGAAATTCACAAAAAAATTATTAATTGGAAAAAACACACATTTTTGCAGTGCATACTTACTTTATTGACTGACTGTACATACATATAAACATTTGGTCAAATTCGCGAGAAAGTAAACAAGAGGATTTTTGTTTTTGTAAATATTGCTTGAAATAGTTTTCAATACGAAACATTATTTCGTATAGCTTCGGGTAATGCGAAATTAAAAGGAGTTTAAAGTATTTTTGAGTGACATTTATAGTCAGTCGTACCTGAACCGCGGCCGCGAAAGGATGGCAAAATAAAACGGATGGCAGAATAAGGTAAAAAAATTGTTTTGCATTCTATTTTCGTGCCTATTAAATTTATAGCATAGAATATGATATATTTTACCTGAATCTTATGAAGTTTGACTAAATATTGGGTTCGCAATGATTTGGGTCGCAAATTTTGTGTAGCGTGGCATATGGTCATATGTCCTAGTAAAATGATTTTTTACCCAAACCAAAGGGTTGTGCCTTTGATTTGATCCTTCATCTATAATATGTAGGAGGGAAAACGATATGGTTTCCGTAGATTCGCAGAGTTTTGAGAAAATGTACATCAGCCTCTGAAAACACTTCCAAAATCTTGTAGCGAGGCAGCGCAATGAAATCGGTCATAACTTTGAAGTTATAAAACTTAAAAAGAAGTTTCAATATTGTATGTACAAAATGTAGCCTTTGGTAGTCCTCATAATATTGTGCTAAAATATTTCCATCTTAAATATACAGTTTCAAAGATATGAGCTGAAACATCGTACCTACATCCGTACGCAGTGCATGTGGCAGTGAAAAAATTTGACCATATGCTTTTATAATAATAATTTAAGTACAGTGAGAAATTAAAATAGCACAATTTTTAGTGCTCTTATTCAGACACTATTTCAGTTGTTTTCATTATTATTGTCGATTAAAAAATATTAGTTAAAAATAGGGCGAAGCCAGACTTTTTTTTATATAGGGGCTTGTTCCTTTCGGGAGGCAGTTTTTGGGCTTTAAAAAAAAATTCCTGACAGAAGACGAAAAGATCTTTTAAAATTTTTTTTATTGTGTTCAGAATTAATGAAAATTAGTAAAGAGAAAAGTTCTCGGCCGTCAAATTGGAGACTTCAAGAGAAATGTGTAGTGCTGGCGGCCTCGATTTCTCGTCTCCAAGTTGTCTGATATGAAAAAGAAAAACGGGTTTATAATCAGTATGGATGTCATTATCGCCGAATTTTCGAAAATAATTTTTTGATTTTTTTTTTTGACAAAATAGCGGCCATTCAAAAATTACCCATCGATTTCGGGTATATATTTTTGTAGTTCAGTGTAAAAAAAAAATATTAAAAAATTTTTTTAAATTATGATTGAGAGTCCGGCCATAATGGTGACAATCCTGCGCCGAATCCACTTTGTTTCATTAAAATCCGTCCAGTTGAACTGAGAAATCGTGGCCGCCAGGTCAAAACAAGTGGTTTCGAGATACATGCGTTTTAGCGCAGATCTTCCTCAACAAAGAAGCTTTATCTTCTAAACGATTTCAAATTTCAAGAAATTTCCTTTAAGCACGATATTCTCAAAATATCCAAGCTATACGAAAATGAAAAAAAAAAATCGAAACATTTTTTGCCGAGGCAGACAGCCCCGCTTGGATAGGTAGATAGGTTGAAGTGGCTGCCACTTAGGCCGTTAATCGGCCCATTGTGATACCAAGGGGATTTTCTTGTGATTGTGTGAGTGTATATGTCTTATTATGAAGTGTGCCCTTAATATGCGATTTTTTGAAAAATCAGTGCAAGGCTTGAACACCATACTCCGTTTCGCCTGTGCCGGGAATCGAACCTCGGACCCTACGCTATCCCGGAGCCACGATAACCCCCTTAAAGAAAATTGTAAATTATGAAATTCGCACTCCATCGTTTGTACTTTTTGAAATACAACCCTGAGTACTTCTTCGCTTCAGTAAAATAAAAAAGAAGATTACACATAATATGTATATGTTATTGAAAAAAGTTCCTTTAACCCTTTGTCGTATACGAACCCATACATATATGGCTTCTGACTATAGATACTACAGATACAGATACATACTATTTGTTGAAAAGCGATTATTATCCTTTTTGAAGCCTTGAAATCATTTACATAGAAATTCTACTTATTTAATATATCACACAGTAAAGGGTTAACAAAACCATTCACTGCGAAAGAAATGTCTTTTTCGGTTATTAAATCTATCATGTAAGTAAATGGTGAAATTAAATTTAACAAAAAAAATAGCTGATATTTTAGCTTTATTCTCAAAAGACTTCGATGTGAGGTTTCACTTTAAATTTCAACTTGCACTAATGCCAGTGCTTACTAAAGGTAAATATGCTTTAATGACCACTGGTCATTGAAGCCCATTTTTCCTTGCTGATGCTCAACTGGCGTCGCCGTTGAATGTCTGAAGCACACCACATGTTGTCCTAACCCAACTGGACGGACAGTTGGACGGACGGACGGACATGCAAACAGACTACTCAAGGATTTGTAGAGATTTTCGCCAAATCATGCTCAAACAAGTTTACAGAGTTCTTCTTACATGCAAAAATAATGACCGACACACTACTACTTAATTTTTTTTTTATATCTCTCGCTCTCTAATTTTTTTTGTTTTTTTTGTTTTTATTGCTGGAGGCGGGGGGCGGAGGTTTACAAGCATGCTAAAAATGTGGTGTGAGCGTAAATTTATATAAGTATGTATGTATGTAGTTAGGTAGGTAGGTAAGCCTTTTTGTAGCCATACACCATACACATAGAAACGTGTGTACGCATGGTGGGCGACGGAGAGCGAGGTGGCGATGGCGGTGGCGATGACGATGGTGAGCGAGTCCTAGCTTCTGGCCATTTGAAAAATGATATTACAAATTAAGCGTATTTGTCAAATTAGAAGCCAATAGCAAAGCCAGAAAAGGGTTTCTCTCTATACGTTAGAATAGGATGGATCCATTGTAGGGATTAATATGTTATCCACTGATGTATGGGGCTTTGCTCATTTTAATATTGGGTACGTGGTCGGTCAGTTGCGTCCTAACAATGCGACACGATGACAAATTTATCGACAGTTTAAGGTTGAAAATTTAAGTTGGAGAAGTGTTGTCCCATTCAAAAAAAAATTCCTGAATACCTTTCGTATTTTCCGTTAAAATTCGTATTTAAATTCATATTTTTAATGCTACGCTAAAAACGATAGTTCTTTAATTTTATTAAACATATCGCATCCTTGCTACAAAATCGGCACAACTCAAAATTTCGCATTTTCTCAAACAATCGTTCAATCTCTTTGGAAATTTATAGAAACAAATATTTTCTTCTAAATCTTATTACTACTCTTAATCGTCTGCTGCATCAGTCAATTTTAAGCGTAATTTTTCTAGGTTTTGGATTTCTTGCACAAAAATGGAGTCGAACGTAAAAGAAAATTTATTAAAAATTTTTGGGAACGTAACGTCAATTGCAAGTGGGTAGGCAGGTTGAAGTGGCTGCCACTTAGACCGTTAATCGGCCCATTGTGATACCAAGGAGGTTTTCTTATGATTGTGTGAGTGTATATGTCTTATTATGGAGTGTGCCCTTAATATGCGATTTTTTTGAAAAACCAGTGCTAGGCTTGGAACATTACACTCCGTTTCGCCTGTGCCGGGAATCGAACCTCCGACCCTGGGATCAAGAGCACAGCACGCATCCCCTACGCTATCCCAGAGCCACTCAATTGCACTCAATTGGAATCGAGTAGGTTTTCTTTTATTGATTCATATACGAACATAAGCACTATTAAAATAATAGTGGGATTCAAGCAGGTGTGCAATTTTTGCACTCTCACAAATTTTTCATTTGTGCAAATTTGTTTGTACAAATTTTTTTGATGGGCAAAATTTGCGCCATGTTATCGCACAAGTTTTGCACTCGTTCTTCGCAGGGTCGTCGTACAAAAGTCAAAATTTGCACACTTCCATTTCCACAGCTGCTTGAATACCACTAATGTGTTGTGCCACATTGCGCAAATACCACAATAAAAGTTCCAGAAATGTGGTTTCGTTCAATGCCAAAGGATCTCGTCAAACGAAAGACGTGGCTGGAGCTAACTTCTTTTTTAGTCAAAAAATGAAGTTTTCGTAATTTTAAAGCAAAGCACAGTTAACTTACATTTGACTTCACTTAATTTCAACCAATCACAAAACGTTTTACATTTTAACCCATTAAAACAAAAAAAAAAAAAAAAAAAAATACAACATTTTATATAAGTATGTATGTTTTTAAAAGAAATAAAATTAATTTAATTGTTTGAAAATTGTAACAATAGTGGTACTCATGCATCTTCGCAAATACCTTCGCAACTTTTTCCATCGTGAATTTTCATATAAATTTTGACAGTTGTGTGACAAATTTCTCATTTCCCACAATTTGCGAAGCTGCATGAGTCCCACTAATGAGTCCGCATAAAGTTCGAAAGTTAAAAAAAAAAATATGAGGCTCCGAAACATGAGTGCGAAATGGGTTGCAAGTTTTTAAAATATATGTATGAAATACCGAAAAAATTGCGCAAATTTGCCAGTATTGAATTCTCATGAATGCTCATGTATTGAATTAAAATGAGAGTATTTAAAATCCCGATTCATATGAATCGATTTTCGGAAGGAGGAGCGGAAGCTCATTCAATTCGGACTCTTAAATGAGCTCATCTTTATGAGAGTTAATATTCCGAATTAGGATTTATAAATGACTCCTTTAGGAGTCCGAATGATTGTTGGGACCTAAGACCTGAAAATAGAAGGCAATCCCAGCCGGAAATGTCCCGGTGAAACAATCAATGATTTCAGCATGACATAGAGCCGCGACTCCTCCTGACTTTCTAATGAAATTTAACACACAAGCGGCATTGGCAGTCATAAGAGCATATGTCACGAGTTGGTCATCGGAAGTGGAGTAGATCTATTCCATCGTATCGATACCTCTATCGATGACAGTGCCATTGGAGTTGCGATGAATAACATTTCCTATCGATGACATTGCCATTGCAATTGCGATAAAAAGCTTCTTCTTTCGATGGCAATGCCATTGCAATTGAGAAGTACTCAAATTTTCCCCTTGATATCCTTGGTGAAAAAATTAATGAATCGGTCCTTTATGAGAAAATTTTCGGCTGGAATATTAACGTACGAATGTTTGTATGCGTATGCAGTTTTTCCGTCCGTTTCTCATTACCACCATCAATAAAATCGCATGAATTGGGAGTGACGTTTTCCAAGTTTATTTATTTATATTCATTTTTTTTTTTTTACGATTTGAAACGCTTGGATTAAAAGCACAAATTTCAATCCGTATTACGATGTTTAAGTTGCGTTAAGTTGCATTGCATGCGGAGATTGTTGTCTTGCAATGTGGAGTCGAATCGAATCGAATCGAATCGCATCGAATTGAATCGCGTCGCATCGCATTGAGTCGAATCGAAGTTGTACTCCATAATTAGCAGAAAACAAATTGCTTAACGCGTTTTTAACAAGTCTCACTTGATCTCTGCGAGAGTAAAGTTTAAGAGTCTATCGTTTTATGGTAATTGATGGAAAAAAAAAAAACAAATATGTCAGCCTAAGGAAATTTGTTTGAATTAATGTCGCTTGGTCACGCAATCTTGCTACTGTAAATGCGATAAATGGGTGAAAATTTAAGAATTCAAGTGAGTTAAAAGTGTTTAAAAAAACAATGTGGAAGTGAGGAAAAGAAGCCGAAGAACACAAAAGCAAAAATGAAGAGAAATTAGGTGAGGACAACGATATATCAACACTTTAGATCTTCATGAAAAAAGAGTACGATTAAATTGTATGATTGAATTAATGTTTTTGGTGACCACGGTGATGTTGATGCAGATGAAGAATATACATCATTACTAGCAACCGTTCTAAGAGGGGATCTCATGGGTCTTGTATTAACCATTGGACCAATACCAATGGATTCAATTTTTGGAAATTGAATAACTTGACTTTAAATATGTTCAACTATCAAATTTCAGCGAAGTTTTTGTGATTTTTACAGACCCCAACAGACCGCAGTACTGGAGGTACCCCTAAAAATTGTCCGATCAGGTTCACTCTCCATTCTCGAACTTGTTCTTACTCATGTCCCCGTTAGTACGCATACCAAATTTCGTCAAGATAGCTCAACTCCTTCGATAAGAAAACTGTATACAAACCGACGGACAGACGGACGGACATGTCTAAATCGAATCTCCTGATGATGCTGATCATTTCTATATATATTTTGTATGGCCTCGACTGGTCCTGGGTGTTACAAACAACCACACAAACCGCAATATACCCTTCGACACAGCGTGTGTCGGGTATAAAAAGAATACAAAAATTAATCAAAGCCTTGGCGACAATTTTTTCCCCTAAAAAATACGTATTTTTATGATTCTTTTTTTGACAATCATCAATATTAAAAAAAAAAAAAATTGTTATAAAAATCTGTATTCAATTACTCTTGCAGATGGCATAGACATTTATATTGAAAAGGGGCGTGTCAAAATTCAGGTCCATTAGAGCGATTAGAGTATCGATCGTTTAAATAGGCTTGATTAGAATTCGTTTAAATAATTCGATCCAGCAGAATTCGTTCAGTCGCAGCTTCACTTAAGCAGCAGCAACCAATCGCCAATTCTTGGCATTTTTCTATTTTCTTTTGGAGCGTCAATTTTTGCGTTTTCTAGGCCAGAACACCACACGTTTGAGAATTCCACGTTCAGCATAAAAATTAAAAAAAAAAAGAATAACTTTGAGAGAGTTTATCGATGGATCGAGACCTTCGAAAATTTTTCTTACTTTAATGCATCCATCGGGAAATGGCGAATTCCATAATCGCAAAGCCTCAAAAAAAAAAAGAAAATAAAAAAAAAAATTAAATAAAAAAAAAAAAAATAAAATAAATAAATAACAGCAGCACGAACTCCCACCGCAAAAACGCATCAACGGCGAGAAGGAGCAAACAAAAATGGGGTCTGCCAACTGAGTATCAACAAAATGACTTCTTCAAGTTCAAGTTGTGGTCTCGAAAAAGGTTAGACTCTAAATACGCCCCTTTGCACCAGCCAAACACACATTTATCGATTCCTTGAAAGTCAAGCGAAACGATTACACATTGAAGATCGAAAGCCACAGAAACCCTGAACACAATATCCCGACGAGCGAAATTTTCTTCTCAACTTAACTCAACTCAACTGAAAAGAAATGAAATTGTTTTTGGTCCATGTTTTGTGTTCCTTCGTTGCAGGGGAACAACCGAACAGCGAACGAGCGCCAAAACAATTCGCTGTATCGATGTGTTTTGTTATTGCTTTGCTATTGTTGTCGTTGGTGTTGTTGTTGTCGTTGTTGTTGTTGCACGTTGCAAAAATGATTTTGTAATTTGTTTACTAAGGCTCATGGCAAATTGCTTTAGTGTAATTTGCGTAGCAAGAACTTTAAGTGCAACGTATCGAATCGAAATTGAATGGAATTGCTACTCACTCCACTAGCGCCCTCGGTCGTCACTATCACCTCGATCGCCATCATCGGCACCGGCACCGGCACCAGCACCGGCACCATCGCACGTTAATCGCCTTCGACGTTTTGATTCGTTTTTGTGGTTAAGATTGACATTTGGCGCCCCTGTTTTTTTTTTTTTTTTTTTTTGTTTTGTTTTACTTTTGTTTCGAATGTGCAGACTGGGACTTTTGTACCCGACACTTTGGCACGCCATGCCCCAAATGATGTGTTTGTGTGCGTTCGAAATGACTTCTTAATGCTGTTGGTCGGTAGGATGTGTCAATTGCACAGTTAATGAGAAGGTGCAAAAATCAACAGGCCGAATACGTGCGAAGAATTTGAAGGATTCTCTTTTTTTCTTTAAAAAAATTATTTATTCGAAAAGTTTTTTTCAACCGACTGCATCAGCGGACAAACGGCCAGCGCACTGAGAAAATATTCACAAAAATATGTTCTCACATGCCCGCCCGCCTAGACTTTCTACCAGGATGATAAAATATATGTATATACTTAATACATTTTGAAAATAACATCAAAGAAGACTCATTAAGAAAATTAATGCTTATTAAGGGCTGCTAGCATTTGGCCACTTTTTTATGAGACTACTTGAATGTTCTATCGTCGGCTATTTGTTTCCATTATTATTTTCTTTCATCCCTCAATGTCCGCTATTAATCAATTAAATAAATAATTTTTCACATAATTCAAGAGCAATTAGCGAGAAAACTAATCCTCAAAATTCAATGCTGACACTTCGACAACAACAACAAGAACAACAACGGCGACAATAGTACCCAAACTGAGCCCACATCTTTGAAATGACACATTAACGCCTTAACAATCGTTCCGACTTCACTGACCATAAAACCACAAAGACAGTTCAACAATTCAAGCTTAAATAATTTCTAACAAGCCGACAACAAGGGGGAAAAAAACACATCGACAGTGAGACAGAGGGAGAGAGAGAGAGCGAGAGGAGGAGCGAGTAGACTGCTGCGCTTGCTTTCCCTTAACATTGTGGCCTTCCCAGCCTTCCGTTTTATTGATTGAATTAAAAAATTACAGTCTCAACAGCGATGCTGGAATTCCGAAATGACCATCAATTAGAACAGAATGCCAATCAATGCTAGCGCGTCTGGTCAGTGAGCGAGCCGAGCCGAACCGAGCTGAGCCGAGTCGCGCATGCGCGCACTCATAATTCGCTACAAATAGGGGCTGCCATTTAAGTGCATACATATATGCATACATATTCCGCTCAGAGCTCAACTGAGCTCAAGACAGATTGCGATTTAGTATTAAATACTCTTTTGGTCACCACAATATGCCTCAATAGCCGCTGGCATCGCCAGTGCTCGCCAGCATATGCAGCAAATCTAAAAAGTTTGGACTTTCAGCTCTTCTAATGCGTGTGTTAATTGCTGCTGCCGCTGCTGCTGCTGCTTCGACTTTTGCTGCATCACGAGAACTTGATGACTCTTATTAGATAGATAATGGAATATTTTATGTGGGGGGAAAAATAGATTTTTATACCCGACACACTCCGTGTCGAGGTTATATTGCATTTGTGCGTACGTGTGTGTACGTAAGATAGACGATAGATACAAGACATACATAGTCCTGATCGTCCGTCTGTCTGTCTATATGCAGTTTTCTTATTGAACAAATTGAGCTTTCTTGACGAAATTCGGTATGCGTATTGGAGGGGAAACGAGAAAGAATGGACCCGATCCAACCATTGTTATGAAAATCACAAAAACTGCTCGAAAACCTAAAATTTTGAAGATATTTTGATGAAAGATATGTGAGCATATTTCAGGATACACCGAAAATAGGATAAGTGGGTGTGCCAATCGGGAGTTTTTCGTAAATTGTGCCTTGCACCTGAAATTCCAATGGCACGTATGCTTCTTCTATAGTCATAAATATGCCTCGGAATTTGAATATGTAAAAAAATTTAAAAAAATGAAAAAAAAATTTTTCAAAAAAAATTAAACAAAAATAACAAAAAATTAAAAAATATTAAAAAAAATTCAAAGAAAAATGCAAAAAATTCACAGTCAAAAATTCCAAATTAGTTCGATTTAGTATGTTGAATTGTCAAATTAACAAAAAAGCCTACTTCAGTGAATAAAATATTCAAAAAGCACATTAAATGCAAAAAAAAATTCAAAAAATTCAAAAAATTCAAAATCCGAGCTCTAGTCATAAATATTCTTACATTAAGGGGTCTGTCACAAGAATCGTTAATGGAGTTTGAGCTTACACTCCGATAAAAACTTACAGTGTTGTGTGCAAAACAATAACAACCAAAAACACTTTTTAACTATTTTTTTTTTTATTCTTAAATATACAGTACACTCGGGATAACGTCAACCCCTATTCCGTCAACACCCCAAAACGTCAACACTTTTTTATTATTTACATTGACTATTCTAAAACGTCAACAAAACCTAAAAGCTCCAAAAGGTAAACTCTGCTTAATAGAAAATTTTAGCTGGCATTACGTAGACAGGGTGTTCCGTTGACATATGGGGTACCAAATTAAAGGTAATCGATCCAGCATTTTGAATAAAATAAAAAATTTGGGTGTTAATTGGACACTTTTCATACCAAAATGGCTTCCAAAGTAAGAAAAAATCACATTTTTTCAGAATTTTTCACTTTGACCGTTTATTTTTCCCTCAATGGGTCGAATTTTTGTCATGAATTTAATTTTGCCTAAAAGCACATACAATTTGGCTTTCAAACGGCGTTAAAATTTGTTTTCTACAATTAACCATTGGCGTGGGAGAATTGTTTTTCTGGACTTAATGTTAAAAAACTTTAAAGCCACATAACTCCTCAGGGGTGCTCACTCACATACGATTTTTTGTTAATCTTGGACCCCCCTACCATACCTCTTCAGGAATGTATGTAATTCCCAACGGGACACCCTGTAGAATACGAATTCTCCGAATTCCGTTAATCTCCCTTTGTGCGTATCTACAATGTAGTTTTTGCTCTCTTTGTTCAGTTGTGTTTTCGAACTTGTTGACGTTGCGCGTATAAAATGATCTCTAAAAACCGAAAGCGGCATGATCTCATATAAAATATTTTTTCAATTTTTCCAAATACATAAAAATTTGTTTGCATCAGATTATTGGTTGGTTTTAGTATGAATACTAAAATAACGTTTAAAACTATAATTCCAACTTTAATTTGGTCTAAAATGAGGGCAATCATAAACGTCAACAATCTGGTAAACGTCAACACTCGCGGTTTTAATTAGTTGACGTTATACCGAGTGTACTGTATTGTTATTTTTGTTGGTTTTACAAAGTCTTCTTAACCATTTTAATAAGCTCTATTATTTTGCAAAAGAAAATCCAAACTTGTTGGCAAAAAAGTGCCGTCAAAATTTAAAAAAGTCGCTTTTGTTGTGCACAAGACTGTATATAGCTGAAATGTTTATCTGTGTCGGGTATTGTATGGTGAGGTTCGCCTGACTATAACACCCTTATTTGTTTCTGTTGCATTTTTCTTATTCTATTTTTTTTTCTGTTCAATTTTCCACAAACTTAATTACCGCCATTAAAATGTACTCAGAAAGACATGGGGTGGAGGGGGTGGGTACCAGTTCAAATAACAAGTATTAGCTTAAAGCATCTTCACGTGTGCCGCCATATACATATATATGTATGTACATACATAGATAAACTAATGACCATTGGATTGGGTGCAAATAAATTCTTTTAATATAAAATTTCAGTAGAAATTCGAATTCTAATGGGAACAGATTGAACATCATAATTTTGAATGATATATTTCCTGAATAGGGGGACTCCGGGGTTTTATTTTTGAAAGTGGTTTTTGTTAAAAGAATTTCCGAATGGAATCGAAAAATGGTGCTAATTTTCACGCAAATTCATCGAGTTTTCCATTCATATTGGTTCAAAAAATGGCGAGGCTAGTTGCTCAAAATCAAGAATTAGTGTAATCGGGGAAGCAATTTATTAAAAATTAAGAAATTAAAAAAAAAATATTAGAAAACAATAAACAACCAGGGAGGGGTGCTGTAGTCAGACCAACCTGACAATACAATACTTTATGCAGATAATAAGTGAGCCATTTTAAACCATTAACCCTCTAATGCCACAATTTTTTTTTTTCAATGAAAAGTTCAGATATGACTAATTTTGGGTAGAAAAACATGAATCTGAAATAATTATTATTATTTTTTTTTGGTAATTTGTTCGAAAAAAGTCCGTCTAGAGACGGAGCCAGGAATTAGAGGGTTAAGACCAAGTATTCTGGAGATTTTCAAGACCATAAAACAGCCTCATATTCTCTCTCCTGTCTAATAAATTTACGAATTTAGTCTATGACTAAACCCGAACCCACAATTCTGCTGCAGTTTAATTTTCCATACAAATATCCAAATCAGATTCTACAACCTTGACGAATTTGTAACCTAAACCCTATGTGGAGGTAATCTTTAAAAAAGGACGATCAAGTAGAATTTTTGAGAGGATGTAAAGAACGCGACCTTCCTGGCTGGTTTATGAGACAGAATATCTAATGCAATTGCCAAAAATGAGAGAAAGTTTTAACTTAATTAGATTATGAGAGGTTGAAATGAAATGGTGTGAAGATAAGAGCTAAGAGCGAGAATGCGAGACGTAAAAGTCGAAGGAAAACGTAAGTGAAATGGCGAGGGCAGATAGAGAGAGGAGAGAGGAGAGAGAGAGAGAGGAGAGAGAGAGAGAGAGAGAGAGGAGAGAGAAGAGAGAGAGGAGAGGGAGAAGAGAGAGAGAAGGAGAGAGGAGAAGAGAGAGAGAGAGGAGGAGAGGAGAGGAGAGAGAGAGAGAGAGAGAGGAGAGAGAGAGAGAGAGGAGAGAAGAGAGGAGGAGAGAGAGGAGAGAGAAGAGAGAGAGAGAGAGAGAGAGAGAGAGAGAGAGAGAGAAGAGAGAGAGAGAGAGAGAGAGAGAGAGAGAGAGAGAGAGAGAGAGAAGAGAGAGAGAAAGAGAGAGAGAAGAGAGAAGAGAAGAGAGAGAGAAAGAGAGAGAGAGAAGAGAGAGAGAAAGATGAGAGAGGAGAGAGAAGAAGAGAGAGAGAGAACTAGAAGAGAGACGATAGAGAGTAGTGACCGAGCTTTAGAGAGAGATTTATTTGAAAGAGAGAGAGAGAGTAGACTATAGCATTCCCAAAAAGTGTCCGTTTAAGAGGGATGTCCGCTTGAAAGGAGTGTCCGCAAGGAGAGAGTACACTTTATATCTTTGATTTATCGTGTGAAAATTAAAATTGTACGGCATCATTAAACCCGACACACTCTGTGTTGTTTTTGCGGCTTCGTTTAGCATCCAGTAACAGTCGAGAGATAGACTATACAAAATATGTTTGGCAATCATCAGCGTCACCAGGAGATGCGATTTAGCTATGTCCGCCCACCTGTCCGTCCTTCTATTCACACGAGTATACAGTTTTTCTTACTCCGGAGGAGTTGAGCTATCATGACGAAATTGGGTACGCGATTTTCGCAGGGTTATGAGCAAGAAAAAGTTCGAAAGAATGGACCATTATTAAGGGTCTTTTATGGTTTTTACAGTCTCCGGAATACATACATTGTCGTGGTTTTGGAGCCTCTTTTGAAAATTATGCAAACATAATTCTATAGCTTACCCTTTATCTGCGTTGGATATTTTATAGTGAGTTTCGCATGACTATAACACCCTTAATTGTTTCTTAATGTATTGGCCTAGCTACAAATAATGCTTACAAACCAGCAGAAAGAATATGATATTTCCTTACTCAAACACATAGCAGAAATAAAACGAAAGAAGTACTTTGAGGTTACATTTAGCATACATTTTCATATGATTATCGCGATACATAGTAATCGAACATTCAAGTCTGCATTTCATCATACATTTTCTATAATGTAATCTGCCGTACTGTCATTTCAATTTACTTTCAACTCTGATTTCGCTTTGCTTCTAAAGAATGCGCTCAGTTACTTCCTTTCATGTTACTTTAACACTTTAGTGGTAGATCTATCAC
The DNA here is from genome assembly GCA_020466095.1 of Chlorops oryzae. NCBI lineage: Eukaryota > Metazoa > Arthropoda > Insecta > Diptera > Chloropidae > Chlorops > Chlorops oryzae. Next base: position 10,807,895 of record CM035806.1, on the reverse strand, counting down.
TATTTTCACTTTCTACCACTTCTACCACGCTAGGTCCAAATCTACCACTTTTTTTTTTTACTTATTTATGCCTTTGTTTTATTTATTTTATGATCATTTAGAATAATTGAGAGCATAAAAAATGTGCTTCAATGTTATGTGTTATTGAAAAATATGTTGGCAGCTTCCTATTGTCAAGAATGTTGTCAAGAATGGCAGCATTGGCACTTAACGACATCCAATAAATATTGACACATTTTTTTTAATAAGAGAAAATACCTAAAAACATATAAGATTCCCAATTTTCTACATGATCAGATGTGATATATTGTATTAATATTTTAAACAATTTTAAATCTACCACTTTTTATATAAATCTACCACTTTTCTTTAAAAATCTACCACCTTTCAAAATTTTCAAGTCCGAGCACTGACCCAAGTAATTTTGAAATTTCGTCTAACGAAACCAGTTTTCCGGGCCGGGCAACAAATGAGTGAATATGATGTTCCATAACGTTATTCGGTGTGTATTCGACGTTAACAAATCGTTTATCCTACTAAAACAATTATCGTTGTCCTCGATCGAATGCGCGAATGCTCTCTCGCAAATATCGAAATCATAAATTTTTTTCTCACAAATTTATCGTTTTATGATCGCACATTAATGAGTTCCAATAATTAAAACGAAACTCTTTTTGTCCTAGCAATGAAACGCTTTGAAGACAGAAGAATATCTGATGTTGATTTTCGCGCTGTACAATATACAGTGAAACCTCGCTATCTTTGAGAACACAAAATTTCAAAATCGTGAACTGCCACAAAAATCGTCTCCCTTTCGTAGAAACTCACAAAAAACGTTCGAATTACGAGGAGGAAAACAAACGAACCTCTAAAAGCGAGTCTCCACATATAGGAGGTTTTCCTGTATATACACACACACATCATATACATACAAATATATATATAAGTATATACATTTCTCTTTATTATTATTGTTATTATTAAAGCAAACGAGATTTCGATTAAAGGCATAACCGGCAAATCCACTTGAAATGAATAGCGTTCACGGGAACTGATACGAAAACTCCTACTCAACACACCTTCCACAGTTATTTCTTCTATGGAATTTGTTCAGCGTTAGGTTCTCCAACAAATCCGCAGACCAAGTTTGGTTATTATCATCGTTTTTCATGGCGCTCATTATACACACGGCTAAAGATCTTCCATCTTCCATCTTGCATTGCGAATTTTCGAAATTTTCTTCTTTTTTTTTTTTTGGGCTTCTCCATAAGCGTCGCTAGCCTGCGATGCGAGTCCAGCTTAATGTGCGTGAGATCTGCATTATTTATCTTATGGATTTTTCTCATTTCTTCGCGATTTTCACAATTTTCTTCCTCAAAGCTGCTTTGTGGTCCCAACAACGATAGAACTGCTAAACAATAATAATGAGCCTGGCCACAACCACAAAATTGCTATCCGCCTCAAGATTGAAGATTGCCGTCTCGTCTCCTTGCTGTTATGAGCGGCCGCCGCATCAGCCGCGGCGGCGACGGCGACGGTGGCAGCAGTTCCATTTGCCTTGGACCATTTCTCTCGTTTCTTGTCTATTATTCCCTAAAAGCGGTGGCCATCATTTCTCGTGCCACATTTAAAAAAATTTATGAAATTGTTTGTGAGATTATTTCACTCGACGATGTTGATAGCTTTCTTCGATTTGATCGCTTATGGGCACAGTAGGGACAGTTCATATATTCGCTTTAATCCTTATATTTTTCTCTTGAATTTTTTTTTTTTGTTTTTAAAGTGCATCATTTCGTGCCACATTAAAAAATTCTATGCCAATCGATTGATGAGATTATTGTCTACTGCAGACGGAATGCGATAGCTTTAGTTCGACAGTCGTTCATGTTGCCTAATGGACATGTCAAATTTGCTTTAACCTAAAGTTTCTTGAATTTGGAGTTCGTTTGTTCTTCGTTTGAATTATGCTGCCGATGAACGATGGGATATGTGTGACAGAACGGAATGTATAAAGTCATTTATTTCCTTCGAAATGTGAATTTAACATTGAAAGAAGTTTATTGAAAGGCGTCATTCGATTTAAATCGCTGGATGAACGAAATCAAATGCTAAATCGGAATTAAAATTTTTTACCTTCTGGATAATTTGAATTTAAAGAATTTTTTGTTTCTATCGTCATTTTCCTAACTAATCTCAAATCGGAATCTAAATTTTATCGTTCACTCTTCATTTGAATTTATTTTTTATCTTTCATCTCTTCTTTCTCTTAAACCCTTCTCTCTCTTCTCTCTCAACTTTCTTCTCATCTCTTCTCTCATCTTAACCTTTCTTCTCTCTCGTATTGTCTTCCTCTTCTCTCTCTCTCTTCACTCCTCTCTCTTTCTTAACTCTCTCTTTTCTCTCTTACACTCTCTCTTACCTTCTCTCTCTCTCTCTCTTCTACTCTCTCTCTCTCTCTTCTCTCACTTCTCTTCCTCTCTCTCCTTTTCTCTCTTACCTCCTCTCTCTCTTACTCTTCTTCTCTCCCTTTCTCTCTCCTCTCTCTCCTCTCCTCTCCCTCTTCTCTTCTCTCCTCTTCTCTCTTCTCTCCTTCTCTCCTTATCTCTCTCTCTCTCTCTCTCCTCTATCTCTCTTCACTCTCTCTCTCTCTCTCTCTCTCTCTTCTCTCTGAATCACTCTCTCTCTCTCTTCTCTCTCTATCTCTCTATCTCTCTCTTCTCTCTCTCCTCTTCTCTCTGACCTCTCTCTCTCCTCTCTCTCTCTCTCTGATCACTCTCTCTCTCTCTCTCCTCTCTCTCTCTCTCTCTCTCTCTCTATCTCTCTGAATCACCTCTCTCTCTCTCTCTGAAACACTCTCTCTCTACTCTCTCTCTCACTATTCAAGTCAATAATTTGCAATATTGGATTAAAGAAATTAATCTTTTATTTCATCCTTTTGCCTAACGAGCCATTCCATGTTAGGAGACTCGTGACATACATACATAAGTATGTATGTAAATAATAATTATGTTTTTTATATAAAAACTTATAAGCGAATTATTAATTATATCATTTTAAGAAACAAAAATCAAAATTACCGTAAATGATCCCTAAGAAGGATCACAAAATTGACACAACGAACAGAAAGTCCATCATATCCAAATAGAAAATAGCCCGCCCTTGATAAAAGTAAAAGGACCTCGCTTATTCAAGCATAAAAAAATTTCATAGGAGTTCGAAATGGAGACGTTTTGCGATTGGCAATAAATCCACTTAATCGGTTACTCCTTTCGATCGCCAGATGCTGGCGCCTTTTTTTCAAATACTGAATACCTATCTGGCAAACATATGAAACTGTTCTGGAATCGTTCAATCGAATCCTTTGCATTCTTCGAGAACAACAAATAATTTGTAATTCCCGCAACAATATTTAACATCCCTCTATCCAAAAGAACTGATCTGCACAATTATGTTTTCTTACTTACATGCAAATTAAGATTGTAGAAAGCGCGAATTTAAGCCATTTTGTATGAAAGTAACAAACGGAAAATTCTCGTGTTGCAAACATCTGTTGACTAAAAAACAAAACAAAGCAGTGATGTGGAATTTTTGGAGTACGTGTACTCGAGTACATCTGCTGGCACAGTGATTCACAGCCTTTGTTTTGGTGATGCCATTCTTGACAGCCCCTATCTTGCCATTCATTTTTGCACCCTTCTTAATATGGGAACCTATCGAGAAAACAAGAAAAAAATTCGGTTTATTTTTTATTATAAACATTCGTGTGAACCTGAGAGGGTACATCGGCTGTAAATGGGTCAAGACTGGGTACTGATTTATATCACAACAGAACGTTTTTGCCCGCAGTTGCGGAACCACTGAGCCAACTATAATCGTTTGTCATATTGTGTTAACGGTTAACTAAAGACCACTATTTCTAGCAGAAAAAAGCTATAAAACTGGTATCAAAAGAACGGTGAACGTTTAACATTAGACACGAACCATGAGTGTTTTTTTCGCGAAACGTCAATGCAGACAAGATTTTTTCGGTGAATCTTCCCCTCGGAGACAAACAAATCCACAGAGACCGTGCAGAGTGTCTTGAACCATGAATATTAAATGAGGCGGCAATTTATTTGAAAAAATCCGTAAACAGCTGTTCTCGCGAAAAGCAAAACAAAATAGTGATGCGAAACATCAAAAGTAATCGGACTCGACTACTTTTTGTAAAGGCTCTCAGAAGTAGCGGGTTTTCACATGCTAAATAGCTGACTTGGACAATATTTCTAGCATAAAATAGCCAAAAGTGGTTCGAGAACTGGATGCCTAAATTTGGTTTAAAACCATGGATTCCCCTTTAAAAATAGGCTCTTGTATTGAACAAAAAAAAAAAATTATCCCGGTTCCAAATTTCTTTCATTAAAATTAAATAAAAAAATAAAAGAATTTTGAAAAAGTTTTCCAAATATTTGAAGGAAAAAGTTTTATAAAAAAATTGCGCTTACGGGAATAACAGAAAATTATAGACCGGATTGGAAGTCCTCGAGTCAGAGGGCAACAGTTGGGACCAGGAAACAGTAATTTCAATGACGATTTGTAGACTCGATTTTCAAAAATAACAATTTAATGACCTACATATAACATAAAGTTCTATACCAATGAAATTGCGATATTGAAAATTAAAATAATAGTGGGATTCAAGCAGGTCTGCAAATTTTGCGTTTGTGCAAATTTGTTTGTATGGAATAAAAATTCCGCGGCCGGGCAAATATTGCACATCGATTTTGATGGGCAAAATTTACGCCATGTTATCGGACAAGTTTTGCACTCGTTCTTTGCAGGGTCGTTCGTACAAAAGGGCAAAATTTTCTGGTGCAAAATTTGCACACTTCAATTTCCAAAGCTGTTTGAATGCCACTAATATGTTTGGCAACGCATATTGGCCTTTAGGGGCAAAAAAAATTAAAAGTTTTCAAAACAGACGTTTCATGATGTAAAATTTTATTAACTTTCTTTACTAAACTGCGTTCTGAGGGTTAGACAAAAAGAGGTCCAATACATTCATAACATAAATTTATATTCATATACAGGGTGTTCCGTTTGTGAAGGTCAACCAGTCGGGAGCTGATAGAGGGGGTCAGAACTAACAAAAAATCGTATGGCAGGGGGGTCCAAAATGCACCCCTGAGTAGGTATAAGGGAAAGAAAGAAATTTGCAGTGGTTTCAGAAAAAAAAATTTTCACGCCTCAACGTTTGAATCCAAGATGCAAATTTTAATGCAGTTCGACATAGAATTGTCAGACCTTTCTAGGCGTATAAAATAAACTTATACTTTATTGCAGCTTCAAGGGTATTTGAGCCTTCAAAGTCAAAATTTTAAAATTTTTTAAAAATTTTTTGACTTTGAGAGCCATTTTGGTATGAAAAAGGTCCTATTAACACCTAAATTTTTTATTTTATTCAAAATGCTGGATCGATTTCCTTTAATTTGGTACACCATATGTGTAATAAATTTTTTGAAAATAAGATGAGAAAATTAAATATCTCGTTGAATTCCATTGGGAGCGTTGGGCATAAGACACATTGGGTGCATTCAGCAGACTCAACTGTTGTCCAACTGTTGAGTAAAAGTCGGCTAAAAAGTGCGCTACCAACTGAGCTTTCATAGGATGCTGACTGCACGGCCTCTATTTTCAAAAATGTAGTGCATCTTTTAACCGACCGGCTGATCGGGAATTGCTCTCCCCGCTCCCCTCCCTCCTACAAACTGCGTTCATGCTAGGAACATTGATTAAGACAAAAGTCTTCCATGCATATTATATGAACCTAAAAGTACATGAAAATTATCATTATGATAAATGATTGTGATTTCTAATCGCATCGGAAAAATTTCTTTTATAAATGCGTGAAACAAAGATGATTGACCTACATCCACCTACAACGACCTACAAACGAATAATTTTTTTCATTTCCTCTTCAATCTTTTTTTTTAATTTTTTTTTTTTTATCTTCTTTGGAAATTCCCATTCGATTTCACCTTCCACTTAGTTACGCCCAAAAGAGATGATTAGTCGCGTTAAATCATTTGACCCATTTTTCAAGCTTGATGAAATCAGAAATTTTTTTTATTCGTTCTAAAATCGTTCCTTTTTTTTCAACAAAAAAAAAAAACCTTCCCTCGGTCCAATGGACTCCTTCAATTTGCCATTTATGTTGGCATTGAAAAAGTTCGATGTTTCGAAGATTTAGATCAACATTCAACGAAATGCAAATAATTGCAGCTTCAAAAACAATCAAACCAAAACACAAGCTCCGAGAACATGATCACAAATGGAAAAAAATATAATAAAAAAAAAAAATAAATAAATTAAAAAAAATCAATGCATGAAAAATGAATCGTGAAAAACTTGAAAAATCCCATAAACACTGAGGACAGCATAAGCAAAAAACCTTCGCGCTTGATGGACGTTCGCTTAGATGATGATCGACGCTTCATAATTTTGGGAAACCTCTATTCAACTCGACATCCAACTCGTGTGTTACATGGCGGAGCAATGCCCATGCCATTGTCCACATCATCAGCGCAGCTCTCTCGCTCTCTCTCTCTCTCTCTCTCTCACTCTCTCTTTCACTCTCTATCTTTTCTATCTCTTCTGTGCGCTGGTCATGCGTGGTTGGAGCAATTAAAAACTTTGACGTTGCTGCCGCATTGAAAATCTTGTGGCTTTGTTGACAATTAAGTGTAGACGGAAATTTTCCCCCGACTCCAATGACAATGATTTTCCACTCATTGACTATTCAAACTTCGACAGACTTCGAGTATAAATTTCCATGCACTAGCAGAATCATTCATCATTCGCATTTTTATTAATTAACGTGAACGTTGATATACCGCGGTCCTTAAAAAATTCCTCGTTCATAGTAAAAATTGAAAATTTCGAACATCAAAAAAAAAAAAACCCATTTTTCGGCAAACAGTTTGAGCTAATTACTCTCTCTTTCTCGCTGAGGGAAATAATCGACAGTATAAAAGCATATAATTGCAAGTGATATTCCTCCCATACCACGAAAAAAAATAAACAAAAAATTATCTTAAATTGCGATCTACAAATAGAAAAGAGTTCACAAAAAAAAAAAAAAAAACAAAATGTCCATCATTCTCATCAAAATTTTGTTATCCTTCGCGTTTGCAAGTATTTTTTGTCATGTGAGTTGAAATTTATACACATTCAATAGTGAGAAAAATCTTTATTCTAATGATTGTTATTTTCTTTGCAGAGTGTAACCGTAGCAGTCGAAATTGACTGCCAAAGACCGCCGCAATTGGTGGTAAGTTGAAGAAAAAAAAAAAAAAATTTCATCTGAAAACAAAAGACTTAAGACGAAAACTTGTTCTTGCTTTTGAACTATCGATGATTTGTGCTTAGCTTAAAAGTAACTCGACCATCTATTGTGACCTACAGACCAACAAAAAATATCAAAAAGACAAGGAACATAAGATAAGACATGTACATAGATAAGTAGAGAAGTCAGGGTTGCTTTTCCAACAACGCTAACGGGTTGGGATATATTCCTCTTCTCTTCCTATGGTCCCAAATTTCATATTTAATCAATATAAATTCGAGATTTGACTTCTGTACAGATTCGATAGACACAATTTGACTTTCACTTAAAATAATTTTTTGAGATTTTTTGTTGTGTTTATAACGGGCTCTGCGCTCGACAATCGCATTGTCTCCTTCACGAGGATTTTCTTTTTGACCATTTCAAAAACAACTTCCTGAGAGAAAACGAAAAAAGCTTTTTCAATTCCTTTATTGTGTTCAGAATTAATGAAAATTAGTAAAGAGAAACTTTTTTTTATGTGAGGGCGGTTCAAAAAGTTCTCGGCCGCCAAATTAGAGACTTCAAGAGAAATGTGTAGTGCTGGCGGCCTCGATTTCTCGTCTCCAAGTTGTCTGATATAAAAAAGAAAAACGGGTTTATAATCAGTATGGATGTCATTATGGCCGAACCCTCGAAAATAATTTTGTGATTTTTTATTTTCACAAAATAGCGGCCATTGAAAAATTACCCATCGATTTCGGGTATATACTTTTGTAGTTCAGTGTAAAAAAAAAATATTAAAAAATTTTTTTAAAATTATGACTGAGATTCCGGCCATAATGGTGACAATTCTGAGCCGAATCTACTTTGTTTCATTAAAATCTGTCCAGTTGAACTGGAGAAATCGTGGCCGCCAGCTCAAAACAAGTGGTTTCGAGATAAATGCGTTTTGAAAGTTTGAAGCAACGCAAAAATTACTCGTTTTTGCTCGACAAAGATGGCTACATTTTCAAAATTATTTCAAATTTCAAAAAGTCCTACAGATTGATTTAAAATCGATCTCAACACGTGTGGCCGAGAATTAAGTTGCGAACTCATTTATGGCTACATCTCGTTAATCGTTCAATATTTTATTTTGCTATCTATGAAAAATTTTTATTCCTAGATTAGCGAACAAGTATTTAGTGTCAAGAAATCAGACAAGAAATAGATAAAGATTCATGCTACACGATTGATTAACTGATATTATTGAGACTATGATTGTTTTTGTATGATTGCCCAATTTGTGATTTATTTTTTTTTAGATCTACAATATGATCTTTAGTTGTATTGCAATGGTTTCTACTGATTTCTGTCACTTAAGATTATTTTGTCAAAAGACAGGTTGATTTGGAACATACCGTCAAAACGGTATAATCGAAATCATTCAAACGCAATCAGATAAATTTTAATTTAAATTTTTTTTTGAAAATTCTTCAATCTTCTTTCCTTTCAAAATTTAAATGATTTTAAGTTTGACAAAGTGTATATCGAATGAAGATAAAAAATAATTATTCTTATAAATTCGATCGCTGAACATGACATTTCAGCATACGATGCAACTCCCTGGTTTTAACTTGTAGTCCGCGAGTGATGTAAAGGTTTGAATTAAGCAACTCGATTCTGTTTTTTGACGCGAAAGTTCAGATGGCGATACTTCATATTAAATTGTGCAAAATTGGCCTCAGGCAATTCAAAAACGATCCAACCAACGTTGCAAATCAATTGCAACTATTTAGACAATCTCGTTCCTCTTCATAATATTTGATTTGCAATCTATGAAGAATATTTCTTTATTGCTGTCTGCGCAGTAATGGCATACTTCAAGAATGCCCCCGGCACATTCTTGGAGCGCAAAATGAACAGTGCACTTAACAATTCGTTCAAAGCGTTTGGCGATAGTTTCGATACCATATAACCGTATCAGATGGTCGACGACTGTCAAAAATTGGAACAACGTTGAAGAAGCCAAAAAGCAAAGCAAGAAATTGCCTCTCATTGTAAATTCGATTTTCAATGGAATTTCATTTCATTTTTAGTTTCGCTGTACATGATACTTTAAGTGCAATCGTTTGGACCAAAATGAACGTGTCAAATTCGTAAATAATGCGAAATTCACAATCATAACATATACTACAATAATGACACATTCAAAAAATAAAACAAAGAACAAAACAGATAGAAATTGCCTCTCGTAAATTGATTTTCAATATTTCATTCTCTGGGTTCTTTGGTACATGAGAAAATTCCCGGCAAGTGCAATAAGTGCTTCTGCGTCGTACAAATTTTCTGTTATGAATTAAATCATACAAAAACACTGTCAACAAATAAAACAAAAATGATAAAGAATATTTCTATGAAGAGATGTGAACTCCGAATTTTCTTTATATTTCTTTTCATAGAAATTTTAAGTGAAATTCTCGGACAAATTTATAATGAATTCAATCATTACAAAACAAAGCAACAATAAACAAAAATGATAAATTAAAACAAAAGGGAAACTCCGAAATTTTTTCATATTTCTTATCTAGAGGTACTTTGAAAAGTTGGAAAATCTCCGGGCAGTGCAATAGGCTTTCGTATGTCTCTTCGATTTTCTGTTATGAATTTGAGAAATGCACCTTCCAATTTTTTACTAAGATTCTGTTTTTGAGCAATATTCTTGAAGAGCATGTGACGTTGATTTCGTTGGATATTCTTGCGAAGAAATAAAAAAAATAAATTGAATTTTTTTTGAATTCATTCGATTAAATTACACTCACCAAATCCATGCATTTTTCAGCCCAAGGCATTAAAATTTTATGATTTTCCGCAATTAAATCCTTAAATTTCTCGTGCATAATCAATTCGGTCCAAGGCTCTTGGAAGAAGTCTAACAAGGAGGTGATCTGTCCATTGCAATAGCGAGTACGCATGTTGTTCAGAAGCGATTCATGACGGCCGACAAAGTGCAACAAAAATTGCAATGGGATTTTCTGTTTGCACAAATTTTTGGCCCAGCGAGAGCGAGAGAGAGAGAGAGCATGTGTGTGAGATATTTCATTCGTCTTATTAATTTCACCATTACCTCTTGAGTTACGCAAACGATTTCTTCGACGATATTTGAAGGATTGAGACGGACACGACAAAACGTTCCATTGTGAGTTACCATAGAGAAGGTGTGTTCATTGTCCAGATGATTGGCCATATATCGCTTGGGTACGGTAACTTTGAATACGCGATATCCCAATGGCACTGAAAGTTCGCACGAGTGCGGTTGCGAGAACTTTTGCTCGAAAGGCTTTTTTAGCTGACGTTCGAACAAACCAAGTTTGTAGATGAGCTGAATAAAAAAAAAAAATAATAAGAATGCTCTTTTTCGAACTAAGATTTTCCTTTGAATTATTTTTACCTTTTCGGCTGCTTCCTTGAAACTTACAAACTTGTACTGATGATTCAGTTGCTTATCATGCTCAATAAAATTACCCAGCGCATATATCGATGGATCATTTGTACAGAAATTATCATCGACAATAATATTTCTTTGATTCATTCGGATCCCAGATTTTTTTAGCACTAAAAAAAAAAGCAACATCGCATCGGTTAAAGACTTCACATGTGTTTTCTCTCTTACCTTCAACGAATTTCGAGTCAATGAACGTTTCATAGAAGCTAACAAATATATCAGTTTCCAATACTAACGCATTACCATTTGGATCCGTAAATTTAGTACTCTGAATATTACCATCATCTTTTGAGTGCATTGACCAAGAACAAAAGTTATTATTCTCATAGATCTTAATACCCAGATCGATAACGATTTTTTGTAAAATGACCTCAAGGCGCTCATCGGCGACTGGCTGATTGTATATCGTTTGAGCAATATTCATACCCTTTTGATAAGGTATAACAAGCTTTATCCATTCAGCCGGAATATCATGGTCAAGCAAAAATTGTATGAACTCAAATGTTCGCAGATGCGCACCGTAGACGATGACACTTTTACTCTCTAAAAACTTTAAATGATCGCGTGCGACACGGATCTTGTGATAGGCCATAATACGATCGAAACGATTATTGATGTGAATGTAATTTGCCGGGACGCGATGGTTGTTGCCAATTGATTTTGGATATCCGAAGCTGGTATCGCACAAAAGTAATAGTGTTTCATAGAAATATTGGCAATTATTCTTCAGAATTATGCAACGTTTTTTGCTGGAATATGAAAAAAAGTAAAGAATTTTGTACAATATTTTTAGTACAGTTTTTAGTAAAAAAAAACCCAAATTTTTAGTAGTTTTTAGAAAAAAGAAAAAAATTAGAAAATTTTTAGTACAAATTTTAGTACAAATTTTAGTACAAAATTTTTAGTACAAACTTTTAGTACAGTTTTTAGTAAAAATATCCACAAAGTTTTTAGTAACAGTTTTTAGAAAAAAGGGGGAAAAAAATTAGCACAAATTTTTAGTACAAATTTTTAGTGCAAATTTTTAGTGCAAATTCTTAGTACAGTTTTTAATAATAAAAAAATGCACAAATTGTAAGTACAAATTTTTAGTTTTTAGTACATCAAAGCGCTATTGGTTTTCGTTCTTCTCTATCATGCCTATTTTTCTCTCTAATTTTATCAAAAATTTTCTAAAATTTCAGAATGGACGCTCATCGATTCCCCTGTTGACGCTAACCATTGTAAGCATATTTTGTACGGTGAATTCGAAATACTCCTGGTCGTTAGAAAGGTACGTATACACTTAATATACTTTCGGCACAAAGTCCGTCGTGTATATAAAGAAAATTAAAGAAATAGTAATATATCCCACTGTAGTATATCCCTCTTACCGATCAATGCGAGCAATATAGCCTTCAGTTATGCTAACATATTTCCGTATATCCATACGCCGTGTAACATCTCCAACAAAATCACTCCAATTGGTGCTGTCGATATAACAAGTATCGCCTTTATTCTGGCATATTTTGCAAACCAACTCGGTATCGTATTCAGCATCGATAACACCAGGTGGAGTCACGACTAGAACTCTCAACAGTGGCAAACAACTGTTCTTATTGGGCGTTTCATTCCTAGATATGGTGGGGGGGGATAAATAACAATAAGTTTTGCTGATTATTGTAAAAGTCTTAGACTTACCCTGGTATATTCCAGTTATGAATTAAACTCCTCAAAAATGCTTTACAAATCGGGGAGAGCCCAATAATGACCAATGGTCTTTCACTGCCGGAAAATTCAATCTGATTTAGATTATGCCAGTAGACAGCGTAATTGTCGGTAACATAATTCAAACGATTAAACAAGTCTATTTTATCTGGTGCACCGTCCGCTGGATCGAAGGCAGGAATAGATGCATTCGTTTTTTTATAGTGCTTCGGATCGACTGGTTGCATAAAGGTTAATAAATCATTTGGAAACGTTTTGACATTTTGCTGTGAAGAAGATTTTCAGAAGAATCCATTTAAAAAATACAGTATTAGTCAAAAAGCTAATTTAATTTTATTGTTGTTTGTACCTAAGAACGGTGAAAACTGCTTAACTGAATTCGACATAACCAGGGGTGCCACAGAATCCGATAGCTGTCGGGGAATCGGAATTAAAACCGATCAAAATTTCATACAGAATTTAGAAATTTTGTTGTTTTTGGTTTTGAATCGGAACCATTATTGGTTCTTAATTGTACAGAACCTTATTTTATCCGGCTGTCTATCAGATATATATAAAAATTCAGTCGACTAAAATTCCAACAGCTATCGGATTGTGACACCACTGAGTGTGACAAAACTTCTATTTATTGATAGTTGTCATAGGGTCCAGGCACTTTTGCATTGGGAGTTCATAACTAAATAACTCTTATAGGTGGGATACCTTATCCTAGTTTAAAGAAGTAACGATATGTTTGTTTGTATATCTCTATATTTGCCTTGTTCATCAGTGACATAAAATGTCCTCTTTTTTATTACATTTGTACTTATTTGTTGTCAACGTATTTATACGAGAAATAAGCATTTCGACCTTTCACAGTGGGACTCTCCTTAACTAAGGTAGTTTTCCCATTAACCCATCTTTTTAGGAAACTAAGTAAATGAAAAACCTATATAAGTGATAAATTATTCCAGGTCTCTTGAGATCTCAGTTAAAAAGGTTTCACTGTTTAATGAAGAGGTTTTTATTTAAAAATCGGTGTATAGACCTAAGCGAGCAGATAATCCGATTCTCTCGGATTTAATCGAATCTTTAAAGAGCGGGATCGGAGCGAAATTTTTTTCGCGATCCAATTTGCTATTTCGGAAAAAATGGGGTCACTTTAGTGTACACCAGTGTAATACTTTTTCACATAGGCGGGAGTATTGCACAGCGTCTGTTTCAATGAGCAATTTCACTCAATTGGCTTTGAGAACAAATAAAACAAAAGCTCCCGCTCTGTTTTTGCGTACACGTTAAAAATGAATGGCTTTACAGAAATTATTTATACATATTTTTCCGAAAATATATTTCGCGAACTCAATACTTGATATGCGACGGAATAACAAAAGACAAAACTAACATGAAAAAGCATTGCGATAGACTTCGTACTTTATTGCTTGTTTACGCTATAGATATTTTTTTTTCAGTGCATATGACCATGAAGGAAACCTGTCGCCATATGGCCCATGTCTATATGACGTCAATATAGACAAGAGAACTAGTTCCAACGTCAAAAGTAATTATAGGCGGTCTCATAAGAGAAACTGTACTGTCAAGAGGTATTGTTCATCTTTATTGACCATGTCAACTACGTGTCTCCTTATAAAGGGAAAGAGTACTACTTTGGTCTACATAATAGTACCGACGTCAATAGTTTGTCAATAGTTTTTCGGTCTACTGTTGACATTCAATGACAACTCAATGTTAAATGTCAATAACGCAAAGCATTGCGACGGGTTTAACTGGTCAGTAGTACTGTTGACGCAGTCAGTAGAGAAAGAGTATAGATTCACTATTCACATTTCCTGCATATGACTCGCTCAAGCACACGTAGCTACATACGTGAAAAATTCGAAAAATAGTGCAAGTGGTGGTGACCTTAGCTTTGATTATAATTGATAAATTCAAATATTATATATTGCCAAACTGGTTGAGCACTTTTTAGTTTTGCTCGTAATCTTATTTTCACAGGACGACCACACTCACCTGCAATGATTGAAAGTAAAAATATTGGAAATATTGCGTCAGACGTGTAAGCTCTCGAAAGATGATATAATAATTATGTTTATAAAACGGATGCAAGCGCAATGTGACAATCTCTCCTCCAATAAAGTTCGAATAAAATTGAGATTGCATCGAATAATGCAATGTAAGTAAATGCGCCTTACGAAACGGCCTAAAAAATAGATATATTTTATTAGAATGAATATGATGAATAGATATGATGAATAGGACTCGGAAAAAAATTTAGTTTGCTAAGTAATGATTTCAAAGAAATCGGGTTCAAATCTGATGAAAAAATTAAATATTAAATAAAAAATTTATTATTTAAGCCCGATCCGTGGCACATAATTATCAAACAACTATATTGAGTTCTTAACCGCTCCGAGTTGCACGTTTATACAAGAAACTTTACAACCGAAACTCTTGTAAAGTGTATGTAAAATTAGATTATAGATTCTAAGATTATTGTTAGTTCATTTATAAATAAGAAGATTCGAATAAACATAGTCCTAAGTTAAAAAAAAAAAAAATCGATGAAAAAATGCCATTAAAGTAGTGTCAAAGTTCAAGCATTTGGATGATGCATCCTTATAAAATCTTTAACTAATCATTTTAAATAATATTTTCTAAATTGCATCGAATACGAAGAAACCACCACAAAATAAAATGTTTTTAATGAGTTTAAAACTATAAAAAATACGAGCTTAAGGATATTTTTCAAAGATCGAGCTTGACAAATTAGCATTTTCTCATGAGTTTTAACGCATTTTTCGTAAATTTTAAAGAATTTTTCCGAGCCCGAATGATGAAAATCAATAGAAAAAGAAAAAAAAAAAAAAAACAATTCAGCTTGCCGTAAAATGACAAATCCCACTAGGACATTCTTCTCTGCTGGCTCATCTGATCGTCCGCAGCGTATTGTTTTAACGGTATATTCCGAATATGGCACATTAAAAACATCATCGATTATTTTATTCACCATAGCAGTCTGTGTAAAATTGACGCTACTTCGCGATGACCGCTGAAAGCTTGGACTTCTCACTTCATCATAATAAACCATAACATTTTGAAGCATAACTCTGTTTATATCTGCGACATCTTCACGCCGTATATCATGCAAGGTGATCTCACCAAATATAGCGCTGCGATGCGTTATCCAAAGTTCATCAGTAATCGAACTGCTGGGCCGATTATAAATGCGCTTGCAATGGAAAATAGTTTTCATTAAAATATATATATATCTATATAAATTCATATAGGCATACATATATGTACAAGGCCGTTTACAGATTTTCAGTTAGGAAGGCAGTTGCCCCACTGTAAATACGCCCTTGTCTATATACCAATATATATATATGAGTATAAAATAAATTGATGTATCATACCAAAAAATACTTGAGTATGAAGCGCATATTTTCGGTAATTTTTGTCCCGAAGGGATATGAGAAAACACAATAATCACGATTCGGATAGGCAGCGAACGCAGCGGATAATATTTGAGCAATACGGCGCATATCATTGCTATCCAATTGCATACCGAATAGCTGCAGAGCAAAGACATTCGAATTATCGGGCAAAAGATCACACTCAAAATCGGAGCCAAAACCGATAGCGATATCATCGGGAATATTGAATATAACTTCGATGTCTTTCTTAAAGTGATACGAATAGTGCGTATGCGCTTGCAAATCTGTAATTATTCAAAATTTCTTTCTCTATCGAAAATTAGCCCAATTTTATTTTCGAACAATATTCGTTCTTACGGATGCTGATTTTATCTAGCAGATACAAGTATTCCTCACGGATATTGCCGATATCATTTGTGGTCGCGATTTCGCCATCAATTGACTGCACACGTAAATTTGACTTGCTACTTAATCTAAATAAAGTTAATTTTTTTATGAGAATCTCATCTACGAATGTGACCAAAAATATATATAGCAAGTGTAGGTACATACATATTCTAAAAGTATATGAAAGAAAAATAATGAACAAAATCTTTTTTCTATAACTATTGTTAACATATGTATCAGGACGAATGACATCATGTCGTAATATACTTACGTTAAACAGCTTAGCTCGTCTTGTTTTCCATATTTTCCCACATAATCTCTTTCGAAAACTTCAAGCACAGTGTTGTGTGTAAAAAGCCGATCAATCGCCTTTTTTGCGATCGCGCTGCAGAAAAGTGATCTTCTATATATTGATATATATGTTACACAAATATAGAGAACTAAGCATGCCTACACTACCCTATGTTATAACTTACCTTTCATACTCACCATGTTAGCTTTAAGAAACCTAGTTATAAGACATGTGATTTACAAATAAAGAAGTTGATCTACAGAACTCACACGGGTTAGATACAAGTCGCACCCTTGCTAATAAATCGGAACAATTCAAAATTTTTGTAAATAATTTTTTTATGTCGATTGACATATTTCTGTATGAACCCAAGACCTTGAGAAACAAGGCTTATATTGACTGATGCAGCAATCGATTGAGAGTATATAAGTTTAGAAAAAACTTTATTTCTCATTAGTTTCAAGAGACATTGAATGATTTACGAGAAATGCGAAATGTTTGAATGTACAGAATTATACAAGGGTTAGACGAAGTGTGCTTTTACGTCACCTCGAGAGATAGCACATATATGTATGTACAATATAATTTTAAACAATTGGTTTTAAAAAAAATTTCCCCAGTTTAACTGCCGTTTTTTGTCTCGACGCGTCGTGACTTGTGACTCATCACCGCCTAAAAAGTTTCAATGTTAAAACATGATTATATCAGGCCCGTAGCAACCCAACATTGTTAGTTAATTGAAAGTCTAAATAATTTATGGTAAATCGAAAAATTTCCCCCAACCCCCCACGCAGTAGGGATGCGGATTGAACATCGATGCATTCTCATTCTGAATATTCTCGGGGAATTTACTTTTCTCGATATATTTCTAGGACTGACATCCCTAACACGCAGTCGGATTGCTACACTGAGCGAAAGTAGCCATGATTTTTTTTTTAATTTTTTAAAAGGGCGCATTGTTATTCAGTCTTTTTGATTTTCGAGCAGGAAAAAAAATATTTCAACAGAAAAATGTTTGAGCCAACAACATTATTGGTTGATTTAAAAGGAAATATGTTTAATTACATTTCATTTCGTTCTGTATAATTCTCATTTGTTTTATGAAATAGGACATGAAAGATATTTATTCATCTTAGAACTTTTTAAGCATTGCGAAAGCAGTCACACGACGACGGAGTAACACAATCGGGTGTAGTCCACCCGAAGGCTTTTTTTGGGGTTATGTTCAGCAGAGGGCTATGTGGCCATTTGCTTTGAATTTGAAATAAATTGTTCCAATCTTACTTTTTTTTTTTATAGGTATTTTAGTACATTTTTTTTTTTTAAAAATTATCTTGTCATTTCATTTTTGTCGGTGGTTAGGTTCAACAATTTCAATTTAAATGCATTTTTGAAAATTATCATGTCAATTCAACTGCAAATATAGTTGATTCAGAAGGAAAAGAAGAAAAATTGTTAAAATTAAAAAATTCTTATTTATTTTTTTTTTTTTTTGAATTAACCAATTTTCTGTTTGATTTTTTCTCAGTGTACTAGCCTGACCAAATTTTGAGCTTCTGAGAATTATAATCAAAACATGTGAAAAATGATTGCATATTCAGGGAGCACATATAATCCTATGGTGAATTTTTGGTTATTCCAAAGAGCTCGAAAAATTTTCAAAAATTCTTTGAAAAAAGAAATAAAATTAAATAGTAAAAATAAAACTATTAAATTCGAATCAAAAACAAAATAAACTTATTAAAATAATAAAGAAAAAAAAATAATAGTCACAGAGTAATAATAAAATGATATTTCGAATTCTATATCTTCACACTTTGAAAGTGATCGGGGGGGAAAAAATATAGAAAAATCTGAACTAAATTCTAGCAAATAAAATATCCTCAGAAGAAGAAATATTGTGACTCAAAGATTGATATCATATTGTTGTAGATAGTTACCTACCCGACTTCGACCAACATGCGATGGGTTCGTTTCTCGGGATCATATTTTATAAGATTGTGGAGCGCATCGATTTCGTAATTTTCAATTATAAGTTTAATATCCACATTATCGTTTAGCCAAACAAAACCTGCTGTTTGATTATTAACCTGAAACAAGGATATGGAAATTGTATGAATATCATGTGGGCGAGCTACGAAATCATTTTAGACTGTTACTTACTTCGGTAACTATAAGCATAGTATGTTGTTCTCCTCGGCGGAGTAGCTCCTGAGCGATAAAGTAATCACCAAATACTTTCCGTAGCTCAGGTTTCTCCGAATCAATAACTTCAATAATATCATCATTGTCCTCGGGTCTGAAAGTTATTTTCGATACTTTATTAAACAAAAAAAAAAAAAAAATAAAAAATTTAGACTAAAGGAAACCAGAGCAGGGTTCGATTATTTTTACTTACAAAGCCTTTCGATAGGTCATTTTAACAATTACAGTCGCCCGTGAAATTACATGAACTTTTTGCGTATTCCTACAGGACTCATAACTGAAGATGCATGGATAGTAAACTTCCGATATTCCTTCAAACATATTGTAATTCAAACGTGTCGCTATTGAAAGAGAAAAGGATTAATGGGTATAGCCGACTGCGGCTTCAAAGTCTTGTTGATTTGTGGATGTGGATTGGTACACTATCCAAAAAGCGCTATCGAAACCGAGATTAGTTTCATATTGCGCAGTGTCCTGCAAATATTTTTGAAAAATCCTTTTTATTGAGACCTTTTTCAACATTTTATGTCTCGAAAACTAAAGGATGAAACAATCGGCTACTGATATTTAATAAAAGAATCGATATTTTTTTTTACAATTTTACACCGAGAAAAATTTTTCAACAAAAAAGAAAATAAAAAATTAAATGCTTTTTCAGTGCATCCCGTTCTTGAGCCACTTTCTGGATACTAAAAAAAAAAAAAACGCGAATTTTTCATTGCCCCCAAAATTGCGACAGTTGATGGCTACGGACGCGACATAAGGGCTACGGACGCGACATTTTTTCTCTATATTATGGTTACAGACGCGACAAAATGGTTACGGACGCGCCAGTTTTTCTCTTTATTATGGTTCCCGACGCGACATAGTGGTTACGGACGCGACATAATGGCTACGGACGCGACATTTTTGTCTGGTTTTCATTATCTGAAATTTAAACAGCTAAAAATAATCTACTAATTGCTAGTTAGATTAAAAATATTAAGTCTGGCAGCGCTACGTAGTATTAGCTGTAAGTGATGGTTATAACTGGTGTCACTGGTGACTCCTAGCAGGACATTTGTCCAGCTAGGGGGTGCGATGGCGAAAAAAGAATTTGAGAGCAGCACATTCTCTTATCTCTTCTAAATGTCAATTTATAGAAACCAGTTGAAAACTCTCTTCTGTGACTTCTCTTTGAATATTTGACAAATTTTTCCAAATCTATTTTTTTAACAATTTTTGTTCGCCTCAGCCAAGGATCAAACCGCGATCTTCGGATTATGAGTCGAGAACTCGTCCTCTGCGCCACTTCATGCTAACGCTCAACTGACGCTAAAACCTTATTTAAATTTCAGTAGCCAATGAGCTTCAAGCACATGAAAAGCACCCCTCTACCATGAAATGTACCCCAAGGTGTCACGGATGATACTGTCACCTATATGTCATCGATGATATCACTGATGAATTTGTCATGCAGGAGAAAATTCCATGGACAAAATACAAATATTCCTTCATTCGTGCGCTCAAATACTTTACAAAAAAAAACCATCTTCTTCGTTACTCACATTCTTTCTCAGTTTTATTGTAATCCAGTAAATCAACATTCGGCGGCTCAACGATCAGAATGAATCGCAATTGATCATTTCGAAAGAATACTTCACGTAGAAGACTTTTCAATAAATTCGGATTGTAGCTATTCGTTATTATGCAATAATTGAAAAATAGTGAATTCGTAACGGACATATTCTTGGGCAGACTGAAATTTCAGAGAAGTTATGAGAGGAGGCATACAGTGCTGAAAGCCAGAGAACGGATTCATACCAATAGTATTTGTTCATTAGGTCTATCCAATACTCTCCGGGCAATGCATATAGGTATGGATAATTTCGAACTTCTGCATAACCCACAATTTCATCGGGCTTCTGTGCTGGATATGCCAATAGCCGATACGTTGCATAGTGTCGAAAGAAGGATTCTTTTGATTGATTTTCACCACGGACTGGACCAATGTATGACGTTCCATGAGATCCGAGTAGTTTTCGTATATCTTCGAAATCTTGCATAAATGTATCACGTATGATGAACTCCTTCTCCATTATGCTCCGTTTTTAAGGATTGCAGAATTTTTCCCCCTATAAAATAAAATCAAATAAAATAAAATAAAAAATCTTTTTATCAAGAAATGAGCAAAAAGAAATGTTCTTTTATTTTTATTAAATGTTAAATTTCGATTGACGTAGCATTTTCGAATATTTCTTTGGGAAGTGAACTCGTTTATTTCTTCTTCATTTTCTTGTTTAAAAAAAAATTCTTTTTTTTTTATTTATCGTTCAAGGTCCATAGTTATAACACAATTTAATGGGGAAATTGCCATCTTTCTCGGTCAGGGTTTCTCGACATAGTTTTGAATGAGTTTTTTCTCAAGAGTCAGTCTTTCCTCAAAATGCTCCTCTTCTTCTGCAATTCCGCAGTTTTCCGCTTAAGTCAAATTAGTCGTTGAATTTGTGTTTCCTAACCTTTTGTTTCAATAAACATTATGCTATTCAAATTAAATTTAAAGCACTTTTTTTTTCATTTAAAACACATACCTAAACTTCAATAAAATTTACTATTTTCCTATCAACGCACACTCCCGTACCTATTCGTCAAACGTTTGTAATGCATTGCTTAATAGATAGAAACTACCCAGCGGGAAATTATCTCATGCATGACAATGTCATCAGTGATGTCATCGATGACATATAGGTGACAGTATCATGCGTGACACCTTGGGCTACATTTCATCGTAGAAGGGTGCTGTTCATGTCCTTGAATCTCATTGGCTATTGAAATTTAAATAAGGTTTTAGCGTCAGTTGAGCGTTAGCATGAAGTGGCGCAGAGGACGAGTTCTCAACTCATAATTAGAAGATCGCGGTTTGATCCCTGGCTGAGGCGAACAAAAATTGTTAAAAAATAGATTTGGAAAAATTTGCCAAATATTCAAAGAGAGGGCACAGAAGAGAGTTTTCAACTGGTTTCCATAAATTGACATTCATTCTCAAATTCTTTTTTCACCATCGCACATGACATGTCATGCTAGGAGTCATCAGTGACATTTTCTTATCTATTTCTAAATCGCATGGGTTCCGGCTCCAAAGTCACCCTGACTTCATCGATGATGTCAGGGGGATAATTTCTGCTGGGTATTGATAGTTATTCACCACCAGCAAAGGCTTAAAATAATATTAAATATTTAATTGCATATTTTTAGGCTCTGAATTGAAATATTTCCTTTTTGTTCTAATGGTAAGATTTGGAGAAGAAAAATAGAAGAAGAAAAATAGCCAAATCTACCAATTTTCGACCTATTTTGCTAATTAGGAGGAGCCCTTTATTCCTCATTTTGAAATTCTGTATTGAGAAAATTTAAAAACGAATAATTTAAAACAATGAAAAAAAAAGGATACAGATATCCCAGAATAAAGTGAAAAAAAAAAAAGAAAACAATAGATGATAAACATTGAAAGAAAAACTTTTGAGCAATTTTCTTCGTGTCAATGGCAGCTAGACAAGTTACTTCCTGAACGTTGAGTTCTGCAGACTTTGACGTCGACTTGAATCGTTCTCTACACTGTAATCTCAATTTGAATGCCGAAGTCATTCGGATTTGTTCAAATTCACTTTGCTCATGTGTTCGGTTCAAAAACAAAAAGAAAAAGAAAAAACACCAAAATTTAAACAAAAGTAAATAAATACAAAAACGCAAAGCAAGTTATTCACTTTTTCCACTCTTGGTCCTTGCCCCACAGATTTGTGTCTCATGTGCAATGTTTTGCATAAATAAATAAAAGAGGTAATCCTTTTTTTCTTCATCTCTGAATTGAACACAATTCTTCACTTATTTGCAAAATGAATAGCTGCAGTCAAGAGCCGATGCCGATGTAAAATAAAGCATATGCCTCAAGGATTCTAGCGCGAATTGTCGTTGGCTCGATATTTCATTTTTCGTTTTCGTAAATCTTAGCATACTTTGTGGGGCGCACAGCACCGTGATGACGATTCGACATTGTCGCTGTCGTCGTCCTCAATGCAACAAAATGCTTAACTGCAAGGATAACAATGTTTCTTCGAATTGTCAACAAGAGGATGAAAGTTGCGCTGCATTTGTCATCAAAATTTTCATAAAGTTTGGTCTTTTTTTTTGTTTTTTTTTTGCTGTTGTTGTTGGTTTTTTGCTTCCCCTAGTGTAGACGAGCTTTTTGGTTTGTCAATTGGAAAATTACAAGTTTATGAGTGGTTCAAAAGAGCGAGGGGAAATAAGAGAAGAAGAGCCAAAGAGGAAAACGGGGTATCGTACGTTATAATCGTGCAGGCGGGGAAGGCGGGTTGCGGTTAAAAATTTGAGAGGGCGACCAAAATGATTTTGCTCATAATTTGGCAATTGTTGCTCCGCAGTGAACCTCTTGCCTTGGAAATGAGTTTGAAAAACTCAATTTTAGATAAAGATAAGTAGGACAACAGAAAATATTTAAATTCAGTACCTGTAAGTATGCATATTTGTATTGAGAGCACTTTATACTTCAAGGTTTTTCTAAAAATCACAAAAGCTACCTTTTCATTTTTATAAAATTTTTTTTTTATTGAAAGGTAATAGTCAAAAGTATTTTTTTTTTAATAACCGAAAAGTGGTACAAAATCAGAAATACACTGTAAAAAATTTTTTTGATTTAAAAAAATTTTTTGTGAGCTTTTTTTTTCAGTGTGAAAAAATGTTTTTAGATTTCTTGTTTTATTAACTTAAGTCGCCATTTGTTCTATCATTTTGTACACTCAAAAAATTATGTCCTTCTGTTAATGAAAATATCCTTTTGGCAAGGAAGAAGTGGTAATGGATTAGAGCCTAAAAATCACAAAAGCTACCTTTTCATTTTTATAAAATTTTTTTTTATTGAAAGGTAATAGTCAAAAGTATTTTTTTTTTTTAATTACCGAGAAGTGGTACAAAATCAAAATACACTGTAAATTTTTTTTTTTGATTTTAAAATATTTTTGTGAGCTTTTTTTCAGTGTGAAAAAATGTTTTTAGATTTCTTGTTTTATTAACTTAAGTAGCCATTTGTTCTATCTTTTGTACACTCAAAAAAATATGTCCTTCTGTTAATGAAAATATCCTTTTCGCAAGGAAGAAGTGTTAATGGATTAGAGCCTAAAAATAGAAATACATTGTAAAAAAATTTTTTAATTTATTAAAAATATTTTTAAATAGTGAAACTTAAATTTTTTCAGTGTGATTAAATTTTTTAGTTTTTCTTGAAAAATTTTGGATTAACTTAAGTAGCCATTTGTTCTATCTTTTTGTACACTCAAAAAAATAATGTCCTTCTGTTAATGAAAATATCCTTCTCGCAAGGAAGAAGTGTTAATGGATTAGCGCCAGCACCTGGTGGTTTTTAATAGAAAAAGAAAAAATTGTCCCAGAAAAATTTGTAATCCTTAAATTAAGGAAATGAATTTTTAGAACCTAGAGAAACAAATTTTTTCAGTGTATTAGTTTTTTTTTGGGATATGAAATTTTGGATAAATGCTAACTAATGTTTTTATCTATCGTAATAACTAAAAAAAAAAATAAATAAAACTTTAAAAACCCTTACAACGGGCGCACGCCTTCCTGAACCGGCAACTCCATTTTCATTCATTGAAAGCACTCAGTGGCTTAAAATAAGCGGACTTTTATTAGATTCAAAGAAAAATTTCTCATCTAAAATATATACCATATAAAGTAGATTCGTAGCTTAAAATTGTATTCAACGTATTATACAAATGGAGGATCTGGCACTCCTTCAGTTCGAACTAATTGAGCTTAATATTTAATGAAGGAAAAGGGTCGTCATTCCGAGAGCGTCTGAGAGCATCTAAATTCGTTTAATTATGCCAATTCTTAGTGGGAAAAATGAATGCAAAAACAAAAAACGAAAAAAAGAAAAGAGAATACTTAAAATTGAAATTTGAAAAAGCAATTAAGCAATTCAAAGGCATCGAGGGATCAAAAGTTTTCTCGCTTAAGAAATACGAAAAATACCAAAAACTAATCAAATGAACAAAATGTTGCGAGAAGGATTAAGTAATTCATGGAAACCATTTGAAAGCGAATGCAAAGGAAGAGCGGAAATTTAAGTTTAATATTTATTTTTATACCCGACACACTCTGTGTCGAGGGTATATTGCGTTTGTGTGGTTGTGTGTAACACCCAGTTTCCACTTTTCCAAAATATATATAGAAATGACCAGCGTCGCCAGGAGATTCGATTTAGCCATGTCCGTCTGTCTGTCCGTCTGTCCGTCTGTCTGTCTGTATACAGTTATCTTATCGAAGGAGTTGAGTTATCTTGAAGAAATTTGGTATGCGTACTAACGGGGACATGAGTAAGAACAAGTTCGAGAATGGACCCGATCGGACTATTTTTAGGGGTATCTCCAGTACTAGGGTCTGTTACGAAAATCACAAAAACTGCTCTAAGATCGAAGTTTTTCATGATATCTTGAAATTTGATATTTGATCATATTTAAAGGCCATTAATATGATTTCCAAAAATTTAAAAAGTGGGCGTGGCAGAAAGGTGGTTTTCGAAAATTGTCTCCTACACCCGAAATTCAAATGGGACTTGAACGAAATTTGGCACTTATGCTTCCTTTGTAGCCTTAAACATCCTTCCAAAAAATTTCCTTGATCGGTCCATTTTTAAGGGCGCCTCCAGTACTAGGGTCTGTCACAAAAATCTCAAAAGTGCCCCAAAATCGGATTTTTTCGAAATATTTCAATAAAACTTAGAATAAGAGCGTATATCTAAGCCTCCGATTATAGTTCAACAAAAATTGGAAAAGTGGGCGTGGCAAAGGGGCAGTTTTCATAAAGAAATTTAACAAAAGTCGGTATATGGGGCCCCTTATGGTCTTAAACACCTCTTGATATTAAAAGTTATTTAAACATGTGTGTCTCTGTCGGGTATTCTTTTGTCAGGCTCGCCTGACTATAACACCCTTACTTGTTTAAAATATTTTTTTGTCGATTTCATTCAGTGAGGAAATACTGCCAATTCTAAAGGAGCCCAAGAAATCTTAGAATCTGTCCGATATTGAAAAATCTTCATCAAAGGGGTAACTCGCAGTATCGATGGTTGATTTTGGGGGATCAGACCTAAAACCCCTCCCGAAAAAACTTTCTGCTCAACCAAAAAAAAATTATATATACCACATACATATGTAGGAAATTGCGTATTCGTCCTATATAATCTTACTTTTTTTTCATTAAAAACTATTCTTCAGCTCCTTGGAAAATATGCCTCAAAAGGAGTATTGGGTGATGGAAGGGGATTTATTTTGAAATATTTTCCAAGTTTTCTTTCCAATCGTATTCCAGCATGCCTTTATGTAACTCACTCAATAAGCTTTTTGTATTAACTTGTTTGCAGCATGTTTACGCTTGTTTACTCCTTTTGCCACAAAGCGGAGGAACAAGAGACGTAAACAGAACGATAGAACGGAGCCGGGGAAGGGAGAGTAATAGCAAGAGGAGAGAGGGGCAAGATGAAGAGAAAGCGCTGCTCGAAAGCACTCAAATTATTGCCGCTAAATGTGAAATTATTATGATTGCATTGGTGCATTAAATTTATTTCGCATAAAATGAATTCCACTCGAGTCCATTTTACACGTTCGTTCCTCTTCCATTGCACATTGCACACCACACACCACACACTTCAATCTGCTCTAATGCATCTTTACAAAAATTTCGGCCAGCCAAAGCCGCACGTTGCCTTTGCACAGACTCTGAACACACTGCAGCCGAGAAAGCTAAGCTAAAGTTGTTGAATTTTTCAAATCGACACCCTCATCGAGCTTGAGGCTCGCCGTTCATAAAGATGCCATGTTGCCTCGCAAATTACATACAACATAGAGAGTCCCCATCGCCCGTCCAAGGCCACTGCACCTAGGTTTTCGCCCGTTTTCCGCCCATAATAACGTCTTATCATTCGACTTTTTTTGAGATGCTTATTTTTCGTTCGTTTCGGTATTTTTCAGCTTTTCCGGTTTGATCGGGCGCAGCTGTTGCATTCGCAGTGCAGAGCGGAGCATATTTTCTCGCAATAATTTTCGAATTTTCTCAAAGTTGTTTCGAAGAAAAGTTACAAATGCCTTGCCATTTTTTCTGCTCCTTTGCTTTTCTATTTTCTTTGGTTTCTTTTTTGTTATTTTCTCCATGGCTCAACCTCACTCAACCATGTATCCGGCGTAATATATTTTTCTCGCATTGAATTGACTAAATTTATGAAGTTCAGGCGGTGTTAAATCCGCCGAAAACTAACGCAAAAGGAAAAAAGAAAAGCTACCATATGTATGTATGTGGGTGGACAATTGCATTTCCATTGCCCTTTCGATCCGAAATGTTCCGGAAATGCGAAAAAGAACAAACAGTTTTTAGAAAAATTAGTTCTCATATTTTGTTTTTATTAATGTCCTTTTTTGGGTGTATATGTGTGTGTGTGTGTGTGTGAGTGTGTGTGTATGTGGCAGATGAGGAGGTTTCCGAGCTTTGTTTATTTATATTTTTCGCGGTTTTTCTTCTGTCTCTTCGTTCTTTTGGCAACTAATTTATGGGCACCGCCATTTTTTGGTTTTTTTTTTTAATTTATATATTAACCCTTTTCCAAGTCAGTGTCGTAGTAAATACGTATAGAAACGTTTGAAACGGTCCGGACAAAAGTCATCTCCACTCTTTGAAAACATGGAAGAATAAGGAGAAGAATGCAAGAGAAAAAAAAAAATACGAAATACGAATTTCAACACCGAATGTAATGGTGAGGAAAATTGAAAACGATTTTTTTTTTTCTGTTTGTTTCTCTATTGAATTTCTGGTCTCAAAGCATTCGCTTTATCAACAAAATATTCGTGTGCTTAGATGCAACGAAATTCATAGAATAATTATGGAAGAGCAGCAAAGCGATACGAAAAAGATGGAGGTGTGGGGATTAACTCTTTATGATTTCTCTTACAAAGATGCCAAATTTAAACGTAGGTACTTTGTCCCCGCTTACAGTCGTGGGTGGCCCCCATTAAATCAGCTTGAAAAAAAAGCAAAAAAAAATTGTCGTTATTTTTCAAAGTCTTAAGTGGCGAGATGCAACGTTCTGCTGCTATTTTTCGTATTTTCAAGAGTGAAGTGAAAAATTAGAAGCATACTTTTTTGGGGGCAAAACAAACAACGACGACTGTTGGAAATTCTCTCAACAGTGACATGGCATACGAATGTCAAATAAAATGAAAAGCTTTTCATTAAAACGCAACTCGAAGAAAGGCAATCAAAGCAAAAAACGACGTAGGTCGAGGCAGTATATACATACATACATGTGTATGATATGTATGAATCCTTAGCATTGAGATTCTTCTTCAAAGATGAAGTTTAAGTTATAGTTTAAGAGATGTCATTGTGAGAAGCTTCGCGGAGTTTTTCTGCTTCGAGTGAAAATTATTCCTTGAAATTATTATGTAGAAATATTTAGACCGTTTATTTTGAAATTGGTCTTAATCGGGGGGGATCTGAGTATGGCAACAAGAAACACAGTTCAGCTGCAGTTACAGTCGCCATACATTTTATATACGAGTTTATTTCCCTGTTCAGATGAGCCTGTACCCAGTCTTAATGAGCTCAACGTTGCCAACACTTCTCCCTTAAGTTGAGTGATCTCATAAAGTTAACATTCTTTAACCCTTTCAGACACGCACCCAAACCGCTAGCATTAATAAACTCAAAAGCTCTTGTTCCTTATAAGTGACGCCGTGTCTCAAAGGGTTCATTTTGAGTTAATAAAACTACAAATTGGTATTTCAAAAGACTTTTTTAAAAGAATTATAATTATTGTTGAAAAAAAAAAATAAAAAAAAAACAATTGTTACTCCATAAAGTATGCTTTTAATTTATAAAACAACAAAGTCCGAGCCATGCTAATAACGAACAAAAAATTAGATCATCGTGTTAACAAATGCATTTATTGAAATTTATGAAGCATACCCGAAGGCTTATTATATTGCAATAAGATGTGTGCCCGGGTGCTAACAGATACACAGCTGTGGAAAAAACATTATGTTTTTGCATTCCTCTTTGTTTCTATTTATGCCTTCTATCAGTGTTACAAACACTGATTTCTTATGTTGCTCGTTAAACCGAGCAGTAGCGTAGTGAAGGGGGCCGAAGGGGGCCAAATCATATTTCAACTTTTTTGAAGGTATTTTTATTGAGGCTGGTTGGAGGAGTAGTGAAATTTCCTACATTGTGCATGCATATTGTGCCCCCATCGGGCACCGGGCGCCGAAATGTCTCGCTACGCCACTGAAACCGAGCACACCCAAGCGGGTTTTGTGACATTCTGCTCGTTATGTAAGGTACTCTGTTGCGAATACTCGTTAAAAATGGGAGTGCTCCTATACCTAGTTTCCACTTTTCCGGGTCATGTTTTCTTCAATTTCCATTCGGGTCTTCGAATTCTTGCAAAGACCATATCATCTCCTAGTCGTAGAAAAGAAAAGAAAAGTAGATATTAAATGAATGAAAAAGACGACTCCATGTGCGTCTTTGACTGTAAACAATTTTGTTCATTTCGAGCCTTGGCTCCTTTCTATGCCTTTCACGCTTTTACGTTTGTATTTACGTACGTATGTATGTACGTACGTATACACTTAGAATGCTGTGGAAATTCTTTTTCCCAACGCGCTTATTAGGAACGATGCACTTGCAATTTATTGCGTCTACAATTCAAAATGTCGGAGAATGCAACTCCGCAAAACATTATCCTTCTTTGTCGTAATTGTGTGCGAGAGAGTGAGAATATATGAGCGTGTGTATGTGTATGTGTATTGCGTGCGTATCCGTAACCGTGTGTGCTCATTTCTATTTATTAGTGTGTGAAAAGAACATTTTGTGCAAATCCTAAACGGAATTTTGTTGCTATAAGCATATGAAATGCAAACGGATAAAAGTAAGGACGAACCGAATAACGAAGGAGCAATGGAAAGCATGAAGTAAGGAAGGAAGGAAGGACAAGCGAATAGAATTCGAAGTATGGAAACTCAACGTAAGTATTCAAAGCATTGTGGCAAGTACCTACTTGTATTGTGCAATTCAACATGAACTCAAAACTCTAGAGGATGAGCTGCAAAATTTACTATCTGTTCAAATAAAATAAAATATATAGGTACATATATATGTACGTATGTATTAGTACTGCAACGAATGCCAATTTTTGGCGATTGCACTTTAATATTCGCAAATGCGAATGCGAATGCGAATATGGCTTTGTCACATTCCAACGGGGATAAGACACTGGCTGGCACTGAAAAGCTAGTCAGCCTGCCGAAGGACATTCAATTGTTTCAGTATCGTCCACAAGTGTTGAAACCTGCGGAAATATTTCTAGTCCAATGATAAAGAAGCATAGTTTGCACTTTTTGTACTACATTGTATTGAATTTTCAATTTTTAGTTCGAAACGTTGATTGCCCGAGGAATTGTTTTTCAGAAATTAATTACCTTCTCAGTTTTGAAACGTTTGGTCGGTCATATATGATTGAATACCATCACTTAATAATTATATGATTTTATATATGTTGTATATGGGAGTTTCCATGGTGGCGATCGTGACAGTCGTACGCCTTTAATGAAAAAAAAAAAAAAACATGGAGAACTATCCAATTTTGTTCCTCCTTGTTCCTCTGACAGTACTTTAATAGTAGTATAATAAGTGTAAGATCTGGGGGCGGGAAAAAGGGGTTTGTCATGAAGAGAGCCTTTAATTTTCACCTTCGTTCTTTTCAATTAACCAATTATGAAGTTATTAATAAAAGTAAAATTAATTTTTTCATTAATAGGAAGACTGCTTTATAAGAACATTCATTTAAGAGTCTATTTCGAGCCCCCTTCATGATTAGAAAATGATTGATCAAATGCCTGATTAAAAGAAGACT
Organism: Chlorops oryzae; assembly: GCA_020466095.1. Taxonomy (NCBI): domain Eukaryota; kingdom Metazoa; phylum Arthropoda; class Insecta; order Diptera; family Chloropidae; genus Chlorops; species Chlorops oryzae. Next base: position 10,777,109 of record CM035806.1, on the reverse strand, counting down.
CGAAAACGACTCTCCAATATGTTTCAAAAGCGAATCGTATTCAAATTACAAAAATAAAATATAGAGTAATCGCCATTTAATCACTAGGGGATTGAAATATGATCATTCAAATTGTTGCTATCTTATACTTAACTCAATATTGGACTCAAAATTGAATTGAATGGAATTTGACTTTAAAGTTATAAACGAAAAATGTCCATGAATTTCGATTTGGAAAAGCTTGGTGTCGACGGGAGAGCGCAGGACTAGAAAACGAGAGTTCCTAGGTTCGAATCCCACACAAGGAAAGGAAAAAAAATATTGTTGAATCTATAATAATAATACATATATAACAAAATACACGGAAAAGCCAAAAAATGGTGTATTGATTTAAAAATTTTTTTAATTATTTTTATTTTTGGAAAGCAATTGATTATAAATATGAGTCGTAGAAAACTCCAAAATGATAGCAAATATGAGTCGTAGAAGACTCCAAAATGATAGCAAATATGAGTCGTAGAAGACTCCAAAATGATAGCAAATATGAGTCGTAGAAGACTCCAAAATGATAGCAAATATGAGTCGTAGAAGACTCCAAATGATAGCAAATATGAGTCGTAGAAGACTCAAATGATACAAATATGATCGTAGAAGACTCAAATTATGATAGCAAATAGAGTCTAGAAGACTCAAATGATAACATATAATCTCCCTAAAAATCAGCTTAAGTTCCGATTTCTCGAAAAAGTATAATATCATTTTTGATCAGAAAACGAGCGAATTTGATATTTATTAATCAGAAAGCGACTCGAAAAAATTCGCTTTTGTTCAAAAATTTCGAAATAAGTATTGGCGATTAATGTTTTTTGTTAGTATTTTACGTATTTCGTGCATACTTCAGGGGTTTTCATATAAAAAATACTAAGCTTTGAAAAAAATAATAGATAATTTTGGAGTTTTAAAAGAGTATATGGTCAGGCTCACGAGAAATGACATATGGGTCTGGGATTGACTATATTGGACTTCATCAAAGATTATAGCCGTTAAACTCCCCATAATATGATAGACAAAAATTCCCTCATATTATGAAAATCCGTATCGAGCTTAACCGCATTGACCTCAAAAACACGCAATTGGACATGAATTTTCAAAGCAATGTCGCACTCTGAATGACTATCAGCGTTTGGTGCTAAAGTTTCAAATTTCATTGCACGTTATAAGTGAAGTGACCTTTTTATTGAAGTTCATTCACAAAAAATCTAGTGTAACGAAATTTATGATACAAATTTTGATTTTAAGTATTGAAATTTCGCAGCTCAATGGTCTACTAATAATGTCAATGCAGGTTAAGTTTTTCTAGCTCACGGACATCTATATGACCAAATCGACAAAATCGTTGTATATAAATTCGAATTTACGAAACAATTTTTTTCAGTGTATACTATTTTGGCTCGAATTTAATTTTTCTTCATTTATTCTTAAAGAGTAAATGAAATGAATTTCTTGCATTCATTAAGTCTTATTCTGATATAAAATTATATAAAAGAAAATATTAAAATTGTCAAATTTTCGATTTTCAAATTGATCAACAACACAACTGAGGGAATTTTTCTCTTATATATTGTGGGGAGTTATGAACGGCTATAATCTTTGGATGAAAGGTCCAAAAATCAAAATCTCAGACCCACTATGTCAGTTTCTCGTGGCCTGACCCATATGACGATGTTTCCGGCAGAATCACTTGGGATATCTCAGACTATATTGCGATGCCAGTTAAGAATACAAACCTCAACACACCCATACATATGTATGGACCAAAAAATGGCAAAAAAAAAACCGTACTAAGGCTTACCGATAACTCAAAAAACGAAACAAAAAATTAATAATAGAATTTTCAAAGAAAGTGACTCTGAAATCAGCTGAATCAGCGATTGGCCCCTGAAAGTTGTCATGCCATTTCCATTTCCTCTCAAATAATGACCATCTGATGACATGTCCTTGTATTGCATTGCATTCACAATAAAATCATATTTAACGACTGATTTATGATTCGAATGAATACGAGTATTAAAATTTCCAGCCAGGACTGAGGAAATTCTCTGCAGGTTTAAGTTTTGCGTGAGTGAGGAATTTATAGAGCCACATTTGAACAGAAATCGTTGTAATAATTTCCAAAGCATTGTTAGCATTTTAGGCTCAACACTTGGCTTAATATACAGAGAGTATTTAATGAAATGGATTTCTTGCGCTTCAAAGAAGGATCTTCCGAGAGGAGATGAATTGGAGAACATTAAAAATGTTTTGTATTTTTTTCTTCGTTTTCGTTCTTTTTTTTTTTTTGTATTTTTTTCGGAACAATTCTCCATGTCAAGTGGAAAATCTGCTGGACATTAATTAATGTAAAAATCTTTTGATATTAATACAATTTTTTGTTTTTTTTTTTTGCGTCGTATAATAAAATGTCTCTGTGGACACAAAAGGGACCCAGCCGTGTGAGAATTTTCGCATGTGGTGCTCAAAAGTTTAAATAATTGCTTTCAATTATGCCGCAGTAAAGCTTTAGAATAAAGTTTTCCTCATCATAAGTTCGTGACGTAAGTGAGAAGAACAAAGAAGAAGGAAGAGAAAAAAAAAAAGCTTAAGCTCAAGTTTCTTATGGAATTCTCCGTTCGTCTTTCTCCGTTCCAAATCCTACGTCGATATAAACTGTCCTTTATCACCTCTCGGCTAGCGGCTTAAGCCAACAGCTAAGCAGTCTGTTATGGAAGTGGGAAATTTTTTTTCCACCTAACATTCGCACATATACATTGATATATACAGAAATCTATCTAAACATACATACAAACATAGTTGGGCACATTTCCGAAGCAACTTGAATGGCTATAAAAGCCATTAAAATCGTACAATTCAAAGTGTGAAAGGAGCGAGAAGGAAATAACGATAGCATAAAGGAAGTGTAAAGAGAAAATCAGAAAATTTATGCGTTCGTTTGTCCTAATGGGAAAACATTAGATACGAATAACCGTTCGTGAAAATTGTTGAAAAGGATCTTCTCAACGTTTTCGGGCGAAAAGTTGTTGAAAATACTCTGGCAAAATCCTCCGTAATCGTCCACATAGTCAAGGCAAGTCATTTTGGCCATTGTACTTATCCTTCGTACGTACGAACGTTCGCACAATCTGAGCGCTCTCGATGTCTTCCTTCCTTTTCAATGCTATCGTTGCGCGTCGCGGGCTGCGGGCTGCTAGCTGCGCGCTACGTTGCAGGTGTGCAAGCGTGGAAAATAGTTTCCCTTATTGGACAATAATCGCTTTTCCTGAACCTGAAGCGGCGACGTCTTTGCTGTATAAATGCGTTTTACATGCGATTCGAAAGTCTTAGTTTGCCTTTCCTTCGTGGCTTAAATTTAGTTATGCCATGTTACGTCGTGTCGTGCGAAGGCATTTATAAATTAAAGTGTCGCACTAGAGATAGGTGCTAAGAACTCCCGACCGACTCCACTGATAGAATCATATATAGAGAGATTTAGAGGCATTAAGTGTGCGAAATCAGCATATCATTGTTAAGCACTTGAAAAATGGGTCTAAGCAAGATTAGCTATGGTACCTTCCATGACTGTAAGAGTTTTTGCTGTCGTAAGGTGTCCGAAATAAAATTGCAGTTTTTTTTTTTTTGGTTCGGTGGTGTGAGGATCTAGTAATCTTCTAATTCAAAATGTCAATAAAGAAAATAAATGGAGTTAAAGCTGAGAGGACAACTTCAGTTTTGTACTTGTGTACTTCGAAGTGCGAGAACCTAGTACAAAAGAGGGCAAGCTCTTAGTAATACTAAGTTAGTATAGCTTATAGTTATACTTACATACTTATGTATACTGAGGTGGCAAGTTTTGAGAAAAGTGATTTTCCCTCGCTCCTAGGGGCTTTTGAAATTTGTAACTATCAAAAACATGCCTGTACAAAATGTGATGAAGATTAAGTCAATTTAAGAGTAAGAAAATTATTATTTATAAATAGCTATAACTAAGAATCTACTATTCCTAGCTACATACAATGTTCCATGGACATTGTAATTTTATAAAAACACATATTTCTTCTTATGTTAACAGAGATCTCTCATTTGTTGATGCAAATATAATTATTTTATTGTCTATTGATCATAATGTAAGCTTTGGGCAATGCTGTCTTCGTGGAAATAAAGCTCTGCGCTCGCAACATTACTCTCTCTCTCTCTCTCTCGCTGTCTCTCGCTCTCTCTCTCGCTCTCTCTCGCTCTCTCTCGCTCTCTCTCGCTCTCTCTCGCTCTCTCTCGCTCTCTCTCGCTCTCTCTCGCTCTCTCTCGCTCTCTCTCTCTCTCTCTCTCGCTCTCTCTCTCCTCTCGCTTCTCTCTCGCTCTTCTCGCTCTCTCTCGTCTCTCTCTCGCTCTCTCTCGCTCCTTCTCTCTCGCTCTCTCTCGCTCTCTCTCTCGCTCTCTCTCTCGCTCTCTCGCTCTCTCGCTCTCTCTCGCTCTCTCTCTCTCGTCTCTCTCTCTCGCTCTCTCTCTCTGCTCTCTCTCTCGCTCTCTCTCTCTGCTCTCTCTCTCGCTCTCTCTCCTCTCTGTCTCCTCTCTCTCTCGCTCTCTCTCTCGCTCTCTCTCTCTCGCTCTCTCTCTCTCGCTCTCTCTCTCTCTCGCTCTCTCTCTCTCTCGCTCTCTCTGCTCTCTCTGGCTCTCTCTGGCTCTCTCTGGCTCTCTCTGGCTCTCTCTGGCTCTCTCTGGCTCTCTCTGGCTCTCTCTGGCTCTCTCTGGCTCTCTCTGGCTCTCTCTGGCTCTCTCTGGCTCTCTCTGGCTCTCTCTCACTCTCTCTCGCTCCCTCTCGCTCTCTCTCCCTCTCTCTCGCTCTCTCTCGCTCTCTCTCTCGCTCTATCTCGCTCGCTCTGGCTCTCTCTGGCTCTCTATGGCTCTCTCTGGCTCTGTCTGGCTCTCTCTCACTCTCTCTCGCTCTCTCTCGCTCTCTATCAGCCTATTTCGCGCTCTTTTCGTGTGCGCTTCTTGAACGCTACTCTCCGCGAAGACTTTCTTAAATTTCCGACCGGAATTTCATCAAAATTGAAAAACCGACCTTTGATCTCTTATGTATATAAAAAAATGTAATTAAAGGAGTCGCTCTGTTAAAAGAAGAATTCATAATTTTTTAAGTCTTTTTTAAAAATTCCACGCTCAGTTAATTTTTAAAGCACCACACCACTTGCGAGCAGATGGCTCCCGCTCAAGCTGTGTTAAAAGGTTAGGATACACGCCAAAAAAAAAAAAAAAAAAACTGAAAAAGAAATATCCCAAGTCAAATTAAGCAAATTGCCATAAAGCTGCAGACCCGACTCGTACGAACTTATTTCGACTATATGTCGCATTTCATCATAAAAATTGCATTACTTTACATAATACAGAAAACAGAATAGGGGCCAACTTAAAAGCGAGGGAAAAAGCAGAAAAAAACAAGGTTTAAAAAAGAGACGAAAAAAGGAAAATGAAAATGGAAAGCTAAAATGATAAAATCACAAAATTGCCACAACATGATTGCCATATTCGAGTTAGAAAATGCAACGAAAAGATTCAACGCAATCTCAGGCTCCCGCAGCTCATGCACTTTCCACTCAGTGTGCTCACCCGGCTAGCTGAACAGGCGGGCGTTCAAAAGAACAAAAAAAAAGAAAAAAAAACGAAAACAAAAACAAAAAAGACGAGACAGAAAATAGGGACAAATAGAAAATAAACTCTATAAAAAAATTTTTTTCTTGCAACAACAACAAAGTAAAGGAGCGAAAGATTCCTCTTCTGTCTTCAATTTAAAGCGACATTGCAAGTGAGGTTGTACAAAAAAAAAAAAAAAAAAAACAAGTGCAAACGAAAATTGAAAGAAAGTGAGAGACGCGCACAGAAACAAAGGCACACACTCTCACATTTACATGAACATTGACGCTCGCGCTCACACTCACTTACACTCAAAAGAAATATGCTCCTGGCAATAAGGGAAATGGAAAAAATGGCAACGAAATATGTGTGTTGCATGTTGAATTGAAAAATGACAACAATCTTGACAAGCAAAAAGCGTTTGACAGCTGCAAAGTCGAAGTCGTACTCCGCTAAAGGCAATTCACGATATCCGCGGCGCCCCCCAGCACCCTCAAACGCACCCAAAACTCGACACGACGCGACGAGACGCGACTCGACTCGACTAAACTAGAGAATGACGGATAGTAATATCCTTAGAATGAGGGGGGCGGGAAAAATTTGGTAAATTTGATTTGATTTTGTGCATGTTGAACGAATTCGCGTTTGTGCTGTGTATCAAGTCAACATTGTACAATATCCGAGTCCTTTGGATTTGTCACTTTTTTTTTTTTTTTATATGTTTGTTTGCTCATTGGTTGCTTGCCTCGGCTTTGTTTGTGCGACCTCATATGGGGGGATCATTAGAGCGCCTATGTAAGCTTTCGGATTTTGACAGTTGAAGTGCGATTGACATTTTTGGATCTATTACGAAGTTAGTCAAACAATATGTCATTATGCCATTGCTTGTCAATTGTGTATTGATGCGGCGGCGGCGGCGGCGGCGGTGGTGGTCTCTAGTTGAGGACAGGAAAGATAAGATCGTAGATATATTTACTATATTTGTGGGCACTTTTTGGCAGAAGTGTTAGGTATTTTCTATGCAAGACCAGCTTCATTGAAACGTTTGTTGCACGTGTGTAAGTGTGGGAAGTGGCAAAACCGAATTGACGAAAGCCTGTATTTTAATTCAGGGACTTTTTGGGAGTCCTTTAAATGATTCCGAAAAATTGTTTCTCCTCTGTCTATGGCTCTTCTTCTTTTTTCCCTCACTCCTTATATACATATATGTTTATTTCGCTCTCTCTCTCATAACCCTTGATCTTTCTCTCTCTCTCTCTCTCTCTTCTCTCTCTCTCTCCTCTCTCTCTCTCTCTTAGGGCCAATATTCCCCCGCTGTTTAAATCATATTTATATAAAAAATTTTAATTTTTTTTTGTATGAGATTTGACAGTTCTTTCCATTTAAATCATTTTCAATCTGTCAATCAATATCTCTCCATATCTTTTCATATCTCTCCATTTCCCTCCATATCTCTCCATTTCTTTTCATATCTCTCCATATATCTCTATACGTTTCCATATCACTTCATGTATCTCCATTTCTCTCCATATCTCTCCATATCTCTCATATCTCTCCATATCTTTCCATATCTCTCCATATCTCCCATATCTTTCCATATTTACTCTATATTTCTTTTCATATCTCTCCTTATATCTCTATACGTTTCCATATCACTTCATGTCTCTCCATTCTCTCCATTTCTCTCCTCATATCTCTCCATTTCTTTCCATATCTCTCCATATCTCTCCATACGTTCTCCATATCTCTCCATATCTCTCCATATCTCTCCATATCTCTCCTATATCTTCTCCATATCTCTCATATCTCTCCATATCTTCCATTCTTTCCATATCTCTCCATATTCTCCATATCTCTCCATATTTCTCATATTTCTCCATATTTCTCTCATACCTTTCTCTATTATTTCATTCTCATATTCTCTTTTCCATATCTCTCCATTATTTCTCTATATTTTCCAATTTCTCTATATTTCTCCACATTATGTATTTCTCCATTTCTCAATTTCGATATTTCTCCAATTTCCTCCATATCTTCGCTCTTCTCATTCATATCTCCAATCATATTTTATTTTATATTGACATCTTTTACAAATCTATATTCTTTTTGACCTTCCTACATTTTTATTGTCTCAAAACAAAAGCCTTTTGATTGTTTTCGGCCATCCATCCTTTCCTTGACCTTACTACTCAGATTGTTTTTTCACTAAAGCTCAATGATTATTTTCTGCCTTTCTAATTTGTCTGACAACAACTTTTTCATTCTCCTGATTATCTTTTACGTATTTTCAACAGTCAACTCCATATTTCTTGCGTTATCGCTCTCTCTCTTTGTCTCTTCAATATTCGATCTTTAATTTTCCATCTTATATTTATATTAAATTTGGATATATCACTTCATCAAATTAAGCAGGAATAAATTGGCGAAAATGTCGGAAGAAGAGCGTGCAAGGTATCTTCAAATGCGTGCGGACATCGAAGAGGAGGCCCGACGTCGAAAACAGCAGCTACTATCACTATATATGAAAGTAAGTAGGCATTGGGGAAGATCAAATATAAAACATACTAGCAAGAATAAGAAAAAATGCTTAATTTCCAAACTTTGATTCAAGAACAAACTAAAACGCGAAGACTGTTTTTGCCGTCTAAATATGGCGAAGATCAATCAGGAATGGCGTTCAATACTTCGTCAATCGAAATGCGATGAGTTACGCGATGAGATGCTGGAAGTGGCGAAATTCTTCAAAGAGGCATTGGAGCGCAAAGAGCGAATTATTAAACGTTTATTCAACGATTTGGATATTGCTGAGGATATGTACGCAACACTGGAACAATCGCATATGGAGACCATAAATAAATTAATAGGTATGATGAGGATATATATATTATATATCATATTAAAGCGTATGTTTTATGTAGATCATCCCCCTTTCTATCTAAGATCGATTTTGGATTTAATACAAAAATTTTGCTATTTCTCCCAAATTAGGTATTCACAATCAACGTATGAACTTTCTACGAGAATCGTATGAGCGTGATTGTGAGATTATACTCAAGGAATGTATGGACGATTTTCGGTTATTTCGAGAGTATCGTAAAACTGCTCAGGAGCAGCTTGAGTGTGTCATGTTCCAGCTGGAGGATGAAAATTCAAAAGAGCTTCGTTTACAGCATGTAAAATATGTGGATTATCTGTATGATGCTAAGAGTAAGGTATGTTGCTGTTGTTGATTCTAGAATTCCAAAAAACTCAAACAAAAATTTTATATTTATTTATTATATTTTATCATAATTTATTATAAAATACTTAAGCCATAATACCCATACCACCAGTTAATCTTTTTCGATTGCCAATAATTAAAAATTTTTCTTTCACGAAAAAGTGGAAAACGAGTGACCTAATTCCCATAATAAAAGGATTTCATACCCAGATATTTTAAAAAATATCTCGGGGCTGATTTGAAAGGCCGAAGAAGAAGAAAATTTTTTCGCCTCATCAATTGAAAATAATATTGTAGCTGTCCCAATCATCGCAATTGCCTTTAGCATATTCCGTCATACAGTGTATTAGTTCGGCTGAAAAATGGCATTTATCCTGCCGTGGCTGAGACCTTAGATAACGAAAACACGATTGTATTGTATCCGCGTAGAAATTCCGAAGTTCTCGATCGCGTATATCCTTTGTGAGCATGTAATTTACCTTATGCCTATCCGGATACCCATCTCTGTCGAGCTGCATTAATTTTTCATTTTTTTAATACGTATTTTCTTTTGTTACTTTTTTGTGTGTTGTGTGCGTATAAGTATTTTTTGTTTTAGAAAGTCTTGCAAGTTATAAACTTAAAAAATACTCACCGTATTCATTTCATCAAAGAAACAATGCACCACACAGCTGCTATCGTATATTGTTCCATTATTGCGATTATTATCGCTGCCGCTCTGGCTGCCCATATTCATACGTCCATATCCCATTCCGTTCGAGCTAGAGCCGGAGGCAGAGCCAGAGCCGGAGCCACTATAGCCATTGTTGTGGTTGTTGTTGCCATTGTTGTTATTGTAATTGTTATGGCTCCTGGAATTTGTATTCCTTTGATTGCTTGTGTTACTGCCAGCGCTATTGCCATTATTGGCGCCATTGTTGGAGCCTGTGCCTATTGAGCGTCCAGCAACTTTGCCATTGCCAACACCACCGCCGACTCCTTCACTATTACTATTGCCACTGCCAGTTCCGCCTCCACTTCCGCCTCCACCATTGCCAGAATTTCGATTACTTAGTATTGAATTCCGTTCACGATTTCGTTGCTGGGAACTGTCACCACCACTGCCGTTATTTCCATTATTACTTCCACCACCACCACCACGATTTCCACCGTTATTTCCAACCTGACGTTCGTTGTAATAATTTCCATCATCACTTACATCATCATCTTCATCAGAATCATATTCCGATCTACAGGTATTCTGTTGTCCATTATTGTTATTATACGATTGCGTATTGTCATTGCTATGGAAACCACCATTCGGATTATAATGAAAATTGGAATTGATGGATCCGGTGCCGCCAGTCGTCCCAGTCCCAGTGCCAGAATTATAGCCATCATATCCGTTATTTCCATCGGTATGAAGGCTTTCCGAGAATTTTCGCATACAAGTTCTTGTCACGCGCTTCAATTCGGCATCGGATGGCCCGTCGTCCGTGTTTCGGCATTTCATCGCTGGACATTGATGAAACATCAAGAAGAACAGGTGCATCAGTAGGAAACAAGCCTTAGAAGATTTCAACATTTTTTTTTCTTTCGGGTTTCAAATCACAACTACTTGATTATGAACTGATATCTTGACTATTTATAGTTGCTGATGTTACCCACGTATAGGGGGGATTTTTATTTTTTATTTTTTAAAGATTGTCATTTTAACGTGATTTTAATTTTTTTTTTTCCTTTTTCAAAACCTTTTTTACGACGAGAAATTTTTTTCTTGCGATAGACAGGCACGCAATATGTCATCAGTTAAATTTATGCGATTGTGATTAGCCTCAATTTTCGTTAGCCGTTAAATAAACTTTTATTAATAAATTTAAAATGAAATTTCCAAAGATAACCATTACCGTATCTATCCGAGTGTATCGGGATTTATCCGCAGCTATCCGAACCGAATTGGAATTTATACAAATCAGTCAAAATTTGTTCGAATCTATCCAGCAATCTACCCGTATTATTCTACAAATCTATCTGAATTTACCCGGACTTATCCGAACCGCTCTAAATTTATCCGAGTCTATTGGAATCTATCCCAATCTATCCGAATCTATGTGAATATATCTGGATATATCCCAAGCTATCCGAATTATTCGAATATATCCCAAGCTATTCAAATCTATTCGAACATATTTGAATCACTCCGAATCTAGTCGAATCTCCGATATATCCGAATCTACCCAAAGCTATCCGAATTCTATCTCGAAATATCCGAATCTTATCCGAATCTATCGAATTTCCGAATATATCCGAACTATCCAAACTATTCCGAATTATCCAACTATCCGAATCTATTCGAATCTGTCTGAATCTATCCGAATCTATTCGAATCTCTTTGAACCTATCCGAATCTAGTCGAATCTCCGAATATATCCGAATCTACCCAAAGCTATCCGAATTTATCCGAAAACATCCGAATTTATCCGAATCCATCCAAAGCTATCAAAAGCTATCCGAATCTATGCGAATCTCCGAATCTATCCGAATCTCTTTGAACCAATCCGAATTCCGAATATATCCGAATATACCCAAAGCTATCCGAAAACTTCCGAATTTATCCGAATCCATCCAAAGCTATCCGAATCTATCCGAATCTATCCGAATCTATCCGAATCTATCCGAATCATATCCGAATCTCTCGGAATCTCTCCGAATGTACCCGAATCTCACCACGTCTATCCAAAAACATAAATCCGAATTTGTATCTATTCCCAGATTCAACTGAATCTCGAGACAATTACACGCAGTGGTGAAGAGAAACTCGAACGCTTATGGAAAGAATACCAGAAAGTTCTCGCCGCCTATGTCAGCAATACCGAGACCTTCTATTCTGAGTATATGGATCTAAAAGAGCGTCAATCAGAAAGAACTTCAACCATCAAAGATAGCTATCGTGAGATTGAACTGTTAACGGAGCAATTATCCCAGATGAAGCTGTTGTCATTGGATACCAACGAGAAATGTGAAGCCAAAATTGATTATCTATCAAGTCTCAAGAATCGTATCTCAATAAAGTTTCGTCTTAAAAAAGACGAAATCGATACACAAATTCAAACCGATGATATTCATTTCAAGCTCATGACTGTGAAAAGTCATGAGGGCCTAAAGGTTATTACATACATACATACATACATACATACATACACCTGAAGTTATCCAATGAATAAAATGAGTATTAAAAATTATTTTACAGTATTTTAAAGGCATCCTTAAGAAGGGTGATATCCTCTTACAACTCTCAATGGTTTGTCGTAAATACGAAACAGAACGTGAAAAAATAATGCCATGGAGCTTACCTCCAATATCGAAACGAGCATTTGAAGAGCCCGCCAATGAACTGTGCAATGTGCCATCCGGGTTGAAAGATGTAAGGAAAAAAAAAAATATAAGTATTACGAAAACTGTAATTGAAAAAAAAATTTTTTTTTCTATTCAACTCTTTTTTTCCCCCACTCCTTAGACCACGATAGATGTGTGGCATTTGATGGAGAACTTTTGGAAACGTATGAACAATGCAACAGTCGATGTTATCTCATTAAAGGAGGAGAAACGTAAACTTGAGGAAGAGAATAATCACCTTAAGACATTGCTACAGGAATACCTTTGTAATTTCAATTTGAGCAACGGATCCAATTTGCATGTCAACGATTATATAGCGAAACGTCCGTGCAGCATGAGGGTCGAAAGAGTCGCTCGGCTGGCGATGCCGGAAACGACGGGTACCATGAAAAGTCACAGTGCAAAATACGATGGCAATCGGCGACGTTTGCTCGGACGTGGCGTTGTCAGTCCCGACTCAAAAGAGAATATAATTAATGAGATGAGAGGAGGCGGCGGTGGCGGCAAGAGTGGCGGCGCCAATAGGCAGCTTCAACCTTTTGTCAATAAAATTGAAGCTAATTTAACAAACGTTGTACGGTCGAAGCGTCTCGTACGCGGTCAACCACTTTTGGCCAAAATCGAATACTCTATTAATTGCCCCGGAATGCCACAGCAGCGGGACCAGCAACAACAACAACACAGCAGCAGCAGCAATTGAACAGGCATAGGCAGCGGGATTGGCATCGAAACAGATTGACAGCTTAATTTGATTTTTCGATTTCGAATTTTAGCATATTTTATTCATCAATTTATCGTGAAACATTTTGAATTGCCGGGAGGATATCTTTGACCACACACACAGGCACTCACACACACACAGCCATAGACAGTATTTTCCCGCAATATCAATAAATTTTATAAAATCGACGCACGATTTCCGGCGGCTGAACCAAATAAATTTCTGAAAATATGATTTATGCTTATGGATTAGATTCGCTTTGTTGACACTTTGTACGTGAATGTAGGTGCTTATGCATGTATGTGTGTGTACTTTCATGTGCGTGCGTGTGTGCGTGTACTTAAATGTATATGCGGCTTTTATTGGTGGGACTATATTCGTTTAAAAAAAAAATTGATTCTACTCCAAAATCACTTTACCCAATTCCGCTGTTCGGTGGTGTTCAATTTTCAATGTTCGCTGTACGCTTTCGGGTCCCAGTGCAGCGTGCAACATATCAATTTAAACGATAACAGCACTAGCAGCAGCGCCAGCGGCAACAACAACGAATACAACAACACAACAACCGTGTCTATAAATTTAGCAAAATTTAATAATAGCAACAACAACTTAAAGAGAGTACAACAATGTTTCAAAAGCATATGACAATCAGAAAATCATTGCACCGAGACGAGAGACCTCATTGCATATTCATGTCAAAACATGAAAGCCATTTGTCATGACTTAACGACAAAAAAAAAAAAAAAAAAACATACAAAAAGAGAGAGAGAGCAAAAAAAAAGATATAAATAAACATAAAAAACCCAAGTTGAATTGAATTGCAAAGGGAGGAGGGGCATGCCACGTTAGGGAGTAGCAAAAGTAGATTTATTGAAGGTGATAGATAACCTGGAGCATGATTTGTGGCAAAACGTAAGTCTTCCTATTCGAGGAAGTTGCTTTTGGGTTTGAAGTATATTTTCTCCACCTTCATTTTTTTTGTTTTCTTTTTAATTTTGTTGGGAAACAAAGAACTCACGATCACCATTTTGACTACCTGATCTGGCGAAAATCCCGAATATCGTAAACAGTGTTAAGCAGAGAGTGAGAAACGGACATTCGTAAGCCCTTTCGGGGTTTCAAATAATTATTTCCAGAAACGTTGATGAAAGAAAGTTTTCTATGAAAAGAATTTCCGAAGTTTTTTCTTAAGTTCCCGGCAAGTTTTTCCTAGCGGATTGGGGAAAAATCCTCTTCTGAGCGCGCAGAATTTAAAGCGAGAAATTATTCAGCAAATATCATCACGTTGTCCTGGCCAAAAATCATTTGGAATCGAGCTGATACAACAAGCTAGCCCGATTCGAAATATGTAGGTGGTATTCCCGGGGAATTTCTCCCTACGGTTTTGAAGAAAATTCTCCCCTTCTAAGTACACTGGGGAAGAGAAATCCAAGAGACCAAGAATTTCGAACACTTCTAATCAAAGGTCATCTCGTTCTTGCTTTTATTTAGGCTTAAAAAACTTTCTTTTTCCGCGGAGAAAAATTGTTGGGTAAAAAATTCGCGGGGAATATTCATTTAGATTAGGGCTGTATTTCTTTTTTAAGGTTTCAAGATCTACAGGATCTTACCTTCTTGACCGATCTTAAAACTATGCGAAAAAGTGTTTGTTTTGTTGTGTATTGTTTTCGTGATTAAAAGGCCAAAGTACATGAGAAAAATTCATTGAGATTACTCGGAAAAATTCAAGAGAATTTATTTTTAAGCTAGTGTTCTCAGATACACAGATGAATTTTAGCGAGAGATGTTTTTCTTTAGATGTTAAGACAAATTCTGGCATCCAAAAGGACCCAATAACTGCTGTTAGTGAATGGAGTCAATTGGATTTTTCAATTGAATAAATTTTGAAAAAGGCAAAATTGTTTGTTGCGCACTGCCAGTCGTAACAAAACGTTCCTCAACATTCGTCAATTGAATATTATGTTAATTCTTGTTATCCTTTCCATGCTTCCCCATCGGTATCCCTAACTAAAATATGCAATGCATACAGCATAACCAAATCATCTCAAAACTTTCAAATCAAAAGTTTTTAATAGAAAAAAAAAAATAGAAAAAATTATTGAAAAAAAAAAGATTCCTTCTCAATTGCAAAATTGTCATTTTGCCATTCCAAAAATTACATTTCAGTCTGAATTCCTCTGTTTATCTCTGATCCGTCTGTTTTATGTTTCAAGCTGTGATTAAAATTTCGCATTCCGCCCGCAATAAATTGGAAAATTTTGGTTTTTGCGGTCACGACTAAATAATGCAGATCAATTCGCATGCGAGTAGATGGGCTGATGGGAGAGGGATGTGTGTGTGTGTGTGTGGGTGAGTGTGAGTGTGGACAGGAAAGACTAAAAATTGAAATTAGCATAGAAAACGAGCAGAATTTGTAACGATTTGACAAAATTGAATGATTGATTGAGAGCGATTGGCATATGTGTGTGTGCAACGCCAGCGTTAGCGTCAATGTAATGGATGTCAAGCGGAAATTTGTTTTTCGAAAAATATTGTCGCATCAACCGCAAAGCGGAAGGAGTTTTTCTTCTCTCTCTATTTCTCTCTCTCTCTCTCTCTTTCCAATCTCTATCTTTATTATTTTTGTTTTATACGTAGCAATTTGCATGTTGGATTGGAAAAATTGATTTATCTCTTTAGTGTATGGTAACGGCGGTCTAAGGATTTAAATATTTACCAAAACCTCTGATAACATAATATAATGTGTAAGGATAGTGTGGCTGAAGGTTCGCATATTTATGATTATTGTGAATAATTGCACTGCAATTTTATTTTAAAAGATTTTTTGTTTTTGTTTTTTTTTTGGGATTCAAGAGCGAAAGAAGTGAACAAAAATAGGATTCAATTTTGCAAAAAAAAAAAAAAAAAAAAATGGCGAAAATCGTACGGACCGATCAGAAGATAGAATTTTTCCCCTCCATCTTGCCGATTTTTTTTAATGCAATTAGAGACAATTTCGACTGTGATGAGATTTTTCTTTTGACCCAATGGAATTTTAAAATTTTTCATGAGGTGACCATACGAAAAAACCATATATTGATGCATATCAACCCAGCCAACCAAAAGAGTCCGCACAGAGCTCTTGAATACTGCTTTTCTGGAGCGCAAATGCTCCTAAAAACCCTCCGAAACGAGCTCTAAATCTAACATTTTTTCGGGAGAAAAGAACTCGGAGCCTTATATGGAAAAAGTGTAATTTTTGGGATCTTAAAATTTTTCTTTCATAAGTGCTAGAATTCTCCTGAAGAGCCTGCTTAGACCCTCTTTCTGATATAATCTTTTTCAAAATGACTCGCTTGGTCTCCTAGGTGTTGTTGTTTTTTTTAAATTTTTTGAGGCCAGAGCTCCGTAAGGAGTCCTTGTACACTATTTTTCGGAGCGCTCCGTATGTGGTTTGCTGGGAAACACAAGTCTGCCCGAAAAGTATGCAACATTTTTATTAATTTTGTGATATTTAAGGATGTTGCATTAAGCGATTGTTGATATTAAGGGATTTAGGCATCACTAATTGCACTTTTTTTTCACATGATTTCGTTCTCACAAAACAAGAGACTTCACAATTTCTTAATTTAATATGGAAATTGAGTGAAAGTAATGATGAGATTTCAAAGAACACGAAGTTCTTTGTAATTTGTTAAAGCTATGTCTCATTATGTTCTGAAAAACATTATAACAAAAAAAAACGTTGCATACTTGCAGGCGTAAACTTGTAATTTTCATTTTACATGATACCCAAACGATATAGCCGACCACTGATGCCAGATTTTAAGTGGAATATAAGTTATATTATATAACCCTGAATGTCTCAATACACGGAAAAAATTCAATTTTGAAATATTTTAAAAACAAAAATTTCGTTCTTAAAGCTCGCATAAAATTTTCCGTGACCACTTTTCTGCCCTAAGACTCCACTAAGGCCCAATTTTACTTAAATGAAACTTTAATAAAAATTTACTTTTTCTTTTATATGAAATTTAACAGTTCGTTTCAATTAAGTTTCCTTTAAATAGCTTGGTAAATTGGAAAATCGGGATATGGGATCATAAATGTCTTTTAATTTTGGGGGAGATTCCCCTAATATTTTTTTTCGATTTTTCAAAGACCCAGTTTTCAAAACCCAAATAAATACATTGAGATCTACGAGTCTTCACGTCGTTAAAAATCCGCACGAATTCATGAGAATAATCTTTAAAAAAAAAATATTTAAGAAAATATAAAAAATTTAAAAAAAAACCCTTAAGTACCCACGTCCATTAAGGGAAATCTATACAGAGTCGCTTAAAAAGGAAACAAAATCGAAACCTTCACTTTGCCATAAAAAGCTCCGATTAACCTAAAAAGCAAAAGAAAAAGAAAAGAAAAAAAACTGAGCGAAAAATTAAATGAAATAAAAAATTAAAACAAAAAAGGAGGCATAGGCCAAGGGGCACGACCCTGCATATTACAAGAGTGAAACGAAAAGTATAAAGTTACACACCCACATATACGCAAACATGCACAGGCGTATTTGTATAGATATGCAAATTTCGATTGTATCAGGTTCATTCGCGCTCATCCATTCGTTCGTTTGTTCGCTCGCTCGCTCGTTCATTCATTCGTTCGTTCGCACATTGGGATCAATTTGTTGTTTGTGTTTCATTTTAATTGAATTATTGTTTTCTCCCCGGACCCGAATGCTTGGCGTGTGAGTAGTGTACTCCTCGTAGGCTCGTGAGTTTTCCCACGCTACACTGACTCGTTTACTGCGTGCAGATGTGTGCGCGTGTGTGTGTGTGTGTGTGTGGCTGTATATGTGTGTTTTTTTTTATGTGTGGCAATCGTATCGATCACATTTGTTCAAACACATTTAAGCTGATGACAATAAATTTTGTGATTTTTCCGGGAAATTTTCGAGCTCGCAGCAAGGATATCCGTTCCCTGTGCCTACAATCTGTTGGTGTATTTATACAAAGTTCCATGAATGTTTTTCTTTGCGTTTGTATCTGCGTTTGTGTGTGTACATATATGTATGTCAGTTAACTTCTTTTTTTTTTTTTTTTTGTACTACGCAAAGTAAACCATTTAAGCACGACATCCATAGAGTGTATTGAGCTTGAGCCTGGGCTTGGGCATTGTTCATATAATTTACAATAAAATTTTAATTAATTTTCATTTGTTGATTGTTTGCAAGGTTGTATGTGCTCCGGTGATTGTGAATGCCTGTGGGTGTGTGTGCGTGAGTGCAGGTGTAATTGGGTTTGTTGCCAGCGTATTTCCTTTCAAAGGATATTATGACGAAACTTGACTTTATAACGAAAGACATAAAATGGGAGTGAGAGAAAAATGTAAGCCTTTTGCGGTTTTTGAATATATCAATGGTTTTTTACCCATATAAATATGTACACCTGGCTCTACTTTCACACAGTATTTTTTACGCTATTTTGATCGGATTTTCGGCGTGCAGCGCCAATACTTATTTAACCCTCTAGCATGCAAAATTGAACGGCTAGAAATTTTTTGACGAAAAATTTTTTCTAAAATAGTTTGGCTGCGTGGAATCCGAATCTGATGTTGAAATCCAAAAAAAAAATTATCTGTCGACCGCCAGGTGAAAAAATCGAAAAACCGCCCCCTCTAAAATTCTTGCGAAAAAAATATTTAATATATTAAAATAAGAAATTATTCGAAAGTAGAAGGCTCAAATCACTCAGAAAATATTATTTCACATGATTCGGCAAACAAAAACAAAAGTTTTGGTTGTTTGAAAATTTAAAAAACAATTGTACGAAAAGTTTTTACGTGCTAATTTCTTGGTTAACGCATTCAAATGACTGTAAAAACTCAACCAAACGTCACAGAGACTTCAGTGATCGCTCAAAATGTGCTCAGAGACTTGCCAGATGCTAATAATCATATTGACATACAAATATATCAACGGATTTGCTGCCATTTAGCTTTTATTGATGCCCGCCTGAGGGCGGTCTTACATGCTAGAGGGTTAAATAATTTGTAAAGTAAATTGTTTTGTTTTTCTTTTTTCATCCAAGAGATTTTTCACGAGAAAATTCTTGAATCTAAAACGAAAATTATAAGTACTTCAAATATTCACACAAGCATTTATTAAGTGAATAGAAATCTGAGAAAGAGAGAGAAAGACAGAAAAAGAGAGAGAAAGAAAGAGAAAGAGAGATAAAGAGAGAGAAAGAGAGAGAAAGTGAGAGAAAGAGAGAGATTGAGAGAGAGAAAGAGAGAGAGAGAGAGGAAGCGAAGAGATTTTAGAGAAAATGAGAAAGAAGAAAGAGAGAAATAAGAGAGTAAATTAAGAAGAGAATAAAGAGAGAAAAAGAGAGAAAGAGAGAAAGAAAAAAGAGAGAAAAGATAAGAGAGAAAGAGAATGAAAGAGAGAGAAAGAAGATGAGAGAAAGAGGAGAGAAAGAGAGAGAAAAGAAGAGAAATGAGCACCAAGAGAAGAGAGAAAGAGATAAAGACGAGAGAAAGAGAGAGAAAGAGAGAGAAAGAGAGAGAAAGAGAGAGAAAGAGAGAGAAAGAGAGAGAAAGAGAGAGAAAAGAAAGAGAGAGAAGAGAGAGAAAGAGAGAGAAAGAGAGAGAAAGAGAGAGAAAGAGAGAGAAAGAGAGAGAAAGAGAGAGAAAGAGAGAGAGAAAGAGAGAGAAAGAGAGAGAAAGAGAGAGAAAGAGAGAGAAAGAGAGAGAAAGAGAGAGAAAGAGAGAGAAAGAGAGAGAAAGAGAGAGAAAGAAGAGAGAAGAAGAGAGAGAGAAAGAGAGAGAAAGAGAGAGAGAAAGAGAGAGAAGAGAAAGAGAGAGAAAGAGAGAGAAAGAGAGAGAAAGAGAGAGAGAGAGAAAGAGAGAGAAAGAGAGAGAAAGAGAGAAGAGAAGAGAAGAGAAAGAGAGAGAAAAGAGAGAAAGAGAGAAAGAGAGAGAAAGAGAGAGGAAAGAGAGAGAAAGAGAGAAAGAAGAGAGAAGGAGAGAGAAGAGAGAGAGGAGAAAGAGAGAGAAAGAGAGAGAAGAAGAGAGAAGAAGAGAAGAAAAAGAGAGAGAAAGAGAGAGAAAGAGAGAGAAAGAGAGAGAAAGTTAGAGAAAATTAGAGAAAGAGGGAGAAAGAGAGAAAGAGAGGGAAATGGTTTTTTTTTGTCTGAACTGCGAATGAATGTGGTACTTTTTTTTAATCCCTTAACTATTGAAATTTTTGCGGCCAGACCAGAATATCCACTTAAGCTCCTTGTCAGTTAATCCTCATTCCGTTTCTTCGGACATACGCCGCAAATATGGCATTGGAATTTGAAAAATTCACTCAATCGTTGTCTTTTCAATCTGCTTAAGTTTGTTTCAATTTTTTCTGATTAACAGTTTCACATTATTTTTGTTTCCCCGGACTGAATGCGAATAATGGGAAAACAAAGAAAACCAGAAACAAACGACACAAGCATCCGCGACCTGAGCTGGGAGTTGAACCCAGAGATTTTAGCTTCGTAAATTGGCATCTCAGCCAACTTCGCAGCCACAGAGGTCGGCTTATAAGTTTTTTGTTTTTTTCTTTTTGGAACATAATATTGCAGCAAAGGAGCAAATATCAAATACACGAAGCGTACATTTATTATGTTTACATTTCCCTTATTATATTAATGTTTGTCGAGAGTGCAGAATTTTCATAACGAAATGGCCAAAACGTTTTCATTTCCTTACACACTTCGTTGCACATCATCGACATCGACTTCGATAATAACATCGGCAACAGCAACAGCAACAGCAACAACAACAACAACATCAAAGTCGACATCGTCAACATCAATGCTGTTGACTTTTCGATTTTCATTCGACCGTGCTTTATTAATTTCAAAACTCCTCATAGAGTTAGATATCGTCCACACGAAATTCAGTTCAACAAATAAACATGCGTATTTGAATACGTCTTTTACGTATGAATGTATGTGTTGCATGAATGTAGTAACCCTGCAGTAATATGGACTGACCCAAGTGTAGCCTTCGGTCAGTCCCTCATGTTACCGGTACCTACTAGTCCCTCATAATTCCATTTCCAATGCATTCAACTGGCCTTAACTGGCCCTTAACATGGGCCTGTCATTGGAGAGGGACTAGTCCGCAAAATGGACGACCGTAAGTCAGTTCTTTTCGGGTCAATTGTCGTAGTTTTTCCTGGTTTTAGGATAGTCAAATAAGGAAAATAAAAAATCCATTTCATTATTTGATTTTCTAAGTTGATGAAAGTGTCATTTACAGACTACCCTTAAAACAAACCCGTTTATTACCGACCGCCGGCTAGCGGAATTTGATGGAGCGAACTGCCATAATATAACCGGTATGATTTGGAAATTGACCAGCTCATTACTGCAGGGAATGAACTGGTTTCGGTGAAAAACAGACAGGACCTTGGTGAGTCCATTTAGGACCGACCACAAATTCATATTAAATTTATACGAAACGCGACCGGTCTAGGGTTAGCCTCTAGCGGATTCAACCTCTTCTAGTCCCAAAATGAGCGTTTTTGGGTGAATTCAGACAAAGGTACTCAACCCGCAACCAGCCCCACACGCTTTGAAAAGACACCGGCTGTTTTTCAATGACGGTCCTATATTAAAAGAGGTGAGTTGAATGTACGAAAAGGCGACCGATCCTGACAGTTCTTTAGGATAGACCCGCGGTCGACCTTGGACCGGTCCCATTTACTGCAGGGGCATAATAATGTGTATAGATGTGTTTGTAGGCGCGTACATTTGTATGCTCATGCACATTTGCATTTATGTTGCGAAATTTTGCATTGAGCAAATGGAAATTTCATAACCTTAATATTGCCTCCAGCTTTAACAAGAAAATTCCGATGCAAAAGCATCATAATGAAAGTGATGATATTGATAATTCTCCGAACATGTTCAAAATTAAAATGGTATTTAGTGCAAAAGAAAAAATTTTTGCAAAAAGAAAATAGAACACGTAAGGGCCGGTAAATGAGTTCCTGTTTAAACTGAAGTTTTCCTCAACTTAAACGAAAATTTAATCTAAAGTTTCAAATGAAAGTCTTTTTCAAAGCACATTAATTTGAAGTTTTAAGGGCTGAGTACACGATATGGTTTGATACTGTCCAAATTTTGGCCGAGTTTTGGAACAAATTTTGTCCCAATCGTGGTGGGAAAACAGGACCATTAAGAGAGAATATTCAATAGATTTTTAAGGCCAGCAAGTTTTTTTATCTCTCTAAATGTCAATTTATAGAAACCAGTTGAAAAAGTCTCTTCTCTTTGTCTTCTCTTTGAATATTTCGCAATTTCCAAAAAATCTATTTTTAACAATTTTTGTTCGCCTCTGCCAGGAATCGAAACCGCAATCTTCGGATTCTGAGTCGAGCACTCATCATCTACGCCACTTCATGCTAACGCTGAACTGACGCTAAAACCTTATTTAAATTTCAGTAGCCAATGAGAGTCAAGCATATGAACAGCATCCCTCCACGATGACATGTACTCCAAGATGTCATGCATGACAATGTCATCTATCCCAAGTAGCAAAATAGGACGAAAATTGGTAAATTCTTACCTATATTAGGTCAGAATATTTACTTGACCTAACCTAAATAGGTCGAAATTACGTCGATTCGACGTCGAGTCGACGTAAGTGGGGAATAGATTGGAAGTCAATTGGCGGTAATAACAGGTCATAATAGGGCATTTCGACTTCAAATTCAGGGCGAAAAGAAGTCCGTTTACCTAATATTAGTCGAAAAGAAGTCGCAATGACCAATATTCGACCTAATTGGACTTATGAGTAAAACGAAAGAGAACGTAAAAGGAAACGAAAAAAGTGAGAGAGAGAGTAACAGAGAAAGATATAAATACATAATATCTTACTCAGTCATTCGTATTACTCGAAAGCAGAAATGAACAAGAGATTTTCTTCTTCGTGTGTCTTAAGAAATAAATAATAAATAAAATATGGACTTATTAAAAATTATTTTGCGCTTTATAAGTCCCAAAAACATATGCCCGCTGAGATTTTTCGTGAAAGTGTTCCTTCTACTTCTTCATTTTTAAGGGGCTTTCTCATTGATGGAAATTAAATAAATATTGCTTGAAAAAAATTGTTCTTCTTAAAGAAAAAACATATGCAGAAGAATAATTCTCAATTTGCCATTCGAAAAACATGGCGGAGCTCGACCTATTTTGACCTATTTCGACTTTAAAGTCAAACCGACTATGAAGTCCAAAAATCAAGTCCGCTCGACTTTGAAGTCGAAGCGTGCAACAAAATAAGTCAACTTTTGACCCTATTTCGCCCTATAAGTCAAACGGACTTTAAAGTCGAATTTTAGTCAAAAAATTGGTCTGTTTGTCTTGAAAAATTACCTAATTTGGAATTCAAAGTTAAGTCAATTTTAAGTCACTCAATAGGGAATTTTTTACCTATTTTCGACCAAAAATCGACTTGGAAGTCGAAGCGACTTTGAAGTCATGAAATAGGTAGAATAGAGGTAATTTGGACCTTCGAAACGGACTTTTAAGTTAGGTCATATTTAAGGCCGGAAAATAGGTCAGAAATAGGGTATTTTCAACCAAAATAGGTCGATTCGACTTGCTGCTGGTCGAATCGCTCTATTTTGCTGCTTGGGATATGTCATCGATGACATCATTGGTGACTTTGTCATGCAGGAGATAATTTTCCGCTGCGTATGGCCCCCGGTGTTCTCAACACATTCTCACTAACAGAAAAACACGCGTTGCATACTTTTAGGCATAAATTTGTTATTCTTATTGCTTACAAGAGTCGCGATGTATATTGAGGAGGTGTGAATTCAATCTCTATAATCATCGAGACCGCTCGAAAAAGACTCACAATGGCGATTAGATTTCTGATGAACAAATCTTTCTTATGTTAGGCTGTAAGAATTGTTAAAGCTCACAGACGACCAAATGCATGGTTTAAAAAACTAGTTTTTATATTTTAGCATACCAATATATATATACACATATATATTCATAAATATAATAAATGGCGTGGAGGGACTCGCCCAACTAAAGTCCTCCAACCAGTTTTTTTTTTTTTTTCAAACTTTTCAGAACAGAATTATGCCAAAAGCTCGCACTAAATTATGAGAACCCAACCACCCAGGTGAACAATGTTGTAATATATCCTCAAAATAATAATAAAAATAAAACGTTCGAAATCGTACGAATAACAAGACGAGCATTCCGCAGAGTCTTAACCCCAAATATATTTGCTTTATGAGTACGAATATAAAACAGCCCATGAGGATAAATAGCCTTGCTGGCTTGTTATCTGTAATTTATTTTTTCTTTCGCTTGACGACTTCCTTGTTGTTGTTGGATTATTTTTTTTTTCTTTTTTTTTTTTTAGCAGCACACATGAAACTTCTTCAATAAATACGCCAAACATTTCAACAAAATGTGAGGGGGGAAAACAGCCGCCAAGCACTTCAATAACATGCCAGAACTTTCTCTTGGGATATGTACAAAAAAAAAAAAAACAAAATTACACACACACACCCAAACAAAAAAAAGCGAATTTTTTTCTTTTGTATAATTTCATCATTTTTCATCAAGGAAATCAAGTACAGTCAAAACGGAGATAAGACCATGTTAAAGAATGAGAGATAAAAAAAAAAAAAAAAAACAGAAAGAAAATAGAGGAAAAATTTCCGCTTTATCCATTTCTTCTTAAAACAAGAGCGCGCGTCCCTGAAAATAGGCAGCATAAATTCACAACACTAACTCTCACACCACATCAGTTTGCCAATGAATTATGACCAAATAAAAATCACGCTAATAAAACCATTTTTCAAGCGAAACAAACAGAAGAAAAAAAAAAACTAGAAAAAAGAAAGAACGGAATCAAAAAACAGAAGACGTAAAGCAGAAAAGCAAACCAATAGGCGAAGATAAAAATACCAAGAAACTACCTTCATATGCCAGCAGCATTCCATCCCTATCTCCTTTCGTTCCATCCTTCGTAACGTCCTTCGATTTTTCCCCCTTAAAATAATGATGGCGTCTTATTTTTCAATCGAATTTCGATTGCCTACTTTTATGCTCAGACAAAATATGTCGACAAGTTACGTTGAAAAATGATCAAAAAGTTCATGCATTTTTTCCTCTACCTTCCGTTTCGTTTCGTTTCCGTTTCCGTTTCGTTTTAATTTTTGTGGTTTTCAGCAAAGTGGCCAAAGTGTGAATCAATCAATGTGAATAAAAAAAAAAAAGAAAAGGAACGCCTAAATGCATACCAGCAGAGCATGGCAATCAAATGAAATCAATGTTTATAAATTTCATGCAATTTTTCATGACTCATGACAAGCGAGAAACAGCTGGCATCGCCGCAGAGTGAAAACGTTTTTCGCCTGACAAATTTGCTTTTAATTTTTTTTATTTTTTTTTTTTTTATAGAACTTACTTTCACTTTCATTCTCGATCCCTCGTTTTGAAATGGCAAAATGGAAAATCCACAAAAAAAAAAAATATTGAAAGAAAATTTCAAAAAACTGTTTCCCATAAAATATTCAAGAAAAAAAACAAAAATGGGTTACTTTAAACATGACTTTGGATCTGAGCAAATGAAAAAAAAAAAATTTTTAAATCACAAATTGACGGCGTCACTTTGCATTTGTACACACTGTACACATGCACATCGCTGCACAGAAGAAGGAAATGGCAAAGAAGAAGAAAAAACGCAATCTCATTTAAATCGCATGCCCTCACTGTATAGAACGCAAACGAGCTGCAATCCAGACATTGTAATTCAATTGCATCTGCATCGTATGCAATAACCATCTCTATTTCCATCTCAGCTAAGCATACTTTTAGGGTTAACTTCAAATTGTGCACGCGCTCGCTCTCGTGTTCGTTTAGGAAAATAAACACATTCGAGCGAAAATCGTTTAGGATTTTTTCAAGAAAATCCTACAAAAAATAAAAAAAAAACAAAAAAAAATAAATAAAACCAAAAACAAGTAAGGGTGTTATAGTCAGGCGAGCCTGACAATAGAATACCCGACACAGACACATATGTTCAAATAATATCAAGAAGTGTTTAAGGTCATAAGGGGCCCCATATCCCCGACTTTTGTTAAATTTCTTTATGAAAACCGCCCTTTTGCCACGCCCACTTTTCCAATTTTTTGGAATTCTAATCGAAGGCTTAGATATACGCTCAAATCCTAAGTTCCATTGAAATATTTGGAAAAAGTCGGATTTTAGGGCACTTTTGAGATTTTTGTGACAGACCCTAGTACTGGAGGTACCCTTAATAATGGACCGACCAAAAAAAATGTTGAGGACGATGTTTGTGGCTATAAACGAGGCATAAGTACCAACTTTCATTCAAGTCCCATTTGAATTTCGGGTGTAGGAGAGAATTTTCGAAAAACGCCCTTCTGCCACGCCCAGTTTTCCAATTTTTAAATTCATAGTAATTGCCTTTAAACATGTTCGAATATCAAATTTCATCAAAATATCTTGAAGGACTTCGATCTTAGAGCAGTTTTTGTTATTTTCGTAACAGACCCTAGTACTGGAGGTACCCCTAAAAATGGTCCGATCGGGTCCATTCTCGAACTTGTTCTTACTCATGTCCTTCAAGATAGCTCAACTCCTTCGATAAGATAACTATATACAGACGGACAGACGGACGGACATGTCTAAATCGAATCTCCTATGACGCTGATCATTTCTATATATATTTTTGTATGGTCTATCTCGACTGGTTCTGGGTGTTACATACAACCACACAAACGCAATATACCCTCGACACAGAGTGTGTCGGGTATAAAAATAAAGATAAAGAGAAGCATGAAACACAACTAGACGACGGAAAGGGAAGATAAATAAATAAGGGAAAATAAATAGAATAAACCTTATATTTACTCGAATTTGATTTGAAGAAATTGTTATTACCAACTACTGAGCTGTAGCTGAGCTTTTCCGCAGCTGCCAGAGAGTGGAAATCAGCAGCAGCATCAGAATCCAGCAAAAGGGGAAGGCCAAAAAACTTTATAGCCTTTTCAAACTAATTACAATGAAAAAAGATTCTTTTGAGTTTTTTTCATTTTTTTTTTTTTCTTCTTCAATTAAATCAAATAGCTCACCTCAAAAATGTTGAACAAACATTCAAACGTTCGCATTCGTAACGGCAAGTTATTTTATTTCATCATCTTCAATTAAAGTGATGCAAACATCCACGAAAATAATTGAATTGCTCGAATTATAGGCGCTTTAAATACTCCTTTTCATTTTCGTTCGTTTTTGCCTATTTGTCCTTCCACCTATAGGAATGAATAGGTTCGGAGCTATAGCAACATTAATTAGTAACAAACCAGAAGATCAAACAAAGAGAGGAAGGTAAAATTTCGTTGAAAATCTGTTAAATTAATTGGCAAGTCGGGAGGATAATATAGTTTAAAGAACAAATGGGAATAGACACACATTTTCTAAAGTATCGAGCATAATTATGTGGGCATGCTGGAAAACGGTTTAAATATTCTATATTTTGCATAAAAGTAAACAAAATTAAATGAAAACATCAAAGTATAAAGTAAATATAGAAAATAAATAAATAA
Organism: Chlorops oryzae; assembly: GCA_020466095.1. Lineage (NCBI taxonomy): Eukaryota > Metazoa > Arthropoda > Insecta > Diptera > Chloropidae > Chlorops > Chlorops oryzae. The sequence continues at coordinate 10,749,536 of CM035806.1, read as the reverse complement.
ATTAAAAAATAAATAAAATAAAAAAATAAATAAATAAAACATATATCAGGCGTGTTAAAAACGTTGGATAATCGGAAAAATGCGAATTTTAAAAAAAATTTTAAACTTTTTTTGTATCTTGCACAACTTTTTAAATAGATAAAATTTTTCCGACTTAAGTATTTTCCAACGCCTTTCGTGAATACCCCTATTGATTAGAAAATTATAAATTAAAATATAAAATAATTATATAAAAATAAATAAATAATATTCTGTAGAATCAAGACCATTCGGATCAAATAAAGCCAGTGGTATCCCGTATAATCGAAAATATGGATAAACTATTTAAAAGTCAAATCAAGGTTAGGTTAGGTTAGTTAAGGTTAGGTTAGGATAGGTTAGGTTAGGTTAGGTTAGGTTAGGTTAGGTTAGGTTAGGTTAGGTTAGGTTAGGTTAGGTTAGGTTAGTAGGTTAGGTTAGGTTAGGTTAGGTTAGGTTAGGTTAGGTTAGGTTAGGTTAGGTTAGGTTAGGTTAGGTTAGGTTAGGTTAGTTAGGTTAGGTTAGGTTAGGTTAGGTTAGGTTAGGTTAGGTTAGGTTAGGTTAGGTTAGGTTAGGTTAGGTTAGGTTAGGTTAGGTTAGGTTAGGTTAGGTTAGGTTAGGTTAGGTTAGGTTAGGTTAGGTTAGGTTAGGTTAGGTTAGGTTAGGTTAGGTTAGGTTAGGTTAGATTAGGTTAGGTTAGGATTAGGTTAGGTTAGGTTAGGTTAGGTTAGGTTAGGTAAGTGTGGCTGCCACCATTAAGGGTGATACACACTTAGGCCTCACAAGGTCGCGTTGTGATACCACGACTAATAAGAAAATAATGAAAAACAGAAACTGGAAAAAACGGCACTAGCATCCACGACCTCAGCGGGGAGTTGAACCCATAGTCTTTCGCTTCTAAAGTTGGCCGTCTAAGTCGAATCAAACATTAATGAAATTTTAAAAGCCTTTTTTATAATCGAAAGGATTAAACATACGTCATTTAGAAAATAACATATGGGCATTTCCGCTCCCAGTGTTTCTTTCGTACTTCTCCCCGGGTAATTTCTCTCTTCGGACTATCCTCTGAGACACTATTTGATCCATCTGCCTACTCACATAGAGAAAAGCTTTTAAACGGATACATTTCGGTTCGAAATAGTTTATTATTAATTCGTTTGTTCGAGTCGAGAAGAATCGGTTATCCGGATTATTGATTTTCGGGCTATCGAGATTCTATTCTGGCCCAAAACTTTTATCCTTTCGATGGCAAATATTCTTATTTTTCTAGTGATAGAATCCGCCGCTCTTAGGCGTGCAATCTTCCCAGTTCGAAAGGGAATTCCTATGAAAGAAGTCCTTACACGCACTTTAAGATGTGAACCACCTGCGTTTTAAGAAATTGAAATAAAAGGAAATGATCTTTTTTAATTATTTTTCTCATTACTTTATATGACTGTCGTCCTTACATATGTACGTTGGCGGTAACCATACCTTCATATTCTTCTAAAAAAAAAAATACGATATGCTCAGCCTGTATTTCCACATATTACTACGGATGTTAGGAATTCTTTTGTGTTCGCTCTGGGGGAAATGTATTAAAATTTAATACTAATGATGGGAATATATGTATGTTTGTTGTATGTAGCTCTGACTTACCATTATCGATACACATGTGCGTGGGTGCGTATGCGTATGGGTTGGTGTTTGTTCGAGTGCGATTGCAGTCATGCTGAAAATTCCTTTCAATGTGTAGGTGTGTCTTTCTCCCATCCCTCTAGTACTGGGCACTAATTCGTAGCTGGTGAAATTACTAGTTACTAGCGACCACCTCTAATTTCTTTGTCAATCCTAAGCAATGCATTTCATCATTTCGTTTTTTGTATGAAATAGGGTCAATCGCCACCACATCGTTTAACGCGAACCAGTTTTCGTTTACGCTTTCTATCGCTTTCGTCCGTATACATTTTTCTGCTCGGTGGTTCGGCGTTCGCTTACAATATGTACAGTCAAGTAAGTACCCATAAACGGAGTAGTTCGGTAGGCACTTCAAGCATGGCCAATCGACACCTACAGAGCTACAGAGAAGTGTGTGCGTACCTGAGTGTGGGTGTGTGTGTGTGTGAGTGTGTCGGTTCGCATTCATTATTGAATGTCTCAGCTCAAAAGCGAAATCAGCGTGTAGAGCAAATGTAACTTGGTTATTTAGCCTTGGTAACAGTTGGAGGTCTAACGAAGATGGCTGATGAATTTTATAATTCATTGAAAAGTACTTAAATTTCAAGGTATTAAATTGGCTGCTATTAAAGCTTTCAATTTATTTAACAGTCAAATGTATGTATAAATAAAGAAAGCTTTTACTTGGGGGAGAATGAAAAAATAATATTTGGGAACGGTGAATGAGTAAGTGTTTTCCAGAGCACATTAATTTGAAGTTTTACTAAACTACAGATTAAGCATAATGGGAAATATTTAGTTTTGATCTCCCAATATTTTTAAAAAATACCTTTTTTTTTGAGACAAAGCTATCCTATATACTTACAATATGAAAGAAATACTTGTATGAAGAAAGAATATTGGCCGAAACAAAAGAAGCTTTTAAAAAACATATATGTGTGTATGTATATGTATGTAACGTCTAGGTGTATTGAAAAAAAAAATTTCAAAAATATATAAATAAAAAAGAATTGAATAAAGTCATCTTTCTCTATCAATTTTAAACTGTCCAAACTACCAACAATGATTAACAAAGCCAACCCATTGCTGAATATCATCAGAACACAGCCCATGAAAAACAAATCGTCTTGTTCGTTCGTGTGCTTGATATCACTTTTGTTTTTCGGTTTCCCTACCCGACACACTCTGTGTCGAGGATAAATTGCGTTCGTGTGGCTGTGTGTAACGCCCAGAACCAGTCTACTTAGATGGAAATGATCAGCGTCACTAGGAGATTCGATTTAGCTGTCCGTCCGTCTGTTCATAGTTTTCTTATCGAAGAAGTTGAGCTATCGAAATTTGGTATGCGTGCCCATGGGGACATGAGTAAGACCCAGTTAGAGAATGGGCCTAATCGGACCAATTTTGAAGGTAATTCCAGTACTAGGGTCAGTCATTAAAATCCCAAAACTGCCCAAAAATTTGACTTTTTCGAAATATGTATTTCAATGAAATTTAGAATTTAAGCGTATATTTAAGCGTCCGATGAGAATTAAAAATATTTGGAAAATTGGGCGTGGTAAAGAGGCGGTTTTCGTAAAGAAATTGACCAAAAGTCGGTACATATATGGAGCCCCTTGCGGCCTTTAAAATCTATAGATTATTCCTTTTTAATGGTCCTATTTTTTGGGGGTGTTTTAAAAATTATATAAAGACGTACATATGTGTCTGTGTCGGGCATTTTATTGTCAGGCTCTCCTGACTTTAACACCCTTTCCTGTTTTTCTTTCTTTTTGTCCAAAAAAAAATTTTCATAATCTTGGCGCATTTCACACAATTAAGCTTTGAATTATCGTAATTTCTGGCTTCCGTTTCCGGTAGAGTTAACTTTATGGAAAATTTTTTGACTGACAGCAAAAGCCAAAGAGAAGGAGATTGTAGCAAAAAACAAAAAAAAAAACAAAAACCAAAAACACAATGAATGACTCCATTCGAGACATTTGAATGAAAACGGGAGTTCGTCTGCGCGATAGTGATGTGAAGAAAAATAAATTATCGACTTTTAAGTGATTAAAACTTTTGCTGAAAAGGAAGACCATTGTCACTATTATTGGCAATAATAATACTAATAAAAAAATCTTTAAAAAAAAATTAAATTCATTAAAAACAATAAAAACATGATTAATAAAAATGATATAAGATATTAAATTTGCAACTTTCGGTGCTTATTTTGCCTTCATTCCTTCACTTATAAAATTACAACCCTGCCATTTATCCATTGATTATGAAAATGAGTATCTCATTTTGTTTGGTAAGCAACGAAATTTGAATTTTAAAAATGCATTTTTAAATGCAATTGTCTGTTTGCGACCGATTTTTCCGATGAATCGAAAAAAGTGATAAATTTTCTTTAAAATATACGTATTTTTGAGGTATAAAGGTCAACAGAACCTTATTTTCTTGACCGATTTAAAAATGATGTAAGAAAAAGTTTTAGAAGGTTTAATTTTCTTTAACAAAGCGGATAATTTCTTTGAATCGTATGTTGCATTATAGGGCTGTGATCGAAAATTAATATAATAAACAAAAAACATTTCCATAAATAATTTTTAAAATATTGCATTCTTGTTTAGAAGGCCAAAGTCCATGGAAAAAGTGCATTGAGTTATCCTGAGAAATTCGAATGATTGAAGTTTGAATTGAAAAGTTTGAATAAATCGATAAAAAAATAAAAATTACATCCCTAACACGAAAACAGACTTTCAGTGCAGCAATTGTCTGAGAAGGATTTAGTCTCTTTCACCATTGAAATATGTAATGATAGTCTGGGATGAAGATGAAGAAGGCGGTGCTCGTTTGTGAAAATTGGCTGCAATTTCTTTAAATTAACTTTTCATAATTCATTTTGTGCATAGAATTTTATTTGAATACTTTTGAAAATATGTATGTAAAATAGTTCGTTCATTCTTCTTTCTTTCTTCAGTTTTAAGAGAGAATAACTTTCGCAATTTAGATAAGTTTTGAGACATGCATTTTAATAAGGATATTTATGATGTGTGATTATGGAAAACGAGACCGATAGATAGACAATCCGACAGAAAGAGAGAGAGAGAGAGAGAGAGAGAGAGAGAGAGAGAGAGAGAGAGAGAGAGAAGGAGAGAGAGAGAAGGAGAGAGAGAGAATAAGAGATAGAGAAGGAGAGAGAGAAGGAGAGAGAGAAGGAGAGAGAGAGAGAGAGAGAGAGAGAGAGAGAGAGAGAGAGGAGAAGGAGAGAAGAGAGAGGAGGAGAGAGAGAAGAGAGAGAGAGAAGAGAGAAGAGAGAGAGAGGAGAGAGAAGAGAGAGAGAGAGAGAGAGAAGGAGAGAGAGAAGAGAGAGAAGAGAGAGAGAGAGAGAGAGAGGAGAGAGAGAGAGAGAGAAGGAGAGAGAGAAAAGGAGAGAGAAAGAAGGAGAGAGAGAAGGAGAGAGGAAGAGAGAGGAGGAGAGAGAGAAGGAGAGAGAGAAGGAGAGAGAAGGAGAGAGAGGAGAGAGAGTAGGAGACAGAGAGAAGGAGAGAGATAAGGAGAGAGATAAGGAGAGAGAGAAGGAGAGAGAGAGAAAGAGAGAAGAAGAGAGAGGGAGAAGGAGAGAGTGATAGATAGAGAGAGAGAGAGGGTTCTTGCTGCAACTAGAAGAAATGAATTCTTTAAAATTAAAATTTAAAATTATTTGCTCATCATTTTCAATTCAATTCATGGAGACAACCAAAAGGGGGAATTTAATATTGCACCCAAAAACTAGACGAAGAACGCCCACAATTATGCTCAGCTTATAAAATGAAGAGATGAAAACCATTTGGGACGAAGAATGAAAGAATCCGATTTGGTCAAGCTGTATATACATACATACATATGTACCTTTGGGAGTGCACCCCCTTCAAAGCCAGACTAATAATTCTTTTTGTTGCTACAGCTACAACAGCTACAAAATCAAATACAACAACCAAAAAAACAACAACAAAGAGGACAATTCCAACGCCAAGAACAAGGATGACTGAAAAATCGCCAAGGATAGCAACTACAACCAAAAGCCGTAGAATGCAGAAATGTTGAGGAACATGTTGACCAACAATGTTTTCCTATCGAACATTTTCCAATTACAGTGCAATTTCTTGCTGTCCAAGGACAAAGGGATGTTGTTGTTGCTATCTGCACTGCGACACACCCACCTTTAAGCAGTTCTAGTTAAGAAGACTTTGTTTGAAAAGAAAAAACATGAAAATACAAAAAAAAAAAAAAAAATTAAAAATAATAAAATCAAATCAAAAGCGAAGGAGAGAAAGGATAGACTCTATTAGAGCAGACACGCTATTGAAAGGATATTCAGTCGAAATGTTGCGTCTTGCGTTTTGTAGTCGAATGAAGTGGCTTTTGTTGCGGACGTAGGTGGATTCTTGTACAATTTTTTCTCTTTTTCTTTTTTCAACATTCCAACAATACGTCATACTGTGCTTGTATTTCGTTGTTGGAATCCTTGTTTCCGTAACTGAAATTGTTATTGTTGTTGCTTTTATTGCTCATGTTGAAGCTAACTTGTTCTTTCTAACATTTCTTTTGTAATCGACGACTACTGATGTTGCGTCCATAGCATTTCTTGGTCCACTCAGTCATGTTACATGGTTTTTTTTAAAGTTGGTTTTTGTTGTTGTTGTTGTTGTGAGAAATAATTCTCTAGCTTCTACACCTTCTGTTCAAAAGGTTGCACATTTACAAATCGAACTCGCTATTTTTTTAAATAATTTCAAAAATCATTTAATTGAGAAATCAAAATATTAAAGATTAAAAAACTAAGACTAAGGCCCGATTCCAAATTCTGATTTCATCCGATTAGTTTGGAATGTTTACTTATATATTTTAAGTCCTGTTAAACAATGATAATTTAACTAGTGATTATCAAAGTAAATTGATTTTTTTCTTTCTTTTAAATTCAAATAATTATTATTTTGAATGCATAAAACGCATAAACGATTAAAATCGCCAAATAATCAGAATACAATTCCAACTATTTAAGATAAATCAAAAGGGAGCATTGACGAAACATTCAAAATTGATGCACTTACCCCTTTCGTATTTTATTCGGGAACCTTCAATTCGGACTGATTATAAGACCTTATTAAAAAAGTCATATATATTCGTTAACTGCCTGGAAAGAAAAATTAAAAAAAAAATTTTTTTTTTCAAATAAAATTTAAAAAAATTTTTTTCAGTAAAAAAAAATTAAGAATAAAAAATTTATTTAATTTATTTGGAAAATATTTAAAAACTAACAGTCTTATTCATAAAAAATTATAGCAGGCTTATAAAGGGTTTATAAAGCTGTTTGCCTAAAATTTTATTCATAAACGCACTATAGAGATATAACAGGTTTATAAAGACTTAATAAAATATTGAAAGTTATAATGCTGTTTAGGCTTCTATAAGCCTTTTATAAAAATCTTAATCCGTAAAAACAAAATTTTCTTGCATTGTGAAATCTGAAAATGGATTCTCTCCAGACCATTAACACGATTGAGAATATAGGCAAGCACTGAAATTTTTTTATTTTTTCATTAATTGAAATTTTCCTTTAAAGAAATGGTTAGAGCTATGGCGAACAGACCTGTTAAAAAGTTTCTCAAAGCAAATGGTAAACCATATTGTGACATTGGTGGCTGATGAATTGAAAACCGATAAAAGGGGAAAGGGAATTTCTCCGAAGCTGCAAGTCTTAGTTGCATTACGCTGTTGGGGACGAAGAGAGATAATAAATTTTTCAATATCCTCTAGCCTCTAAAACTAATAGTTTTTAGGTTCAAGAAGACTCAGGAGACTTGCATGGATTAAGCCAACCCACTGTTAGTCGCATCTGTGCTAGAGTTGCGCGTACACTTGCGAAACTTTCGCCAAACTTTATTAAAATGCCAAGCTCTCTGATGGAGGAAGAAGATTTAATGAGAGGTTTCAAAACAATTAGAAATTTTCCGGGTGTCATAGGCACCAGTTTTCCCTGCGATTTCTTTTAATTTGAATTTGCTCCATTTCATGTAAAAATTTTTTGAAACAAAACAAAAATAACGATTTGTTTTTGTACTATTTGATATTTCTATATCAGTGTTGCCGAAATTTCGGATAAAAACCGGCCTTTCCCCTTTATAGCTAAAATGTAGATATAGAACGTTTATGAATGATAGCTTTTATAAACCCTTTATAACTTAATAATGCTTTTTAACTATAGTGGGCTTATACAGTATTTTACGAATTTTTTATGAATAAGACTGTAATTCTTCAAAATATCAGCAAAAACTCCCAATGGAATAAATATTATATTTTAAATTATTTATTATATATTTTGCTTAAATAAAACACAAAGTTGAAATTAGTAAAAAGAAAAAATCAAATTATCAGGATTAAATTTCGATTACATTTCGAATAACCGGCCTCTAGAGGCGGTCCTCGGGCCTAACTTCTTTTCACAATTGCTCACATCCTTAAACACAGTTCGAACAAAAGACATGGCTCGCTTCATAAATGAGTCCAATTGGCTCCACCAAACGGGTAACTAGGGAGGCATGCCTTCCCACGTGGGATCACAACGGGCCCACACGCGGCCTAAGTGTGTCCCCTTAAAGGGGGCAGCCACCCTAACCAAGCCTAACCTAAACACAGTTTGGCTTTTTTTTCCTTCTTTTAATTCGGGCAACCCCGAAAATTTGTCTTATGCAATGAAACAACAAAAAAAAAAAAAATTAACTGTGTTTAAGGATGTGAGCAATTGTGAACAGAAGTTAGGCTGTATAGAGGTGGTCTTGGGGCCTGGAGGGTTATTTTAAAAAATACAGTCAGGTGTAACATTAAGTATACGTCTCATATTTAAAAGTAATGAACAGGAACTTGTAATATTTAAAAAGAATATCATGTGCCTTTGAACGTCAATGGAAAGAGGAAGAGAGAAGAAGAGAAAGATAGATGGATAGAGAGGGCGAGACGGTGGGAAAAGGTAGGACAGAGAAAATGGATGGGGCGGAGAGAGCGTATGAGAGTAAGAGAGTGGTAGAGTAAATTAAGTAGAGAAATACAGAGGAAGACAGCGGAAGACAGGGGAAGACAGCGAAAGAAAGAGGAAGATAGAGGAAGATAGAGGAAGATAGAGGAAGATAGAGGAAGATAGAGGAAGATAGAGGAAGATAGAGGAAGATAGAGGAAGATAGAGGAAGATAGAGGAAGATAGAGGAAGATAGAGGAAGATAGAGGAAGATAGAGGAAGATAGAGGAAGACAGAGGAAAATAGAGGAAGATAGAGGAAGATAGAAGGATATAGAGGAAGATAGAGGAAGAAAGAGGAAGATAGAGGACGATAGAGGAAGATGGAGGAAGATATAGGAAGACAGCGGAAGACAGCGGAAGACAGCGGAAGACAGCGGAAGAGAGCAGAAGACAGGGGAAGACAGGGGAAGACAGCGGAAGACAGCGGAAGACAGCGGAAAACAGCAGAAGACAGCGGAAGACAGCGGAAGACAGCGGAAGACAGCGGAAGACAGCGGAAGACAGCGGAAGAGAGCAGAAGACAGGGGAAGACAGTGGAAGACAGCGGAAGAGAGCAGAAGAGAGCAGAAGACAGGGGAAGATAGAAGAAGATAGAGGAAGATGGAGGACGATAGAGGAAGACTTCTGTTGCTTGACTCACAACAAACTGTTTGAGAAAGAAAATAACCTTACGGAACGGAAATTTTCTACGCTTAAAGTCTTTGAAAGTTGGCGAAAAATCCTTGGTGTCCTTTTGTTTTCATTTCCCGTATGCACGATCAGCTGCTTTCGGTTTCATTTAACGCTTTCTGTGCTCAAACAACCCATTTAACCGAAACCGATTATCTAAAATCACAAAACATCAATGCACTTTGAGCCAGTCCAAAAATGAGAAAACTAAAAGGAAGTATTTTTCCCCGAGCGAACATGCGTTAATTTTAAGAGCTCATTAAAATTGCTAATCGTTGCTTGAAGAAGAAAACAGCATCACATTCCTAATTATAAATGGCGCAAATAACACGTTGAGTATTGCTAGCATTTCCCCCACTATCAAAAAAAAAAAAAATAAATAGCAAACGCCAAAGACGCCGAGAAGAGCCTTTCAAAACGAATGCAACGAGCAATGGGCCTTGAGAGTTGAGACTTGAGATCTGCTGTCTTTCCTCGCACTTCACGCAACGGCAACATCATCAGCGTTGACATTATCTTCAGCATTTAACATTACTTAAGCTGACAACAGCAACAAAACAGCTATGACAGACAAACAAAAATAATATTTAATAAAAAAAAAAAATAAAAAATATATATATATATGTATATATATACTTACAAAAAGTAAATAAATAAATAAGCAAAGAGGAAAACAAATAAATTTGTTTGCGTTCTTATGCTTTTTACAACTTGACTGCCTACTTTTTGCTATCCCCGCTATTGCAGCTATTTAAGCTTGCCTAAGTCTCTGCAGAAGCAATACAAATGACGAATGTGAAAAGTTTCAAATTCAAATAAATTAAAGCAAAATACATACACGGAAAAGTACAGAGGAGGAGAAAAAAAATACCTGCAAAACAAAAAAAAAACAAAAAATCGCTTGTATACACAGAGCATAGAGCCATTAAAATACATCAGAAGAAATCCTTGTGAATATCCCTCCTTGAGCTTAAACAAGCACACACTCGCGCTTGCATCATCTACAGTATTTATGTATCTATATGCAATGCAAAATAAGGAGAAAGACGAACAGGCAATAAGCAACAAAACAAGAACACACAATTATATTTAAACTGCGTTAGCTAAGTGATTATCTCGAAGCGGCAGTAGTGTATGTAGAGAGTAGTAGAGAGTAAAGTAAAAGCAACATCAACAATCACCAACATCGAAAATAATTGGCAATGCCAAGCAACACGACAGGGCGTATGAAGGCCGACGCTGCAGCAACATACGACGATGTCACCCATCATCATTTTAGCATCATCTTCTTAGTGAAGTATCTCTACCCGCATTTGTTGCTGCTGCTGCTGCTTTGTATGCTTTATTTTTTTTTTCTTCATTCATTCTTTCCTTTTTTTTGTGTACGTTTTTGTTGTTGTTGTTTTTGCTGCTGCCATTTTATTTAGAACTGTTGGTGACATCCACACGGCACGCATTTTGTGTCGTCTCCCAACAGTGGTATTCATTAAATTGTTTGCTTATCATTAGCGCACGCTCGAACATTCGTTTATTCGTATGGCGAAGACGGTATAACCACTTAAGCTTTCCATCGAATGAATGAAGTTTAGACGACGGAAGTTTGATTATGTTGTATGGTAGATTAGAGCGCTGTAAAGTAGATGTTGTGTTTCCGTTATGATGGCATTGTAAGGATTAAAAAATAAAAAAAATTATAAAAGAAAACAGCCTCAAAATATACTTTGTAAAGGGGAATAAGTAGCAGATTTAGTTGGATATTGTTAAGGATTTTCCTTTTTATTTTACAATTTTGATTGAAATATTTCATGTTAAAGAAAAACTTTGATTTAAAGTCTGAAAGGATTTTTTTTTTTATTACTTATTTTTTATCCAAATTGTTCTCGAAAAAATTGAATGAAAGTACCTAGAGTCTTATTATTATGCCTCGGAATTTAAATATGTAAAAAATGAACAAAAAAATTCAAAAAAATATTCAATCAAGTAAAGAAGTTTACATCGGCTAAGCCGATTGCACACATACCTTTTCCTCAGCCTAAAATATGTTGAAACATTACCTTTACAAAAATTCCTGCCGTTTTCGTTGTTCTAGCTTGGATATCTATTTATACCTTATCTGTACTTCGATTTAGCTTCTCAAACTCGAGATTATTATTAAGCACAAAATTTTCGCGGATGGTGGGCATGGTCAAGCCTTAACCGTTAGAGGACATTTTGTCTAGCTGCGAAATACTCAATTCAAAATAGTGAAAATAAAATTTTTGCGAATGTCGCGAATGGTGGTCATGGTCAAAATTTAACCTTAAGTGACGACTTTATTTGGCGGCAAAACACACAATCAGAAGAAACAAAAAAAAAAATATTTTTGTATACAGATATGAGAATAAGAGAAAGAGTGTTTTTTCTAATGTGTACAATGATGACCATAGTTATAGCGATTTCGCAATTTTTTTTCAGCGAAAGCTTAAGTCTACATAGTAGCTATACACACACCAAATTTCAATAAGCTGGGATGTATAGTAAAAAAAGTTATTCACGAAAAACGTTAAAAATCGTGATTTTTGAAACTTCTGACCCACTTCCCACGACCCAAGAAGGGACTACGAAAAAAATTTGTATGCAGTTTTTCGGACATTTACCTGGTTCAAGTCCATGCTAAATTTCAATATGATATCTTTCATGGCTTAGGAGTAAATTACGAAAAACTAAAGTGTGACCGACAGACAGACATGGCTAGATCGACTCCTCTTGTCACCCTGATCAAGAATATATATATATGTCTATATCTATCGCGACTCCTTTTGGTATGTTACATACTCCGAGCCAAACTTAATATACCCTTCCCTTCGGAAAAGCTATAAAAATATTCAAAAAAATTCAAACAAAAATGCAAAAAATTCATAACATTCAAAAAATGCACAGTCAAAAATTCCAAATTAGTTCGATTTAGTATGCCTATTAAAATTTTGAATTGTCAAATTAACAAAAAAGGCTACTACAGTGAATAAAATATTCAAAAAGCACAGTTAAATGCAAGAAAATTTCAAAAAAATTCAAAATATTCAAAATCCGAGCTCTACTTGTTATACATTCGATGACATGACACAAAGGAAATTTTTCAATCAAAAACGTTTTACTTGATATTTTAATTTAAATTACAAAAATATTATGAGTAAAAAAAAAAAAAAAATGGGGCTTATAGAAGTCCTCTTGACAGCGCAATTACTATTTCGAATTGCACCATCGACCAGATCGCTTTTAAAGCCAAAAATAAAAATAATATTTCAAAGTAAATATTCAATTTGAAAAGAATTCCCCCGCTTACCGATTTCATATACATAAATAATCGTTTTAATTGATTACAAATAAATAAAAAATAAAAATAAATAAATAGAAAATTGAAGAAATATCCGAAACCCTTTGAAGCTCCTTTGAGTTATTATTTTTTATTTTTTATTTTTTTTAAATATTATTTACTCTTTTAATTGCTTATATTTTCTCTCATCCTTCTGGCAAATTGCTCTACGAACACACCAATTTTCATCTGAAATCATTTAAGAATTTCAATGATTGATCCATCCGCTGCAATAATAACCAAACAAATAACATCACTATGGGTGGGTGGTAATGGAATCGGCTACTTTCCTCTTGCCCCTGTCCTTGCCCTGTCAGTCCCTTGGCAGTATCTCGCCCTTTTCGCATAGATCTCCAGACGTGGTTAGAGCTTTTCCAATTGCAACCGCAATCAATTGTACGAATGAATGCTCCAGGAAGCTACTCGGATTGCCAACGGCGCGGCATCATGGTGACTTTGAAGGAATACTGTGGTATTGGCTATTGACGATTTCGCTGTCGTTCGTCGGTCGTCGGTCGTCGATGGGAATGTAAATGTCGATGTTGAACATGATTGAAGTGGATGCAATTAGAGCATGATAGAATGGCGTATTGAATGATTGAATCAATAGCCGAATGGATTGAACGATTGAACTTAAACTATTTCCCAATTAAATTGATGGCCAAAGGCGTTGCTTTTGTTGCCCGAACACGTTTTTCAACATCACTTAACCTCACCACAATAGTAACAAAAGCCCGGCAAATTGTTGTTACATTAACAATTAACAAAAAAAAATGAATAAATAAATTTTTTTAAATAAATAAAAAATAAAAAAAGCACAAACAGAACGTTGCCGTACAGGGTGAAAGAAGCAAAACAAGAAAAAGAGGCAGAAATAGGGAATGGGGAAAAATACGAAAAACAGCATTATGAACTTTTTCGCAAACGGCGTATATATTGGCGAAAAGTTTTTTTCCTTTTTTTTCTATTTTTCCCTTTTTTTTTTTTTTTTTTTTTTTTTGGTATGGCTGGGCACCATCACAACGTGTCGATAATCGTTGTAAATGTTGTTGGTTAGGAAACTTTTCGATACTTCAATCTAGAGTGGCACACAAAACAGTGGCGGATAAAAATAAAATAAATGATTAACTTCCTTACACTTTGAAGCTTAGTTGAAAATTCATCGCACCACGATCAAATGTCGCATGTTTACAAAAAAAAAAAAAAATTTTTTATCGTTTTTAAATTATGTTTTCCCTTTCTTCTTTTAATCCGTTCCAAATGAAAGAACTGCAAGGAAACGCATAAATAAAATAATAATTAAAAAAAAAACCAAGGACAATTAATTTCGGGGTTTTTCTAGCTGTCGGCACTTCAACTTTAGCTACATGATGGTATCATTTGATCTAATTGGTCTTTCAGTTCCCATGATCGCCTATAAACGGGCTTATTTTTTTCCCCATTGTGTTCCCATTGTAAAATAGGAAAAACAAAAATATTCCGAATTCATTTTGAGCTCATTTACAGTCCAAAGTTCATTAGAGTCCTAAAGAAAACCAAAAATAATATAGGGATTCATGCGGTTTTTAAATCGCCTTTTTAACTACTCCCATCGGAAATTTTCATACAAGGGGGGTCTTCCCTTAAACGAGTTTTTGGACTCGAAAACTCGTAAATGAAGATGGCTTAGAAATTAATGAACGAAGTTTTGTATGAAATTTTTTACATTTTTCCGCTTTTTCGATCTTTTAACGTTTAAAGCTATTTGCACAATGCGCCGATTTTTGTCGTAGCCAACGCGCCGATAGTGTGAACATAATTTTTGGACTCGATGCGGACAAAAGTGTAATCGTCTTGAACGATTTTTGTCCAAATTTTATTGTTCCCCAATGTCTTTTTGACAATACGCGACGATAAATCTGACCCTCGACACTGATTGTGGACATCGTTGAAATTTGTGCCGATCTGGCCCGAATAAAATCGGCGCAAATTGTGCTATTTGCGCAGATAGTGGGATCCTAGCCTAAGGGAAGCCGCCTAGAAATTTTGACAGTTCAGCGATCTACTGAATTTACTCGTATTTCGTTAAACTTTCCGATGCTGGCAAGATTCCGAATAATTTTGTTCTTTTAAAGAAATAAAACTAAAGGTGTTTCTTAACAAATTAAGAGTGCGAAATAAATTACAATGAAAAAAATATTCAATAATAATTTCGGAACTACAGGGTTAATATGTGACCAAATCACACAATCATCAGTGTCAAAACTGAAATGACATTTCGATATGTATTTTGCTTCACTTATCATCTAAAGAATTGCGGTTAGGCATCGTTCTTACAATCTCAACGCCACTGGATTGTTGAGATACCTACAAGAAATGGGAACAACAACAGCTATTAACAACAGGGACCAGCTTACGTACAATGAACTGAATTGAATTACGTTGGATGAATTGAAGCAAAAAGCGAGTCTCCACATGTCTTTTAGACCTTGGCACTTAATCGAAAAATCAAAAATTATAAAATTCTTTCTGATGCCGAAAATGTTACCTTTCTCGTTTCGTAAACTTTCCGAAGCTGAAAGATTCCGACTAATTTTTTGTTAAAAAAAAACGAAAAATTAATTTAAAAATATTAAATAAATTAATTTAAAAAAAAAAACCAATAATAATTTCGGAACTACAGGGTTAATATTACCAAATCACACAATCATGTTCAAAACTGAAATGGACATTTCGATATGTATTTTGTCTTCACTTATCATCTTAGTTGCGGTTAGGCATCTTCTTACAATCCAACGCCACTGGATTTGAATACCTACAAGAAATGGGAACAACAACAGCAATAACAACAAAACCAGCTTACGTAAACTGAACTGAACTGAACTGAATTGAATTACGTTGGATGAATTGAAGCAAAAAGCGAGCGGAATTCCTTTCTGACCCTTGTGCCAAGCTTAAGCGAAAATCAATAATTGCGATAAAAGTTAATTATCGTAGAATCGGAAAAATTTTGTTTATTTTCTGTTGTAATTACGAAGTGGTGGACTCCGCATTCCATTAGCATGCTCAAAATCAACAACAAATCAAGCCCGGAAGCAATGCTCAGCGCTGCTCAACAGTTTAATTCATGTAAATATCGTATTTCCAACGTTGTGTGTGTGTGTGTGTTGTGTGTGTGTGTGTGATGTGTCTGTGTGTGTGACCGAGTCCAGTCCCTAGCGAGGAAGGTGTGAGTTCAAAATGACTTAACGTTTTGCTGTTGGACAGTGAGTGGTGTATGGCGGACTTATGTGTGTATGGTAGACGGTGGACAGTGGTGTAGCAAGGGCAATGGGTACAATCGGAACGAAATTGATTTAATGAATTACTTAAGTCATTAATTTTCGTGTATACATTTGTATGTCTCATATGCAACATTAAATTTCAATATCTAATGAGTTTAGTCTATCATTAAAAAGCGCGGCATTCCCATACCCCGGATCGAGACTGATGGCGGAAGACACTGTTTGCTAATGATTACAAATTCAGACATTGTTATATTGTATGTGTATTTGCATTTTCTGCAATCAAGACAATATGCACCGTTTGCGGTTTCTCTATTATCCCGGATTGCTGTTAAAACAATCGTTCCGAGACGATGCCACTTTCGCTGCATCCACAGGTTCAATTTAAATTGAGGAGTGTCCCTTGAGTAGTTCGATACATTTGGATTTCCTAAATACCAGAATAGTAGTAGAAGATACCCTGTAGAAAGCTGTTGGGCAATTTGCCTAAAAGAACTAGTACTTTTACCAGTACTAAAAGAACTAGTGCTATGCTTGGGTAAGTTCGCACCATAACTATACTAGTGATCAGTGGAATAATTGCATTCATTGAGGCGTTATAAATAAATAATTAACACAACCGAATGGTTTTCTTTTATTATAAATATTTATTTCCATTATGTACTGAAAAAAAAAAACAAAAATTCTGTTACCTTTTTTCCCGTAAACATCACTAGTATTTAACTGGTGCAAATCTACCCAATTGGATCGAAAATTACTAGAATAATTCTGGTGCATACTGTACTAGTGCTTTCCTGTACAGATGTTATACTAATTTTCTACAGAATTTTTATATGAGCAGGGGTATAGAAAAGAACTAGTACTGGTGGCTTTTTCACTAGAAAAATTCTAGTACAGCACTAGTTCAAACTCCTACAGGGTAGTAGCAGTAGTAGTAGTGGTGGTGGTGGTGATGATAGAAGGTCTGGGAAGTGGTCTGATGTCGCGTCGCACAGTGCTTCGACCCATAGACGAAAATAAAAAAAAAAATTGTTTTAATATATTGATGAAATATATATTTTCAGAAAGATAATAAAACAACTAATATAATTATAGAAAAATATTTATGGTTTGATTCTTTAGATCACCACTAGAGGGCGCTGAAGTTAGACGATTTTAAGCAAAACTGCTTTAACAAAAAAATCGTTCAAGTCGATTCACTAAAAATAATCTCAAATATTTATTTTTTCGTGAAATTACTTCAAACTTAATTTTTTGACTTCTTCAATATATAAGTTATAAATAAAAAATAAATTTTAAGGCAAAGGGGCTTAACGTCATTTTGGTTTTTTGCTTTGAAAAACACAAATTTTTGGTTGGTTATTCAAAAATTACAAAACTTTAATGGAGTAAAAAAAAAAAATACGCAAAAACGGGTATTTTTTTATTCCTTTTTTTAATACCTTCTTCTAATAAGATATGAAAAAATCAGACTTTTATCGAACCAACAAATAAAGAAAAAGTTAGATTTTAAAAATGTATATTTTCATGATTTATACTAAAGTTTTCTTTGTAAATAAACATTATTAAATGCAGCCAAAAAGTATGCTTTTCAATATTTATGAAATGTGCATGCATTTATAAGTCTTTACCTTCGTTGTTTTTCGTTGCAATTTTAGAAAAATGTGGCTGATTATTGAGTCTTAAGTCCTTGCTTTATCTCTCTCGTTTTTTTTAACAGAACTGTCTGCGAAAAGACTTAAGACGCGAACGTGAAAACAGTAATAAAAATCTTTCGAAATTAATGGAGGAAATATTATTTTTTGATAAGATCGCATATGTATATACTCTTCTCCCAATTTTTAAGAAATTTTTGGCAAAATATCCATTTTTATAGCCGAAAATAACTTTGGTTGGTATGGGCGGTGGGTGGTGGGAGGGGTAAATTTTGATGAAACTTCGAAATTTTCTTAATTAAGCCATATTAGGGACTTGTGCCAAATTTCATTGCCCTACGACACTTCTTTCTATTTTTGTCCATCGAATGTATGGGAACGAAGCACTGTGCGTCGTCGTCTCGTTGATGAATTCGATGATTAAGTGATTATCTGAGTTTTTACCTTGACAAGGAAAGAGAATTTCAAACGTAATTAAAAGGATTTTATCTCTCAATGGAACCTTGAAATTTTTCCTGTGTTCATTGTTTTTTTTTTTCGTTATTCGTTATAATTTGGTCTATACAGGGTGTTCCATACTCAACAGATCAAAAAAAAAGGAGGTGATAGAGGGGGTCCAGACGGACCAAAAATCGTATGGCAGGGGGGAAGGGTTCGCAAATGCACCCCTGAGGAGTTACATGCAAAAAACAATATTTTGGTTTTTTCACTGGTGCTCCTCACTTACAGGCCGTAAATTCAAAATCACATATGATATGAAAAGCTTGGCGGTTTTCCGTTAACACTGCATACTACGATTTTAAATAATTCAACTCCGTTTTCTCTGGTACTACCATCTAAGCCTAAAATAGTGTAATTTTGGCTTTTAAAGTGATTTAATTCAAAAGAAATACGATCGAGCCTCTTTTTTTTACTCTTTTCGAAAACTTTGAGTTTTTCTCTTCAATTTGATACCATGGTTGCTAAAAAAAAGTTTCACAGTCAATGCAAAACTAAGGTTTGAAAATAATTTTTTGTATTTTTGACTCTCAGAAAAAGTTATTTTAATCAAATTTATTGAGCACACTTTTAGGCAGCATGAGAAAAAGTAAAAATCTAAGAAATTAAAAATTTCTGAATAGTGTTTTAGTTTTACATATCCGCCTAAAAGTATGTTCACCAATTTAGTCGAATTCTTTCCGCGCCTCCAGCTCCTTACGAGTGCAAGATGAATCCCCCTTTCCATACAATTTTTTGCTTGTATGGGTTCCCCTATCACCTCCTTTTTTTTTTGATCCATTGAGTATGGAACACCCTGTATATTAATATTTTGGTCTATATATGTATATATGGTCTATCTCGAGTGGTTTTGGGTGTTACACACAACCATACAAACGCAATATACCCTCGATACAGAGTTTGTCGGATATAATTAAGAAAGAAAATTTAAAAATATATAAAAATATAACAAAAATAAATAAAATTCAAATAATAACTAACACATTCAACGAAAAGAAAATAAAACTATTTTTTTCAATTAGATAAAGTAAACATTCTGTACAAGCAACTTTCCTGAACCAATTTAACCCTCATTAAATTTTAAATCACATTTCACCTTAGGGTGATTTTCGGCCCTGCAGAACAATGCAATAATAAAATAGGACACAATCGTGCAATCCGTATTTGGTAAAAATAGAAATCGATCGAGATTTGCCAGCAGGTGGCTTTTTGGCCTTTCATACATATTTAAAATTTTATTGAGGGAAAATTTGTTTTGGTTTTTTGCGAACTGTACCCAGCAAAGTCATTGAACGTTTTCGTAATTCAATAGCTAATTTATTTATTTCGTCCTTTCAAGCCTTCTTTGAGTTCAAGTACTACTTGCTGCCCTTGGTTTATTTTTTCGCTTGAATTTTGATATTTCCCAATCTATATATTTGTTATTTATATGCCTCGGAATTTGAATATGTAAAATAATGAAAAAAAAAGATATTCAAAAATATATTCAAAAAAATCAAAATATTCAAAAAATTCAAATAATTCAAAAAAATTCAAAATTTTCAAAATCTTAGCTCTATTTATTTATATGTAGGTATGCATATGTATGTATTCCATGCTAAAAGAAACTTTAGTTGGCAGTAACACGGTCATTTAGCATTCTTTAGGCTTATTAGTAACGCCACTTCCCCAAACTCTACCCGAATTTCAAAGCTTCGAAAAAAAGACAAAGAAAAAAAATTTTAGTGACCGGAGCCAGGGCAACTGAGGAAATCAGAATAATAATTTCAATTTTGATCCTTAAAGCCCAAAATCCAATATTGCGGGAGCCCGATGCGAGAGTGCGCGACGTCACGAAAATGTTTCGCGTGACGAATTTTAATCTCCAATGAGAGTTTTACTTCACGCAGATGATAGCATAATTTCGCTTCTAGTAATGCAATATTTGAACCAAGTACCAATCTAACGAGTACCGAGTACTCATAAAATTTATACGTTATCACTTGAGCTAAAATTTTAATAAAAATTTTCAAAAAATTTCAAAAAATTTTCATTTTCAAAATGAACCAAAACTCGCGAAATATTCTAAAAGCTCTTTTTCACGGAACAGTGAACAGCATTTGTTTTATTAGTTTGAACGAGTACCCAATAGCGAGTACGCAAAAAATAGTTACATCATTAACCTGTTAAATTGACTCGCAACGAGAAAAATTGATTTTTTAACACTTTTCTCGCTGCGAGGTCTCGCAGTGCGATATATTGGAGCTTGAGCCATATAATTGAATGTTTTGAAATTTGTGTGCGTCTCGTATCGGGCTCTCGCATCGGTCTCTTGCAATATAGGATTTTGAGCTTAAGACAAATGAGGGTTAAAAGAAATTTCTTACATAGAAAATGTTGCTTGCTGTGTTGTGTAGATGAATAAAAAATAAAATCACCCCCGATAAGACGACTCTCTGCAGTTGGCAGTTGATTAAGATGCCAACTTAAGAACGCGAAAGGCTCAACTTCCAGTGGTCGTAAACGTTTGTTACGCACATATAAAATAGAGAAATATGAAATTTAGTAAATTAACAAATTCTTAAAATTTTTTAGATCCCCGTATGGTCATTATCTAATAGATAATATCTATATACTATATAACTCACTCGTTGCTTTTGATGTTATTTATTATTACTTCTATTATTTTGTCTTCATCAAAGAAATATCAACATTTCATTCTCTTAAGAGCTCATTTCCGCCTTTCTCACTTCTTCGAAGCTTTTTGTTTTTTTCTAGGATGAGCACTCTCTCCCCAACCGTTTTCCGCACTCCGTTCGTTATTCTTTCGAAATTTGCTTAATACATTTCTTCTAATTTCCATCGTATTTAATACAATTTCTTTGTCATTTCGTTTATTCGTTTATTCGTCCTTTCATCGCGTTGATTAGTCCTCTAAAGACATTCCATCATCAGGATAGATGGTAATGGAGGGTGTCATATTAACCTAAACTATATGGTAATCACAGAGGCCTATGACTGAACGTTCTAGTTCTCTAGTCGCTCGAACACTAATCAGCGTCATTTTTAGTTGCGTTTACTTAAGTTAATCTTGCGGTAATTATGATAAGCCGATTAGGATGTATTTTTATATTAGTTTTTTTCTTCCTCTTCCTCTTATTTTTCTTCTTCTTCTCCTTCTTTTTCTGCCACTCGTGCGATTTCTTTCCGTGAGTATACGAGTACGATTACGTCCTTTGCGTGTCTGTGGAGCCGTGTCAGCGCTTGGCATGCATTTAATTACGAGTATGCCTCCCCAAAACGTTACTATGTGCGCTTACAGCAGCTTGTTATGTAATTTTATCTGAAAAAAAAGACGGGGGAAAATAATAATAAAAGTTTTTTTTCTAGTTCTAGTCTTGATAAAATTTACACTTCGGCAACAATTCATAATTTTCCCATGCATTGTGAGGACGAGGAAGAAGTGGCAGCATAACATTTTCATTTTTGATAATGAAAGCGTTTCCGTGAGTCGAAAAAAAAAAATTAAAATGATTTTGGATTACTTCAACAGGGAGAACATTAAATTACTAATGCGGCATAATCAGTACCGTTTGGGCTTTTAATGGGAACATAAAATTTAACAGATAAACTTAATTAAACGGTCAGATTAGCTAGTCTGGGATTTAATATTCATGAAATTGTTGACGGAAGTTGAAATCGAATTGCGTGCAGAGCTTTGCTTTTCTCTTCTCTTCTTCGTTCCTCCTTGATTTACACTCCACGCTTGCAATTCATTCCTGTCTCGACTCGTGTGTGGGCTATTCGACGTAAAACGGCCCTTCGGATCACATCCCGTCGCTGTATTTTCAAAACGCTGACATCCTTGAGAATCTTATCCTTTTTTCGCTGTATTTTTCAGTATTTTTTTTTTAAATAAAACCTACACTATTATGAGGCATGATGGCAACCATGTTACGGCCGAATCCAACAATATGTTTAATTCATATTGAAATAAAACAGCTGACTTACAAATTGACGTCAAATTTTTCAATTTTGCTGAAAATAGATTCGGACGAAGGTTATCTTGACTTAATCCCACTTCTTCCAATGAGAAACTTTTTGTTCTTTCACGACCGTCCATTCTGAAGCACTATATGCAAAGCTGATTCGATTGCAAAAGTCTCTACAATTGCAAGCGCTGCCACCTTTTCAAACTGTCAAAGTCGAAAGTTTGATGAAAGCAAAAAGAGGATACCCAGCCGGAAATTTCACTACTTCTGCAGTACTTCCGAAATGGTGAAAATTCATACTGCGACTACTCGCATTACTAACCCTTACTTCTAATGGAATTTGTTAGGAGATGGCCGCTATTTTCAGTACTTCAAAATTCATGTGTTATTCATTAGGTAAAGGAGTGTATGACCCTGATCCGCATGAAAACTTCATTTGGCAAAGTGCAGCCAGTGCTGGCTGGCTAAAATGGATCCAATGTGCATGATTATTTCATTTGGAAATAGAGTATATGCTGCTAACATGAATGAAAATATCATTCTGAACAAATACTATGGGGCCAACGGGAATGAGAATTACATTTGAAAAAATAGTATACGCTGCGGAGATCCGAGAGGAGAAGAAAAAGAATATTTTAAAGAAATTGGCGGATATGGCCATATTTCGTCACTTAGTGATTGTGACACATTATCGCCTTTGGAAAGACTTAAGAGTTTAAATTCTTAAAACATCTTAAGTACAAAAAAATTATAAAAGTTTTGAGAATTGTAGAACACAGATTGAAAAACATCTTGTCATGACAATTTCATAGGATCTTCATTGAAAGTAGGAGTATACAACCATCTTTCAAATGAAAATTTCATTTGAAGAAGAGTCTGTTGCAACGCGCTCTTGCTTCTGTGATATTTTCACTCTAAGATCATTTGAAAAATCACCAATTGCCCTCTTTCGAAATGAATGCTTCACTACTTCTGCATTAATGATTTGTTCATGCATGCGATAAAATCCGGCTGGGTAATTAAATATTTATTATACTTATTTAAAATGAAATATTGTTTCAATATTCATTAAAAATGTTGATGTAATTCGGTCGTAAGCTAGTTCTTCCAGTTCTTCTACAATTATACAAGTTCAAGGTTTTAACTTAAGTTAAGGAAAACATTCAGTGCACTCAATCAACTTGAACTACTTTCTTGCCCTTATTGTCTTCTTTGTTTGTTTTCATTTAAGTATATCTTTCATGATTTCTAAAGTATTCTTTACCTAATCCATGTACATACATCCCTCTCGTATTGAAGTGCCTGAATACTTGAACAATAAGCAAATAACGAACTCAATTCCATTGTCCAATGCCATGACAAATACAATTTCTATGCAAAGGACATCATTTTCCGGTTAACTACAGCAAACAGTAAATTTGAACAAGTCAAGTTGGGGCCATGCACTATAAGCCCCACTCTGCCTAGCGTACCAAACCAACTCTGCTCACAACTTTAGCCCAAACGAGACAAAATGGGGTATAAAATTTGCTACTGAAGCTCCCATTCAATTTAAGTGCATTCGTACAGGCCCCCCAAAGTGCATAATGCACTTTTCAACTTTCTTAAAACAAAAAAAAAAAAAACCTAAAACGAACTGACTGAATCGAATGTAATGAAGGAAGGAGCACCACAGTCGACATACATATATATGTATGTATGCGATGCTTACATGCATTCGACTCCCCCTTTTTGCTTTATTGTCAACTGACTGCCGTCCAGTTCGATGTGAAATATCTGACCCACGAGGTTAGAAAACTTGCAAGGACCTAAAACCCTTGCATATCCGTGTCCGTGTCCCTTTCAATTGCATGCCTCAATAACCAACATGACCCGGTAGCAACTTCGTATCAGACCTTCTTTATCAGTTTAAGGAAAATAGACGAAAAAAAAAAAATAAATAAATTGGAGACAAAAAAAAAAAACGATAAAGAGCGAAGGAAATTGTGAATAAACCAAACTGAAGGTATGAGAATGCCATGGAAAAATGCAATCCGTTGGAAATATGCATTCGCAAGCTGAATTTGACAACGGCATGAATAATGTAAAATGGTACGAAAAAGCATTTTATGCTGACAAAGCGTAAAGTGGCCTCATTCGATGTTTTTCATGCGCGCCCTCACTCTTTGCCTATGCACATTTTAAAACGAATTTCCCAAAAACTTTCGATTGATACGGATTTCCATACTCAATGGATGGAAAACGGATAAAGCACAAAAACAAAAAAAAAAAAAACAGAAAGTGTTACAGTCTGGCAAGCTTGACATTGACATACGCGGCAATGCTCTGTTCGTTTCATTTCATTTTTATTTCGTTTTTTTATATTTTTCAATTTTCTTTTTTATGTTAATCGAATTCATCGTTGCCCAAACGGTTCCATTCACCTAACCTAACCTAATCTTGATCTGATTACCAATAGCGCAGAGGAATATTCAACACATCTAAACATATGAAACCAATTTTAATCACCTGCGGATTCGATTGTAACTGGTTCGATACGTTGGCATTTGCTGAATATTTGCAAGAATTCCTGCATCTCCCATTTACGTGTTAATGTTCGATGATACTTTTCAATTTCTTTGAAATATTAGTGGTACTCATGCAGCTTCGCAAATGCCTTCGCAACTTTTCCATCGTAAATTTTCATACAAAATGTTGACAGTTGTGTGACAAATTTCTCATTTTCCACAATTTGCGAAGCTGCATGAGTCCCACTATTATTTAGGGATTTTTTTGTTTGTTTTTTAAAAGTTATAAGATTACAGATGATCATTGAAGTTGGCTGATCGATCTCTTTCTTCAATTCTATTATAATTAATTATTTCTTTCCGAAGCCTAAATTCCTTCATTCCTCCAACAAAAATCAATGCTCACAGTCAATAGTGGTACTCATGCAGCTTCGCAAATGCCTTCGCAACATTTCCCATCGTAAATTTTCATACAAAATGTTGACAGTTGTGTGACAAATTTCTCATTTCCCGCAATTTGCGAAGCTGCATGAGTCCCAACTAATGTCGATTTTGACGAAGAATCGCAGTGTACTGCCTTCAGATGCACAAACGCACTGAGCCAACCACACACAACATGTCAACTATTTGTTCCGAAGAGAAAGAATGGCATCATTGAGAGCTTATGCATATGTAGCCGCTTGTTGCAAGGGCGTAAAATGTTGCAAACATAACAAAAAGTGACAACATTCAAAAGTGTCTAAGTGGAAAAGTCGTATAAAAAAGATGTGAGCGGCTAGGGGTAAGAAAACCCGATTAGCAAGGTGTGGGAGATAAAATGAAAGAAAGGCAAGTGAAAAAAAAAAAAATTCCTACTATTTTGGTTTGGCATTTCTATGCAGGACTTGGAGTGTGTTTACGGCTTGTTGCAACCAAATTGCACTGGTGTGGCACTTTTCCTATTTTATTTAAAATATTTTCCGATTTCCCAATTTTTCTGCACATTTTTTATTTTATTTTTTTATTTTTTATTTTTTTTTATTATGTGCCACAACGGAAACAGGATATTTGTGACAATCAGGAATCAACTTTATACTACCCCATGGTGTGTGTCCGCTTATGTACATATGGAAATGAAGTTTAGAGGCAATAGGGAAATGTGTGAAAAAATGTAAATCGGAAACTATGTATGTACATGTAGTGAGGCAGCAACAACAGCTACGACAATAACAACAAAAGACATCGGAAGATGTTGCATAAATCCACAGCAATGTGTGAAAAGTCAATGTTTGGCTAAGTGAGGGCAGAAGGAGGTTAAAAAAATGTTACTGGAGTGCGGAGTTTATATGGGAATATGGACTAGTTTTTGTGCTACGAAGCTTCAATAAGGGTAAATGGCAAGTAATAAATACATGATTACGAAGAAGTTTCTTTCAACTGTCAAATGGACTGTCAGTTACATTTCAAACGAACATTCAAGTAAAAAGTATTTGAGGATTTCATTTAAACAAAGAGAATGAATAAATGATGAACGAATACGAAGAATGCTTCTAACTCTAATAAAATTCGAAATTGGTTCAGCTTTGATTAAGTCCATTTTCTAGGAACTTAAAATCTCCAAAAATTGCGTTACGTATTACTTGAACGCTCCCATACCTAAACAGCTGATTTGTATTCTCGAGATCGAGATTTGACAGCTTGAAAAGGCAAGAAAATCAAAAGTATGGTATGTTTGCTTGAATATTGACAGTTTGCAACGCAAGATATATTTCGGCAAACAAATTTTTTTTTTTAAGTTTTTCGGCGGAATCCATTTCAATTGAAAATCAGCTGATTTTCGAAAGTAGAGCTTAAATGTTTAGGGTTTTTTTTCGAGGAAAATAATAACTGAATCCAATTTTTTTTCATTCATACCACATACAATTTTTTCGCTTGTCTTCAATCCGAAACTCCCTTGTTTCTTAAACAGCTTTCACATGTACCGAATTTTTTCTGGTGATATTCAATACATGAAAATGCTGACTTTTACCGATGCTTTTCTCACATCCCTACTAACGAAAAACGGCCCAGCCGGACTTTATCGCATGCATAACAAAATCATCAATGCAGAAGTATGGAAGAATGCATTTGTAAAGAGACCAATTGGTGCTGTGTCGAATGGTTTTGTAGTGAAAATTTCATGGAAGCAAGAGCTCGTTACAAGAGATCCTTCTTCAAACGAAATTTTCATTTGAAAAAGGGTTGATTACTCCTTTTTCCAATAAATATCTTATGCAATTTTCATAAAAAACAGTGTTTTGCATATTTCAAATTTTCTGCTATGATTTACACATTTTTTGAGCAAATTTCATTCACTTCTGCTTTTCATCCAAGTGCATTTAAAACTAAAAAATTGTGATGGAATCGGTAATGTTTTATGTTATTGTTGATCAACACTATGAGCTAGCGTTATATTATAACATAGTCAATGAAGTACTTTTAACAGACATGGAAATAAAACATTTTAAAATTAAAAAAAAAATATTTATCTTTCTTTACCTCCCAGATCCCAGTAGCTGTAAACTTATTTCAAATGAAACTTTCATTTGTATTAGGATTATATACTCTATTTTCAAATGAAATAATCATGCACGTTGGATCCTTCTTAAGCCAACCAGCACGTGCTTTTTTCCCAAATGAAGTTTTCATGCGGACCAAGGTCCTACACTCCTTTACCAAATGAATAACACATGAATTTTGAAGTACTGAAAATAGCGGCCATGTCCGAACAAGCTTCATTAGAAGTAAGGGTTAGTAATGCGAGTACTCGCAGCGTGAATTTTCACCACTTCGGAAGTACTGCAGAAGTAGTGAAATTTCCGGCTGGGGGTACATGCATTTTTAGGGTATTTTAGTTTGAAATTGCCGGATTTTAGGGGTTTTTGAAATTAATTTAGGGACAAACAATTTTTTGAGTTGGCATCACTGGTTCAGTAGTGCGATAATGGGGAAATCAACTAATTAGTTTAATTCGAACCGTAGTATCAAATCTTATAAAGCCTTAAATGCTTCAACAATAGTCATTCATCAAAACCAAGTATTACTTGCTTTCTATTACGTGGTTCACCACAACACTCGACTTATGGCGTGGTTCACCAGAGTTGAACTTTTTCACCAAATCACGCCATAACGCGCCAAAATTTGGCCGAAGTTGCAGCTATAGTTCTATATGCTATCAACATTACAATGCGGCAGTTTGTAATTCAAATTTTGTATTTCAATAAAATAGGATATATATTTATGAATGTGTCTGGATTCCACATAAATTGTTATGAAAAAGAATTCTACATTCAAGATAAGTAAATAGACGCATATTTCGTATTATAATTATCCGCGAATCGGCAACACTGATCTTTTTTGACTTCTGATCATCTGTTGCAAAAAAATTTCCAGTGGCATCACTGTTACGCAGCTGCATACAGTTGCTTGTTTTTCGTTCAATTGTTGTACGTATCGTTATAAAATGTAGTAATTATTGATTCCTATTAAGTCTTTCTGCCCAAAACGGAGTCTTAAATGGGGTAAATCCGTTTCATCAATAGAAATTCGGATGCGCTGGATATCTGCAGGTTGCTAAAAATGCGGCAATATTCGAGAACATTCCATAGATGGGCGACCATCTTGAATTGCCAATCGCCAGCGCCAGCTTGAAAACTCCAACAATGTGAATGGCTTCAAAAATGACGACGCAATAAGGTTTGTGGCATGAAATTTCTATTAACTTTTGATTATAAAACAAAAAAAAAAAAAAAAAAATTCCCACAGCATTCGAAATGGATTGCCACGCACAACTTCAACCAAAACAAGGGAAACAATTTCACTCAGGCATCCCAAATTGTAACAGCAATTGCCTAAAGTCGGACAAAAAGTTTTTTCGTGCTTCCCACCCAAGTCTTCAGGTTGTCACATGGTGATGAAATATTACGCGACAGCAATTAACAGGTAAATTCCTTAGCTTGTATACATACATACATATACAGCGGGCATTGGGCTTTAGCTAGGCGGCCGCTCACTCGAGGAAAGCCCACACTTGAAGTATCAAAGTCCAGGCGACGCATTGGCACCGGGGCATGTGTAGCCAAATCGCTCTAAAACCGCGAAAATATTTGAAAATCCAATTCAAGCTTTGATAGTCGCACAAAATCGCATGTGCGCGCAACCCGTCGACGACAGTGGGTAAAGTAGCTTGAAACAAGTTGTACTTAGTATGTATTACGTACGTACGTACGTACGTATGGCTTGATTTTCGCTTGCTGCAGTCAAAGTTGATTGCCGATTGAGTCAGTCATTCCATCAATGTAGAAAACGATTTTTTAAGCGATTAGTTGACGTCGATTTCTGCTATGCTTGGGTGCCGCTTAAGTTTTGGACGTACGACGTCTTTTGCGATTATTTTCCATATGTACATATAGCGTCCAGCATGGTCAGTTCATTATTGGGGAAATCTTGTAACAGCTTTAAATTCTCATAAATGTAATCCAATCTATATGCTTTCGAAACCCTAGCGTTGTACTTTGTATATAATTCTCTTTGTTTTCAATGCTCTATGAATATGAACAACAAGGCGACTTAATGTTTTATCTTTAACTCATCAAGTAGATTTAGATGGGTACATTTCTGTCGGATTGAATCGAATTTACATTGGATACTTACTTTTTTCCACACAGTTGAATCGTAAATCAAAAGTGAAGACGTCCCACACGTGCTGTGTGTCGCCTTTATTTTTTATTTATTTTTTTTTTATTAATTTATATATGATATATATTTTCGGTTGACAGAAATCAGTTTGCCCACTTGTTTGCGCTGTTTTTGTGGTTAAAGAGACAAGTAATTTGCATTTTATTACATTTGATTGTGCGAAATAGTTTTTTGTTTGTTAATTTGTAGAGTTTAGCTTGTCGTAATGTACTGTTTTTTTGATGGATATTTAATTATACAAACATTTACGCAAGGTTGTCAGGGAGCCTTTGCTTCGTTTAGTGAACTAATATGCGATGAAAAATGGCATTCTTTGGGGCTTCGTGTGGAGGTAATTTTCGAGTTAAGCCCTTTTTAAATTTCGTGTCTTATTCATTTTAATAAAAGGCTTTTCTTTAGCTACCCTGCTGTTAGCTTAGGACAATTTGGTTTAATTTTTTTTGCGTTCGATTTTGTAGTTTTTGAATGGGCTCACGGAGTATTTTTTATGAGACAATGGCTCTTATGCATTAAGATGAGATTAGACCTATTTGCCGAGTTTTTGAGCAATTGCTTCGTTTGATATGCAAGAACAATAATTGACCTATGAGTTTAAAATTAGGTACTTAAGCTTGTTCTCGATTGATAATGTTTTGTGTGAAAATTCAAGTGAGCTAAATTACACATGAACAATTTGATATAGCTGCGATTTTATAAGGAAAATTCACCATGGGCCAAATGGTCCGTTAGTCTAAGACTTGTAAGATTTTTCTAACCTGGGAATTTTTTTCAGGCATGTTTGGGCGATAGCGGCTATTGATATTGTATGAACTAAAAAAAAAAAAAAAAATCGAATATATAATTGTTTAGTAGGTCTGTCGTTAGTGTCTCTACCAGAATTAATTAATTTCATTGAAAAATAATATAAAAAAAATGGCGAAATGTAGATATAAGTCTCGAAAATCTTCATTTTTGTTCGTTAAAAATCGTTGGGAAAAAAGAAAATATTTTCGAAAATTATAGTAATCTGGTACGGACGATAGCTATTAATTAGTAAAAGAAATTTTATAAATTTCAAATCAATCGGTCGTATAGTTTTGCTTGTAGGACATCCTCCGTTTTAGAAAATGATGTTACCAAAAAAAAAAAAAAATGGCGTTCAAAGTTTCAAGGACTATTTTTAATAGTTGGAATTTCTTGATTTTATACAGCGTATTCTCTCAATAGGTTCTTCTATCGATATCGATGATAAAATCAATCGATTTTTAAATGTGCTCACACCAGAAAAACCCCTTAATAAATATTAATGCTATGTTCAGACGGCAACCTGAATTAAGTAATTTCGCCCCATTCGTAATTAACAGTCGAATCACGTTGTGAATCACAGCACGCCATACAAAATTTGACAAGCCGAATTACCTCATTCGGACGTAATTCAGTTTGAATTACGATCCGAGTTACGATAAAATCAGTGCCTTCCCTAATTTTTATGGGAAGTTATCGAAACCAGAAGAAGGAATCAGCAAGAAAAGAAATACTCACAACCGGAATTTATTGCATTCATAACATACGAGATAAAATAGTGCTCTTTCCAATGTTGTTCTAGTAAAAACATCATGAAAACAAGAGCTGGCTACAACAGACCTTTCTTCAAAAGAAATTTTCATGTTCAAAAGAGTTTTTTAATTATATTGAGACAGTTTCATTACGTTGGAATTGGTGAGTTTTCCGACTGGGCTGTTGCTTTTCACACAATATCTATATATCTATAGAGTCTATAGATCAAAACTAGGGATGCGTATCGAAAGAAAAGTATCGATTTATATCGAGAAAAGTATCGATATCGCGATACCGAAAAATAATGCGATACCGATATTTGATATATCGATCTTTAAATTATCGATATATCGGTGGAATCGAAATCAATTTTGAACTAAGAGAATTTAATTGAAATATAATTTTTTTTTTACATATTTAAAACAAAATGAGAAATTAAAAATATTCATAGTTATTTCTATAAAAACAAACAAATTCGTATTCTCTGTATTGCTTTTCTTGAATGTCCAAACTGTGTGGTGAAAGTCCATGTTCCATACAATTTTTCCACCTCCCCTCACCCGGCTCTGTGATTTTTTCCCACCATAGCCAAGTGTCACTTGTAGTATTGTATGCTTTCTAGTATCCAGAGAAGAATATCGATACTTTCAATATATCATATAAGGCGTATCGATATCGGTATCGCGATATATTGCAATGAAAGTATCGATACTCGATATTATCGTATCGGTATCGAGCATCCCTAATCAAAACGGACTAAAATTTGCTAATGTTGCATTGATTTCAGTTGGATAAAATAATTTATTTTTGTTTATGTTTCAACAAATTTTCAATTGAATATCCCATCCTTGTCTATTTTCTGTTTATTACTTTCGTTGCATTAACCCCATAGTGCCTAGCGATGCTATATGGCATCACTAAAAGGGTTCGTTTTCTGTCATTGCCATATACATATCTGAACCGTTTCATATTTTATTTTATTTTTTTTATATGTAAGTATTTAAATTTTTAACTCAGGCGCTACTGGGTTAAAATATTTATGTGTATCGCAACTCTTCTACTCAATTTATTTCTTACTTATCTTCTTTTATCCCAATTGCAGCAAGCTAGCTCATTTCAATTAAAATTTCAACTAATGAGCTCTCGAGTACAAGATCTTCTCCTTAACTTGTTTTCATCAGCAATTGACTGCGGAAGGCTGTCAGTGAAATTGCTCTTCATTTTCAGCTCATCCGAATGTTGCCAACATTCTTAACTACTTAAGCTCATTGGAAACATATGCTTTCCGATTCATAAACCAAAGTGAAAGAAATGGAAGAAAATAATTGAAACGACTTAAGAAAGACCACAAAAAAAAAAAAAAAAAAAATATGGAAGCAGTCAAATCGAAATGACCGCTTGAGATGTAAGAAAATAATGGAAAAGGAAAAGGAAAATGAAAAGGAGAATGAAGGAAGTCATTGAAAGTACTAAAGATTAATAATCCTTTTACCGCTCACACAGCTAAATAGACAATCCTTGACAGCTGCTTTCAATGTGCACTTCATTGCGGTTGCAGCAATCCTTCTTCAGTGGCATACATCCGAATTTCGTGAGTGTATGTGTGTGTGTGTGTGCATGCGCGCTCAAGCTAAGCAGCTTTTTAGCTTGAAGATTTGCAGCTATATGCTCTCCATCAATACATGTGAATCAAGGAAGACAGACTGGAAGCAATAATTTTTTTTTTTGTTTGTTTTTTGTTCTGTTTTACTTTTTTATGTTTGCCAAAAACTGAAAGTCAAACATTTGAACAAAAAGTTCCGTTAAGGATTTTCGTTTATACACCCTACTACCTTCAATGCTGCAGTGCACAAACAGAAGAGCAAGATTCTTGCGAATACCAATCCAAATATTAACTCGTTTGGCTGTTCGGAAAGCTTCATTTCACATGTTGCTGTTCGGAAAGCATTTTTCATACTATGAAAACGAAAATATGTATAGCGGACTAGCTAGCACGTCCGTTCATTCGGCATGGAGAAAATATAAAATATTTTCTTTTAAGAAATTTGTTAACTGGAAGCTTTTCCGCTGCGGTGTCTAGAAGAAACATGGCACGTTCTATCGACAGCAGAAGCAGTAGCAGCAGCAGCAGTTGCTGCTGTCCCAACTTCTAGTGTAGGCAGATTCACTAACAGGCTCATTCATTCGCTTTTCGTGATCTTTTCTTTTTTTTTTTTTTGTGCATGTGTGTGTTTACATACAACAAATAAAGCTACTGAAGCAATCGGGATAGAAAGAAAGCTCATGAATTCAGTTATATATGTTTATATATACATATTTTTTTTCCCCGTTCGGCATACTTCAAGACAGTCACTCAGTCAATCACTTCAACGAAAGGGGCATTGATATTTGGTTTGGCTCACTGAGTGAAATCAATATTTCACTCTCAATGTTGGCAGAAGTGCTTCCTTCTTCTAGGATTTTCAAAAAGAGATTTCTTTTTTGTTTTATTTATTTATTTATTTTATTTTTCGATTTTTTTCTAGATTGCCTTTTTCTTTTAACGAAGAAGTCGAATTAATTGAAGAATTTTGTTGGGCATTTGAAAGGATGCAGATCGTATAGTAGTGTCCGGCCGATGGTTCGGCTTCGGTAATCGACATATATAACTATATATGTCGCTCAGGAGCCGTTTCTATTTTGGCTCTTTTCAACACGGTCTTGGGTACCCACCACGGTCTTGGGTACCCACCACGGTCTTGGGTACCCACCACGGTCTTGGGTACCCACCACGGTCTTGGGTACCCACCACCGGTCTTGGGTACCCACCACGGTCTTGGGTACCCACCACGGTCTTGGGTACCCACCACGGTCTTGGGTACCCACCACGGTCTTGGGTACCCACCACGGTCTTGGGTACCCACCACGGTCTTGGGTACCCACCACGGTCTTGGGTACCCACCACGGTCTTGGGTACCCACCACGGTCTTGGGTACCCACCAAAATGAGCATTTTTCACTTAGGTACTCACCAAAAGTATTTCTCTCTCGCTCTTTTTTTGCCTGCCGAGTAACATCTCTTTCTAACTGGCGCGAAATGTCCCGCCCAAAATCCATGAGAGTGACATATATATCTAGTAGATATATGGTAATCGGCATGATCGGCCAATTCTTAATCTTCGGCTTCAGCTGGAAAAAGCCGAATATGTATAGCCGAATATTTTTGCATTTTAATGGAAGTAAAAAAGTCGCGATAGATTTTCAATTGCTTCATTGAGTCCTTTTACACTAGTGAATTATTGCCGCAAATTCTCACTTTGTGGGCGACTAAAGCGAAAGAATTTAGAGAAAATTTGAGCGGTTTTTTTTTGTGCTTGTCAAATGAACTGTAAAATTTTTTGCATTCTGGTTCGGCCTTCGGTTTTCGGCCGAAGTCTTCAACTCTGCCGATTGTTTGGCTTCGGCTTCGACTAAAAATCCACCTTCGGTCGGACACTATTGTATAGTTATGATCGGCTTGCTCGTTCCGAGTATTTTAGGGAATGTCTTCTTGCATACTTATCGGAGTAGCCAACTGATCTGACATACCCATCCATACATATGTACATAAATGAGGAATTTAGAAAGTGCTTAAATTTGTATCAACACATTTTTAATTAACACTAGGAGTATTCACAAAGGCGTCGGAAAATCGGAAAGTTTTAACATCTTAAAAAGTTGTGCAAGATACAAAAAAAGTTCCAAAAAAAATTTTTAAAAAGTCGCATTTTTGTCGATTTTCCGACTTTCCAAAGTTTTTAACACGCCTTTATGAATATCCCTACTTTTAGTCCTGAATGTGATTTAATTTTACGACAATTTGATATCTCTCCTACAGAGGCCTTGATTGTGTGGTGAAAAGTTTCCACTTCAAAGATTTTTAATTTAACGAAAGCGGCGGCAATATCTCATCAAAGTCAAAATATTCAATAGCCCACTAATGTTAGCTGAATTTGTCAAAAGCTTCAAATTTTCAACTATGTACATTTCGATATGGGCTGGTGGAATTGCCCATGTTCGAGGCGTCATCAAAATTCGACGTGATATTATGATCAACCCAACACTGCATGCGCTTGCTGCTACAATTTCAGCAGTAACAACGTTGAGCAAACAACATAAACTTGATATGTTTACTAAGCAAACAAGCACATAATGTTTGTTTCCCTTTTAGTTTCGCTGTGTTGTGTTCCGTAGCACGTCCTTGTTATCCTGTTTGATGTGCTTCAGGAGCTTTCCTTTTCTCCTCCTTTTTCGCCAATTTTCTTTTCTTTTCATTCAATTTTTTTTTTTTTTTTTTTTGAAAAGTTCCAAAAACTATTAGAACTTTAACTAAAACTTATAAGCTTTTGCTTCCTTTTCCGCTTCCGGTGAATTCATGTTTGTATAAAGGTTCTTCTTCCGTTTTCCATTTTTCTCTCTCTTACTTTTTTTTAAATATTTTTTTGACACAAACTTATTAGATCCTTGCGAACTTGGCCTCATAAATTTGTTGTGCGTCTTAAGTGAAAGATCTAAAAAAAAAAAAAAAAAAAGAAGAGCACCACCACCGCCACGAGAGGACGTGTCCTTGTATGCTTTGGTCGGTCCTACCGTACAACTTTTTTTGTTCTTCCGTTTCTTTTTCTACTTGAATTTGTTTCATGCACTCATATGCGTCTGCATACATCTTACTTTGCTGTTCACTTGCATGCTACTTTGGGTCCTTTCAAAAGGCAAAAGGCTTTTGCCTTTGGAAACTCAAATTATGCACGAGTGAAGTGCGCTATAAATATGCGACTTAAGTGCATTAGAAGTGCGAAATCATGGGCGTGATAGTTGTGAAAGGTCCTGCAGCGCACAGCTGGAAGACATGCCGGCCTACACATGTAGCTACGTATTATGTATGTATGTATGTATGTATGTATGTATGTTTATGTGGATATATGCATGTGTGTATGCATGGACGTGCTTCTATGTTAAATGTTGGCGTTGACACTGGCAATTCAGTTTGTGACGTCGTCTTAAGTAGAATCTATTAAATACGCATTCATATCAGATAGCATGAGAAGAGAACGCTATCAAAGGCATTTTTGTTAGGCTTTCTTTTGTTGCTTCTTTGCGATGTCGTACGTAGTCATAATTTAAAAGGCGACTTATTTATGAATATGAATAGTTTTTTTTTTTACATTTTATTAAAATTATGTTCAAAGGGTTTTTTTCTGCAATTTATTTTTGACTTTCTGAAAAATTCACTAGAATTGGAGGGCCCGAAATACGGCTATTTTAAAATTTTCAATGTGAAAAAAAAGGAAAGCGATACACAAGGCTTCAAAAGGTTTTCAACACTGATATATTTGATCCTTGTGAGCCCAGAACTCGCATTTTAAAAAGATTAAAATTTTCGCGATTTCTAAATGAATCATTATTGGTTAACCAGGACGTCGAGGTTTTGATTTATTTTATTTTTTATTTTTTTGAGCGCAAATTCTGATTTGTTACAAATACGTATATTTTTTTTTTCGATCAGAAAGTATGAGTTAAATGTGATTTTTATTTATTTATCTTATATGGCATTCAGACGGCATCGAAATCCCGGGACTTTTTGAGGATTTCAGCCGATATCCGCTCAGAAATTGGATTTCAACGAAATCCCAAGAGAAATCCGGAACAAACTGAATGCAACTCTGTGTTTTTCGATATGTATCGAAGAAATGCTGCAACACTACTGTCAAATTTTGAAAAAACCAAAGTAAAGAAACAGGCAATGCTGCAACACCCAAACGAAAAATTCCCTACAAACTAAAAAAAAAATCCCCACAATTCTTTAAGTTTTTCCTTACCACAAATATCGTTATATTTTTTTTTTTAAATAATATGCCTCTTGTACACAAAAATGTATGAGTAACCATGAATATGGTAGGCTAATATTTTTGAGAATCTTTCTGGGTAGTCTGGAACTCCGAATCGTACTAAAGTCATTTGAAATTTTTTTTTTTTTTTTTTTTTCAAAAATAAAAAGTTTCTTTCAAAAATTAAGTTTTTTTGTTGTGGTTCAAGTAAAAATGATTTCATTAAAAATATGAATAGGCCTTATCTTGTAGCGGTAAATAAAACAGTTTTCAATTTTTTCAAAAAAGCCTATACAAATACTATTTAAATTTTCAAATTTGTAGACTATCGACGCTTAACGAGAGCTTTGACCGAACTTTTTCACATAAACACAGGTTGGCATGGTTTTTTTTTTGTCTTTTTAAGTTTATGACAACAAAAATTTATACAAAATTTATTAAATATTTTGGAATACATCACAAATTCCGTACATTTGCTGATTTTAGGAAATCTATACTTTTGTCCCTATAAGTCATTTTTTGTTAAAAAAAAAAAAATCACAAAAAATTTTTAAGGAAATTTCCCTAAAATTGGCAGCACTACAAACAGATGAATGGCTGTCAAACCAAATCCTCTCAATGGCGATATTGTCGTGTGAACGCTTGGATTTCGATATGGATTTCACGAAATCCAAGTGCCGAAATCCCGGGATTTCGATGCTCGTCTGAATGGCATATTAGAGAAATTTCGAAACTGAGAAACGTTTTCAATTTGAAGTGGCGCGCCATGAAATCGGCTCGATTTTACGTTGTTTTTTCGAGAAACTTAAAACCGATATTCGAAAATATTAACCAGATTAATGCGTACCCACCTATTATTAAATGAGTTCCGTTCGTAACCAAATTTGTTTAAACTGGAAAAGAAGAAAAGAAATTCGGCAGAGATAAGTTCTTTGACCCTTTCTGATATAACAAGATTTTATACATGTTGTATTTCATTGCCCAGTATAGGTTATCCCATCAGTAAACAACCCCTACCCTTCCATAATGTACAGGGGAAGAAGGTGGGCGGGGCTGGGACACATGTCCCATTCGGGTTATTAAACCGGACTAATATTTCCCGATAGGTCCGTACAATATGAAGTCGTAAGCGAAATAACCAAACTTTGCCATTATCAGAAGAGCACTGAGCAGCTTCAGTGCAATTGCAGTTGACAATAATAGCTTTCTGCCGTTGCTTTAGTTGTAAAAAAATTTTTTTTCTGAGATGTATGTCTCCCTATAGTTCCGATAGGGTTAATAATAATCAATGGACGAATGAAAGAGACGAGACCAAGCGGCTAGAACTTAAAAACGTTGCATATATGCAATATCCTTTTAATATCCTTTTTAATTGTATATATATTTTAAACGATATCAAATTCTTTTTGATGATTTACCCATCAATGTCGTCTAGGGAAATATGGCTTTGTAATGGTATTGGAGAAAATTCAACACAAACTGGATGCATCGTGTATATCTCCCTACCGTAGTGTTACTTGCAGCCGCTACGGTTTTTTGTAGAACACAAAATGGCAACCAAATTGTCAGCCTTGAGGTGCACGATTAAATCCAAAGGTAAAAAAACAATCGATTTCTATAACACCTAAAATCGACAATAAATCATTTTCGCAAATGAAATCGGTAACAAAATCGATAATTGAATTTCATGATATCTACAGGAATTTGTATTTTTATTTTTTATTTAAAAATCGATTCTAAGAACTATCGGTTTTCATGAAACGCTTAGCAGAGCCGATTTGATTCTTTTGTTCTTGCCATTTTGACTGAGCGAATACAATCATGATTTTTTTAAAAGGGCGCATTGTTATTCACAGTCCTTGTGATTTTCGAGCAGAACGAAAATTTCAAAAGAAAAATAGTTGAGCCAACAACATTTTTGGTTGATTTTTTTTATTTAAACTTTGCTTCTCTTTACTGGATCTTCCTTTGGTAGGGAACTAACAGTAATTATTCGATTTTGGTTGATTTGAAAGGAAATTGTATGTTTAATTACATTTCTTTTCGTTCGGCATAATTCTCATTTGCTTTATAAAATAGGACATTTAATATATTTATTCATCTTGGAATTTTTTAAGCATTGCGAAAGCAATCACACGACAACGGAGTGACAAAATCGGATGAAGTCCATCCGATGGCTAGTTTTTGGGGTTATGTTCGGCAGAGGGCTCAGTGGTCATTTGCTTTCGGGAAATTTTTATTTTTTTTTTTAAAATTATCTTGTCATTTCAATTATGTCCGTGGTTAGTTCAACAATTTAAATTTAAATCCATTTTTGAAAATCATCATGCCAATTCAACCTGGTATATGGTTGATTCAAAAGGAAAATCTTTATTTTTTCCAACTAGAAAAATTGTTAAAATGAAAAATATTCCTTGTTGAAGCCGTTTTCTATGTTTTTTCCTTTTTATTTAACCAGTTTTCTGGTTGATTGTTTTCTTTGTGTAGTAATAATCTGAGCCGATTCGGAAAGCATTAAGTGTTCGATTTTCCACAGAATGTCTCATGGATCTGATTCTAGAGTGTATCGAATTGGAGTATAAAAACTGTTCGATTGGTGGAACAATTGTGTTTGTGTATTAGAGTCAGTGCTCGGACTTCTACCACTTTAGTGGTAGATCTACCACTATTTTCACTTTCTACCACGCTAGGTCTAAATCTACCACTTTTTTTTTACTTATTTAGTTATTAGGCATTAGTTTTATTTATTTTATGATCATTTAGAATAATTGAGAGCATAAAAAATGTGCTTCAATGTTATGTGTTATTGAAAAATATGTTTGCAGCTTCCTATTGTTAAGAATGTTGTCAATAATGTCAGCATTGGCACCTAACGACATCCAATAAATATTGACACATTTTTTATAACAAGAGAAAATGCCTTAAAACAATTAAGTTTCCCAATTTTCTACATGATCAGATGTGATATATTGTATTACCATTTTAAAAAAATTTTAAATCTACCACTTTTTATAAAAAATCTACCACTTCTTTAAAAATCTACCTTTAAAAATTTTCAAGTCCGAGCACTGATTAGAGTATTTGCGTCTTCTGTCAAAATCTCTCTCACTTGCGCAATTGTGTAGCACGGGGATTGTTTTCGGTAAAATAAGACAGTTTTGGGCAGTTTCGTGCAGTACGGGAACCGACCTATTGTCAAATCGATTCGAATAATATTTGGAGCCCGTGTTGACTCGTCTGAGGAGTTGCTTAAGTATTCACTTTTCTGCTTACAGCTTTGGGATCGGATTGTATGAGAAGAAGCCGAAAATCACGCAGGTACTCAATTTTGATGTATTTTAATTAAGTCGTAACATCTACGAGGTCGGAAACATAGCAAAAACCAGACCTGGGCAGTCCAATTACAAAATTGTAATTAATTACACAATTAATTACAATTACTTGTAATGGTAATTGAAGAATATTCAATTACAATTACTTGTAATTGTAATTGGAAAAGTTTGAATTACAATTACTTGTAATTGTAATTGGGAAAATTCAATTACAATTACTTGTCATTGTAATTGATTTTTTTCAATTACAATTATTTGTAATTGTAATTGAATTCTCCCAATTACAATTACAAGTAATTGTAATTGAGTGTGTAATCAATTACATGAAAGAAATTGAAGCATATATAGTAATAGTTACATTTTTGAAGTATTGGAAAATATTCAAATATTTAAGTTACGGTTTTGAATTGGGATTGTAAAATGAGTCAGTGGCTTGGAGTTAGAATGCTTAACTGACACGCGATGGGACCCGGGTTCGATTCCTGGCAGGTGTGGTTTTTTTTTTTTTACTTTTCAAATTCAGTACAGTTGATTTTATTATAATATTATGAAGTTGAAAATACAAGGCCGTCGGTA
Organism: Chlorops oryzae; assembly: GCA_020466095.1. Classification (NCBI taxonomy): domain Eukaryota; kingdom Metazoa; phylum Arthropoda; class Insecta; order Diptera; family Chloropidae; genus Chlorops; species Chlorops oryzae. The sequence continues at coordinate 10,708,904 of CM035806.1, read as the reverse complement.
GTGTAGGGGGTAGTGTGCTTGATTTGTAATCCAATTGATGAGGGTTCGATTCCCCACAAAGTAAGAGTTTTTTTACTCTCAAAGGCAAAATGAGCTATTTGCCTCAAAGCAGAGCCATGCGAGACAAATTGGCGCCTGGTCAAAAATCCATTAATTATAACGTTAAATGCATATTTTTATTCAGCTTGGAGTCCCCTCCATACGGATGGAGCCTTATTTTCCTTTTTGGCTTCAGCGTCTAAGTAATTTTTTTATAACTAGAATTACAAATTGTAATTGAAGTTTTTTCAATTACAAATTGTAATTGTAATTGAAAATTTTTCCATTACAATTACTTGTAATTGTAATTGAAAAGTCTTCAATTACAATTACAATTTGTAATAGTAATTGAAATTTTTTCAATTACAATTACTTGTAATTGTAATTTAAGTTTTTCAATTACAATTACAAGTAATTGTAATGGAAAAATCTTCAATTACAATTACAAGTAATTGTAATTGAAAAAATTTTGTAATTCGACTGCCCAGGTCTGGAAAAAACAAGGCATGTTGCATAGTAAAAAAAAAAAACACGAATCCTTTGTTTTTTTTTTCAATTTTTTAAAATTTTTTTTTGATTTTCAGTTTTTGTAGGATCCATTATTTCGTATGCCGCCATCGTTTGTTACCGACCCTCCATTCTACTGACCCTCTTGGGTGCAATAAAATGCCAAATAAAGTGCATTGTTAACCTCTGACAAGAATGTGGAACGCCTGTTGTCTGTGTCGGCATGTACCGTCTCATTGTCGGGAAATTTCGTTGTAACTGTTATTCTTTTTGTTGTTGTTTTTGTTGGTTGCAAGAGCATAAAAAAGTCTATGCATTGCTGAGCATCAGAAAATTTCCGTTATTTTTTTTTGTTTGTTTTGTTTTCTTCGGCTTTGGAGGAATTGTACTGAGGAAGTCGGAGAAAGGCGACGGGAAGCATTTCAGGAAGTTGAGCATTGAAAGGAAAGAAACAATAGAATTATGTCAGAAATTTGAAGCTTGTTGTTAAATTGGAATTCTTATATGACACAGTTTTCAAACCAATTTTGAATATTTTTTAACTTATGTCGTTTTATACACATTTGATAGTTGACATAAAAAAAAAATTACGTCAAAATTTAAAATATTTATTTTCTCTTAGGTTTTTTATACCCGACACACTCTGTGTCGAGGGTATATTGCGTTTGTGTGGTTGTGTGTAACACCCAGAACCAATCAAAATAGACCATACAAAATATATACAGTAGTTTCGCTATATAAGAAACTCGTATATAAGAAAAACCCGCCTTTAAGAAACTGTTTACCAAATCTAAAAAATTTTTTTGTATGGAAAAAAATTGTATGTAAGAAACTTGGTTTTTTATCAAAAATTTAACACCCCTATTTTCAAATATCGGTAGTTTATATAAGAAAAAATTTTCTTATAAACGGTTTTTTTTTTTTTCATAAGGAAGAATTTTCTTATAAACGGGTTCTTATATAAGAAAAAACCGGATATAAGAAAGAAATTTCTTGGCAAAATCAACTTTCTTCTTTAGCGAAACTACTGTATAGAAATGATCAGAATCACGAGGAGATTCGATTTAGACATGTCTGTCTGTCTGTCTGTCTGTATACAGGAGTTGAGCTACCTCGACAAAATTTGGTATACGTGCTCACGGGAACATGAGTAAGAACAAGTGACAAGAACAATGGACCCGATCGTAGCATTTTTAAGGGTACCTCCAGTACTAAGGTCTGTTGCGAAAATCACAAAAACTGCTCTAAAACTGGAGTTTTTCATAATATTTTGATGAAATTTGATAGTTGAACAATATCCAAAAATTGGAAAAGTGGGCGTGGCCGAAGGGCGTTTTATGAAAATTGTATCCTACACCCGAAATTCAAATGGGGCTTGAACGAAAGTTGGCACTTATGCTTCCTTTGTAGCCATAAACATCCTCCCCAAAAATTGTCTTGATCGGACCATTATTTAAGGGTACCTCCAGTACTAGGGTCTCTCACAAAAATCTCAAAACTGCCCCAAAATCGGACTTTTTCGAAATATTTCAATGAAACTTAGAATTTGAGCGTATATTTAAGCCTCCGATTAGAATTCAAAAAAATTGGAAAAGTGGGCGTGGCAAAAGGGCGGTTTTCATAAAGAAATTTAACAAAAGTCGGGAATATGGGGCCCCTTATGGCCTTAAACACCTCTTGATGTTAAAAATTAATTGAACATGTGTGTCTGTGTCGGGTATTCCTATTGTTAGGCTCGCCTGACTATAACACCCTTACTTGTTTATTTATTTATTTTTAATAATTTTTATTTATTTAATATTTCGCGTAAAATTAATCATAAAAAAAAGACATTAAACTATTGCACCTTTACAGACACTGCTTCCAGGTTTAATGTGTCACTGTAAATCACCCACAAGGCCCACTGTCAAGCAACTCACAAAAAAAAAAAAAAAAGAAGAAATTAACAACATTTTAATAAGCCAACAACCTAATAATATTCCCTTGTGGTCGTCCCACACAGTTGCCCTGTTGCGTATTTTAATTGCCAATCCGTTTTTATGGCTGCGAATATATTTTCCTTTATTTTTTCTCTCAATTTAGAGATTGCCTATGATTTGCTATTCGCGGCTATAAAAATTTTTATCTTTCTCGTATAACTAAATATTTAACGTTATAATTTGTTTCGAAAGCAATAACAATTTGCTTCTGTTTTAAGCTTTAGTGGTCGTTAAATAAAAGCTGCCTCAATCGAAATATTGTAAAAATGTTAATAAGCATTTTAATAATATGATGAAGAGTGGAAGTGGACACAGTCAGTCTGCTTGGTTTATCCACAATGCTCTGAGCGGAGTTAATTAGTTATTAAAATCAGTGCCGATTGTAGCAGAGTAAATGGACGGATTATCATTTTGAATGTTTTACGTTCAAAGTGTTCCGCTATCGTGGATATTTAGTGAATGAATTCCACGAACTAATCGAAAAATATACAGTGGCGAGCAGAAGAAGTGAGCACATGTTGGGTTCTTCAATATAGCCAAATTTTTTGGAAATTTTGTTGTTGTAGTAGTTTTTGTTGGCATTTTCTTTAGAAGAAAGCAAACTATGTAACCGGTCAGTGTGAAAACTGTCCAAGTAATTGATGTAATTACTATTTACATAGATAAACATACAAAAATTCTTTTATTTTTATAGATATTTATTTTTTTGTAATTATTTTTTATAACATATCTCAACGCGCCATTAAACGATGCTTCTACAGCCATGAAAGGTTATCGGAAAGATGTGAGATCTACATGTTTTGGAGTCCTTTACTATTTTTCCAATGCGTCATCTACTGTGCTCGGACTTCTACCACTTTAGTGGTAGATCTACCACTATTTTAACTTTCTACCACGCTAGGTCCAAATCTACCACTTTTTTTTAAACTTATTTATGCCTTTGTTTTATTTATTTTATGATCATTTAAAATAATTGAGAGCATAAAAAATGTGCTTCAATGTTATGTGTTATTGAAAAATATGTTTGCAGCTTCCTTTTGTCAAGAATGTTGTCAAGAATGGCAGTAATGGCGCTTGAAGACATCCAATAAATATTGACACATTTTTTTAATAAGATAAAATACCTAAAAACATGTAAGTTTCCCAATTTTCTACATGATCAGATGTGATTTATTGCATTACTATCTTAAACAATTTTAAATCTACCACTTTTTATATAAATCTACCACTTTTTATATAAATCTACCACTTCTTTAAAAATCTACCACCTTTAAAAATTTTCAAGTCCGAGCACTGCTTACTACCTATTTAATCTAAATCGTTAGTAAATTTTTCCAAACGAGAAAAACTGAGTAAATGTGGGTCTTGTAGCATGTTTTCAGTTCTCTCTTTTCCTACGACCTTTACTTCGTTTTCGTCTCACTATTTATATTCCAAAATAATTAAAGTACATATACCGAAAAATTCACTAGGATATCTTTATTAACACCGGAGATATAAGGAGAAAACAATTGAATAACCCAAAATGTGCTCACTTCTGCTCGCCACTGTACGTCTACATATTGGAGTATGTAGATGAAAAGAAAGGTAAAAAAAATAGCAAAGGACAACGGGGACCGTTTAAATTTCGATGGAAGAAACTATTCCATGAATTTCGTGGTTGAATATTTCTAGCGAAATTTAGTTGATTGGTTCAACGAGCTTTTGCGGTTTATAAGAGCGCTTTGCGATATCAAATCACAGTGCAAAGCGCGTAAAATTATTTTCCTACGATATTTGAAAGACCGCCGCACTATACCTACTCTGAGAAAAAAGCCAACAATTTTTATTGGTTAAAGTGTACCCAATAACGTACATATGTATATTCGTAAATTAAGAGTGCCACTGCTGTTTCGCCCTATAAACATATAACAATCTTCCATCTGTGGATCCGTAGCAAATGATTTTTTATACTAATAGCAGGCCACTAATCTTAAGAGCAGTTCGCTTTCGGAGTTCTTACCTTAACCTTTTTCTTCCCTTCTTTCTTTCTACTGAAGTTTCTTTCTTTGAGAGATATTCAATCCCCAATCAGGGTTAGCAACATCGCCAGGTGCACGCTTGCTATTTGTAAGAATTCATCGTCGCATCAATGAAATCTGTCTCGATTTTGAGAAATTTTAAAATTTTATCCTTCTATTTAATGCTCCCTTCAATGTGCTTTATAAAATAACTCTGCAGCTCAAAGCTTCCCCAGAGCATCCATTATTGTTGTGATTTATTTTCAATTAGAAAAAGCTTATATGCATGAGTTGGTGCTCAACGTTCATAACGCAAAAACAGTAGTGGGATTCAAGGAGCTGTGCAATTTTTGCACCCTCGCAAATTTTGCGTTTGTGCAAATTTGTTTGTATGGAAAAAAAAAAAATCCGCGGTCGGGCAAATATTGCACATCGATTTTGATGGGCAAAATTTGCCCCATGTTATCGCACAAGTCTTGCACTCGTTCTTCGCAGGGTCGTCCGTACAAAAGGGCAAAATTTGCACACTTCAATTTCCACAGCTGCTTGAATACCACTAGTATGTAATAAAATTTTGTCGAAAGTTTAGTTTCCTCTGATCTATATGCAAACTTGGAATATTCTTTTATTTTTAACCTCAGGGTTTTTTTTATATTTATTTTTTTTTTTTTTTTTTATAACATTGCGTCAGCAATTCTAGCTCTTTCAACTGGCGTATTCTTATTAATCAAAGTTCTAATTTCGATTCCTATATTTTCAATGAACTTTCGATTTAATCAACTTTCAAATCAAGCACATTTAACACATCATATTTTTTATTTTGAGGTGTGCGGGAGCGGCATTTTTAACGCCATTAGGGCCATCAAAGGGGTGGCAAATATCCTTTTTTCTCAAGGTTGCAAAAAAGCTGAGTCTGGCCCTGGTTCAGATAAAGAGAAAAACAGATTTGAAAAGAAGCATGTACTAGTAGATTTTGATAAAAAAAAAAGTTGAAAGTTATTTTCTTCCTGCTCAGAAAATTTACACAAATTTACCATGTCACTGTCGTCGATGCTAAAAACTATTTCCACTTGTCCATTACGGTATTTGTAACCACGCAGTATCCAGCGTACCGTTTCCCACCGAGCGAAGCAATGCAAAGCAAAGCAAGCAAGCAGGCAAGGCACTATCTCATTCAGTTACTCTGGCCAGACTTTTTCGTTTGCATATCGATAAGAGGAAAATTTATTTGACAATTTAATGTTTTCATGCATTTAAGACATGGCAATCGTCGCAGACGGGATTTCATTACGTTTCTTTGTAGCCACTTGACTCGCCACTACTCACTCACATCAATCCAGTCGACTTGTCGATTTGCATTTTAATAGTAAATTGATAACGTATGCCGTGCCGTGGCCGTGTTCGAATATGCCTGGATGGTTGTGTGTCCACAGCTCAGGTTCATTCGGCTGACTTCGAGGCGCAGTTAAGTTTTGCATTTGATTGGCTCAAGTCAATTTGGCCAATCATTGGCATATATTTAAAAAGGCGTCCATAAATTTATTAGCACTTGCGATTGGAGCCAATCTTGAAGTCATGTTTTCGAATTTGTCAAATAACTCACGATCTTTGCACATTTTTCTTACATGTTGGCTTTCTATTTTTTTTCTTTTTTGCTTAATTTTAACTTTTTTCATTATTTATTTATTTATTTTTATTTTTTTTTTTTAACTTTTCCTTCGTTGAATAGAGTAATCAGCTGTCAAATTATGACCACTAAATGTATCCGAATGGTTTGCTTTAAGCCATTATAACTGGCTTTGAGACTTGATGTCAAATCGCGCTCGAATGACATGAAGCGCGTAATAAATTATTTTATTTAGCGCTAAAAGCCATGAATCCTTAAAAATGCCACATGATAATAATCAGCCATTGATATATGCAAATATTTGCTCAGAAATTCAATATGCTTCCTGCCATTCTCTTGCATATTTGCTGAATGCGAACTTCGAACGGGTATTTAAGGAAGGAAATCTGTTTGCTAACGTCTGTTTCCGTCTTCTAAATGAAATCTTCCGCTTGATTTTTCCAACCATTGTCATGTAATCATGTTTATGTCAATTTTGTTTATTATTTATGAGAAAAGTTTGTTGGACAGTGGAACGATTTGGTTAAATGGATATTCAGAATTGATTTTGAATAAGAATTTAGATTTAAAGAATATCTTCAATGTAATCCCCGTATTATAATAAATTTCGTGATCAATTGAGAACATGTTAGAATTTGAATTTATAGTGATGGTAAGAGTGTGGAAGTAGGAAGAGGTAGGAAGGGAAAGAGATGAGAAGTAAGAGATTTAGAGATGTAAGGAGAGATTAGATGTAGATGATAGAAGTAGAGATGTAGAGAAAAAAAGGTTGATAGAGGGATTGAAAAGGAGGTTGGTAGAGATGAGGGAGAGAGAAAGGGAAGAGAGAGGGATAAGAGAGAGAGGGAGGAGAAGGGATAGAGAGAGAGAGATAGAGAGAGAGGGATAGAGAGAAGGAGATAGAGAGAGAGAGGGATGAGAGAGAGAGGGATAGATGAGAGAAGAGGGAGAGAGGGAAGAGAGAGGGTAGAGAGAGGGTAGAGAGGGGATAGAGAGAGAGAGGGATAGAGAAGGTAGAGAGAGAGGGATAGAGGAGAGAGAGGGATAGAGAGAGAGAGAGAGGATAGAGAGAGAGAGGATAGAGAGAGGAGAGAGAAGAGAGGGATAGAGAGAGAGGGATAGAGAGAGAGGGGATAGAGAGAGAGAGGGATAGAGAGAGAGAGAGAGGATAGAGAGAGAGAGGGATAGAGAGAGAGAGAGGATAGAGGGAGAGAGAGAGGGATAGAGAGAGAGAGAGGATAGAGAGAGAGGGATAGAGAGAGAGGGATGAGAGAGAGAGAGGGATAGAGAGAGGAGGGATAGAGAGAGAGGGATAGAGAGAGAGAGAGAGGATAGAGAGAGAGAGAGAGGGATAGAGAGAGAGAGGGATAGAGAGAGAGAGGATAGAGAGAGAGAGGAGAGAGAGAGAGAGAAGAGATGAAGAGAGATAGAGAGAGGGATAGAGAGAGAGAGATATGAGAGAGAAGAAGAGATAGAGAGAGAGAGATAGAGATAGAGAGAGAGAGAGAGGATAGAGAGAAGAGAGAGGATAGAGAGAGAGAAGAGATAGAGAGAGAGAGAGAGAGAGATAGAGAAGAGAGGGATAGAGAGAGAGTGATAGAAGGGATAGAGAGAGAGGGAGAGTGTTTTTCATACAATACTTCGTTCATTAATTTCTAAGCCTTCTTTTATTTACGACTTTTCGAAGTTTTCGTGGCAAAAACTCGTTTAAGGGAAGACCTCTATTGTCATCCATTTAATACTTTTTATTGCTTAAATTGGGAAAAGAAAGACCAATTTTTTTGCTTAAAAACTTACACACAAAAGAGAAAATATGTACATATATTATACGTTTTGCTCCACTGTCCTATGATTTAATCCCTTCTAGACTATCCAAACCCATGCTTCGTCAACGTAGACTGTCAACAAAGCATTTTGAATAGTTATTTTTGCTTACTGCTTCTGTCTTAACCGATTATAAACTATGAGATGCGCACTTATTGAACCAACTGTCAAATGAAGACATAATGCCATGTCTCAGCTGTGCTCGTCAGAATAATGAAAGAAAACAAAAAATAAAGAGAAAATAGAAAAGCAGAGAAAGCAACAAATAAGCTGAACACATGCCGGGTATATGGGGGGGGACGTCATCGTATTCTCGCGTGGAGTTCAAAAAGCTGATGATCGATTGCAAGAAATGATGAAGTCACTTGATAACCACTTTTCTGCTTCCTTTTCTTAGCTCCTCAGAGCACAATGTATGTATGTGTATGTTTGTGCGAGAGAGTATAGCACACATAGTGTATGCAGTTTATATGCACTGTGGAGCAATTTGCAATTTGCATACAAAACGCATTGTGTATAGCAGGCATCAACATATGTCGCCGTAGTGTGGGGATTTGGGGAGCAATTTCATTTCTCCTTTGATTCTTACAAAGATATTTTTTTTTTTGCTCATTTTTTTTTTTTTTCTTAATCCTCTCAAGACGACATTGAAGGAATCATTGCCACTTTAAGTGACGGTAAAAGGAACATTATTCTGCTAATAATTCAATTTTATCGCAGGTGATCGATCTCACTTTTTCAGTTGTTCACAGCTTAACTCAGATATTGTTGGATGTACGTATGTATGTAGCTACAGCTTCAGTTTAAGATTTCACGGAGTTTTATTGTAGTAAATTTCCTACTTTTATTTTTTTTTTTTTTTGTGCGAAATTTCTTTTGTCGTTGCGGTTTGGTGAATTTTGATGGTCGAGCGTAGACGAGTTTTGAAGTTGATACAATCGTTTTTGCATTCGCATTTGCATTTGCATGGAACGCTGGACTGATTGGATGTTGCACGGTGTACCATTGGCAAGTGAGTGAAGACGAAGAAGATGAGAAAGAGGAAGATGTCTTCTTCTCGATTTTTCGGTTTTTATTTTTCCTTTTTTGAATGGCATTGAAATATTTTTCGTATTTTCTTTTACCATTGAACCTGTCATTTTAGGCGACTTCGTTTAGTAATCATTTCGTCTGTCATTTATCACGTTTAAGATGACAGTTACAGCTGTCAATGTTTGTAATTGCGAAGTTTATGTCTTTATAGAGAAATCATTTTCAAATCATTGGCAGATTTCTTATAGAAAGTGCATTTGTTAAGTGGTTCAATATGATAATGGAGACTTTTTCCATTGAAACCGCAACATTGTCACGAGAATTGAGGAGCAAACGGTGGTTTTTTTTCCAAAAGCTTTCACTAATTTTAAAATCAGTAAAATTTCTTTTTTTGTGATCATTTCATTTGAATTTATACATTACACGCGAGATAACGTCAACCCGCTATTCCGTCAACACCCAAAAACGTCAACACTTTTTTATTATTTACATTGACTATTCTAAAACGTCAACAAAACTTAACAGCTCCAAAAGGTAAACTCTGCTTAATAGAAAATTTTAGCTGGAATTACGTATACAGGGTGTCCCGTTGACATATGGGGTACCAAATTAAAGGTAATCGATCCAGCATTTTGAATAAAATAAAAAATTTGGGTGTTAATTGGACACTTTTCATACCAAAATGGCTTCCAAAGCAAAAAAAAAAATTGAACGTTTTTTCAGAATTTTTCACTTTGACCGTTTATTTCTCCCTCAATGGGTCGAATTTTTACCATTAGTTTAAATTTGCCTATAAGCACATACAATTGGCTTTCAAACTGCATTAAAATTTGTTTTCTACACTTAACCATTGGTGTGGGAGAATTGTTTTTCTGGCCTTAGTATCAAAAAACTTTAAAGCCACATAACTCCTCAGGGGTGCACACTCACATACGATTTTTTGTTCATCTTGGACTTATGTTATTCAATAATTGAATAAAAAATATATATTTTGCAGATATTGGAGGAATTAGATCTTTCATATTGCTTCCTGCAATAAAAAAATTTTTATGTGATGGTCCTACAATCAAACAAGGAATAACATAACAAACCATCACTTAGCTCAACTATTTCGAGCATCATTAAATCAGTAACTGCTTTTTGTTCAAGAAATTCAATTACTTCAATCTTTTCATTTTTCCGCGGCATTGTGAACTTGTTAATTTTTTTTTTAATGCACTTCAGTGCATACAATTTTTATATTATAAAATGAACACCCATAGCCGAACTGTCAAATTTTTAAATTACACAAACTACTAAAAGTTGAAAAAAAGTTGTGTTCCCGAAAAGTGCCTTGTACTTTTTCGAGGTTTTCATGTTTTCAACTTTAAGGGAAATACCTACCCTTTATATTTCGGATTTTTATTATGTAAAAATAAATATGTAGGCACTTATTTGTGAACCTCATGTATTGAAAAGATGTCGGATCAATTTCGGAATTTAATTTTGTAAATTTTTCAGAGTTATTTCGGACACAAACTTGTGAACCTCATATGTTGAAAACATTTCGGAGTTATTTCGGATTATATTATATTTCTGAATTATATTTCTGATTTTTATTTTGTAAAACTTTCGGAGTTATTTCAGACACATATTTGTGAACGCCATGTATATTGAAAAGATGTCGGAGTAATTTCGGAATTATATTTCGGATTTTTATTTTGTAAAACTTTCGGAGTTATTTCGGACACATATTTGTGAACGCCATGTACATATATTGAAAAGATGTCGGAGAAATTTCGGAATTATATTTCGGATTTTTATTTTGTAAAACTTTCGGAGTTATTTCGGACACATATTTGTGAACGCCATGTATATTGAAAAAATTTCGGAGTAATTTCGGAATTATATTTCGGATTTTTATTTTTTAAAACTTTCGGAGTTATTTCGGTAACATGTGTGTGAAACTCATATATTTCAAAAATTTCGGAGTAATTTCGGATTTTTATTTTATAAAACCTTCGGAGTAATTTCGGACACATTTTAGTGAGCCTAATATGCATACCTACATGTTTTAGACTCATTTCGGACTATTCAATTGTAAGCCAGAATTGAAATATACTTCCCTGCAGTAATATGGACTGGCCCAAGTGTAGCCTTCGGTCAGTCCTTCATGTTACCAGTACCTACTAGTCCCTCATAATTCCACTTCTAATGTGTTCAACTGACCTTTTTAGCATCGGCATGTCATTGGAGAGGAACTACTCCAAAAAATGGACGACCGTATGTCAGTTCTTTTCGGGTCAATTGTTTATTACCGACCGCCGGCTAGCCGAATTCGATCGAGCGAACTGCCATAATATAACCGGTAGGATTTGGAGTTCAAAACTCAATAATAAGTAGATACATACATATAAAAAAGAAATTTCGGACCCATATTTATTTCTGAGCCTTCTTGTATTGTGGAAAAATTTCGGAACTATATTTCGGATTTTTATTTTGTAAAAATAAATATTTAGGTACTTATTTGTGAATCTCATGTATTGAAAAGATGTCGGATCGATTTCGGAATTTTATTTTGTAAATTTTTCGGAGTTATTTCGGACACAAACTTGTGAACCTCATATCAAGGATTATTTAATAAGGTGATAGCAGTTCTACAACAAGAAAAACAAATCTAAAACAAACGATATGACGATACAAATCGGTTGCAAAGTTTTGTCTCCATTCAAGATATTTCGCAATCGAAAACAGACTTTCCTAATGAAACATGTTTTTTTTTTTTTTTGATGAGTTTGAGGTTGAAGACAAAGACTTAAATGAACTTGACCAGAGTCAATTTTAAGGAAGATATTGGAGAACTTCATGAGGACGGAATTGAATATGTCCGAAAGCTCAATTTGAGTGATTGCAACATTGAAGAAAGTACTTTTACGTGGGTTGACCAAGTCTCCAATGGCAACTTAAAAAACCTTCCCAGTTGTTTGTTGGTGAAATTAAAAAACTTAAATCAGTCTTCCAAGTTGTCAATAATACAGAAATAGCTCATTGTAAAGGGATTCAAAATATTTTGCTCGACAAAAATAAAAACATTGATTTGCAGGATTCGTTAAAAACGTTATTCATTAAATCGCGAATACACTTCCGCATTAAAAATCTGAACAAGAGACTGAAAATCAAAAAAAGCCAAACAACATCTCTTTGGGCTCAGTAAATTAGTTAAAATAAAACTGTAATAAATTTATGTGAATTGGGCAACACAACTATCCATAAGCTAATTACATTTTATTTTAGCACATTGGTGACCAATTCACCTGACCCAAGAAAAGTACAAATAAAAAAATGGTTTTTGCTTTGATTTTCGAATGTCGTTAAATGTTAGTCCCAGAAGATTAATTTTGCCTCAAGGGACCGACTATCGAAAAAACGAGTATCAAAAAAACACTTCTCAAAATTTGTTTGTTTACATTTTTTAAATTTTTGTTCGCTTATAACTAAGCCAATTTTTGAAATTCAAATTTTTTGTTCAATTATAAGTCAGCCGATTTTGACATTCCCGTTTCGTTTGACAATTCCGATTCGATGTTGTTTTTGTTCGTGTTGTAGTTGCCGTATTGCATACACCTTTTCAAATACACCTTGCCTCATATGTTGAAAAAATTTCGGAGTTATTTCGGATTATATTTCTGAATGATATTTCTGATTTTTATTTTGTAAAACTTTCGGAGTTATTTCGGACACATATTTGTGAACTTAATATATTGAAAACATCGAGTAATTTCGAAATTTTATTTTGTAAAATTTTCGGAGTTATTTCGGACACATTTGTGAGCGCCATGTATATTGAAAAAATGTCGGAGTAATTCCGGAATTATATTTCGGATTTTTATTTTCTAAAACTTTCGGAGTTATTTCGGTAACATGTGTGTGAAACTCGTATATTTCAAAAATTTCGGAGTTATTTCGGTAACATGTGTGTGAAACTCATATTTCAAAAATTTCGGAGTAATTTCGGATTTTTCTTTTATAAAACCTTCGGAGTAATTTCGGACTCAACTTAGTTAGCCTCATATGCATACCTACATGTTTAAGACTCATTTCGGACTATTCAATTGTAAGCCAGAATTGAAATATACTTCCCTGCAGTAATATGGACTGGCCCAAGTGTAGCCTTCGGTCAGTCCTTCATGTTACCAGTACTAGTCCCCTCATAATTCCACTACTAATTTGTTCAACTGACCTTTTTAACATGGGCCTGTCATTGGAGAGGGACTACTCCGAAAAATGGACGACCGTATGTCAGTTCTTTTCGGGTCAATTGTTTATTACCGACCGCCGGCTAGCCGAATTCGATCGAGCGAACTGCCATAATATAACCGGTAGGATTTGGACCGGTCAAAGGCCAGTCCTTATTAAGAATTGACCGACTCATTTCTGCGGGGTTTCTTCTTCAAAAGGAAAATACTTTCCAAATAAATAAAAACAAAAAAACCGAATTTGAAAGGCATTCCAATTACATAGTTTGCTTCATAAAAAGCATTTAAATATTGTTCTCTTTCTCTGTTGAAGTTACTGATTACACCTGTGATTACTGTTCGGACCACACTCGTTGAAATCACTTGCTACGCATACGTAACGCATATTTTTCAAAAATTAAACAATCGTCAAAGTCTGCTTCAAGCGAAATAATTAAACAAATTGCTGCAATTTTTGCTAACAACAAGTTTTGCAAGCAGCCTTAAGTAAGCAATATACTCGTAGAATGCCATGCCCTATATGCCATAGAGAATTGAAGCTCAATCGCAAACAATTGGAAAAAAAAAAAAATAAAATGAAAATGAAAATGGAAAAGGCAAAAAGAAAATGCAAAGCTAGTGGTCGAGAAAATCTATTCAAAGTTAGTTTAGTACGATGGCCTGAAGCTGAGTAAGTCACTTGAAAGCAGGAAACTGAGTTGCTTTATTGTTAGAAATTGATTTTGATAGATTTTGCTGCGAGAAAACTTTTCGAAAATGCTTGTTAAGTTGCGAAGGTCTCTCGGCTTTACAATTTTTGGGCAATAAATCAGTGAACGACGAGAAGCTAAGCTGTGTTTGTGAGTTTCTTTCGAAACTTCTTGGAATTGAATTGAAGAGTTTTTTCCAATTCAGTGGGTTGAACGGGAAAAATTATTGATTAAAAATAAAAAATAAATAAAAAATATTTAAAAAAATTATTTAAAAAATGGAACTCGTATTAATAAAAGAAATTTTCCCCCCCTCTATCCCTCCTCTCACTCCCCTCAAAACGATTTCAGTTATTTTGTTCTCTTTTACCCTCCTCTCGTACCATTTTCAAGTTTTTCGATCGTTAGCAAAAAAGCCTACGCACATTGGAGCGTAAAATAATTACTCCACCATAATTTGCAATTTTCCAACAATTTTTCAACTTCCCAAGTCTCCTTCATAGCGTGGAGGAGCATAATATATATATGGGGTCGGGTTGAGAGAGGGTGTGTAGTTGTAGAAGACTAGCATATCAGGAGGATTCCCTGAGGGCATGCATTCATTGTAAGCAATTCTCATCATGTCGCAAGTGTAGTTGCTTTATTTACGAGCATCGATCGTTTGATGGTGCGGTGTAGTAGTAGTAGTGGTAGTGGTAGTATGCAAATCGATTCGGTGTGATTAAGTTGCCACAAATGTGCTTGAAGTAAATTTTCTTTCAAGTTCTCTTCTTCTCCCATTGAATTCCAATGGTAGCCACCATCCAATTAGCATATTAATTGTCGAACCAGCACACAGTGCCGGTGATCGCTTTATTTACCCAGAGGCTACTACCTAGATTACCTGTTGGAGGAACTGGGCTAGCAGTCGGCCGACAACGATCGATATCGCTTTGAGTTATGAGGTCTTTTTTTCTCGGCTTCGGTTCTTTTTTTTTTTTCAGAGCTTAGTGGTTTTTCTTCTTTTATTTTTATTTTTTTAAATAAATTTTCGTAGGGCAAGATACCCAGCTTGATTTATTGTTTCAATATAATTAAGTCTCTTAAGCAGATTTATGCGAATTTTCAAGGTCTCTCAACGTTTCGGTTTGTTGCGTTTGATGGATTCGATGTGCAAATTTTTTGAAATTATTTTAAACAAATACAGCTCTTTTGTTTCATTCCTTATCCTTAAAAAAAAAAAAACAATTTATTCATACACAGAGAAAACAGTACATAATAAATACCTAATAAAATAGAACAAAATTAATAAGATATTTCTATGGTTTTTTTTCAAGAATAAAGTCTCATTATTGTAATAAGGAAAACCTTTTTGAATAAGTCAAGAAGAAAACTTGTTGCTTTTATTATGAATTCTTATTGATTTTTTCAAAAAGGTTTTCCTTATAAATAAATTAAGAAGATTGTTTACTCATAATCTTACAGGAACCAATGAAATCAATAAGAAATCTATTTTTAATACAATTCAGTATAAAACCTAATGGAATCAAGAAGTGTTTCTCTATGGATTGTTTTTTTTTGGTGCCAAAAATAACGGAAATTGAGTGCAAAAAATTGTGAATAACTTGTTTTCTTCTTGATTTCATGTGTTCCTTCTTGATAAAATTAAAAAGATTTACCACATTAAAATAATAAGGAATCTCTTTGGAACAATCTTCTCTTCTTTCTGCTGGGGTACCCCTTAGCCTAAAAACGTTTCATAGAGAAGATGTTATGGATTCTATTAGGCAGTTTTGGCTCTGTGTATATCTATTCAAACATGGCGCCTTCAATTCCTCCTCATTGAGAAGAGATGGAATTTTATTAATATTTTATTTATCTTTTTTTTTTTAATTATTTATTTAATTTTTTATATATCTTTTTTTATAATTTATTTATTTATTTATTTTTTTTTATTTTTTTTTTTTTTTGAGAGAAGATTTCACGTAAAACATTGAAATCACCTCAAGTCGTCTTGTTCAAGTTCAAGCCGCGAGGAGCATTTATCACTTTCGACACATTTTGCTTAGCATTTTATGACAGCAGAATCGCTTTGGATGCTGTTATTTTTCACTTTTCCGCTTTTCCACTTCTCCGTTTTTCCATTTTCTTGCAGCTGCTAAGAGATTTACAAGCCAATAGCATATTTCTTTCCATGGCCAAAAGTTCAATGTGATTTCTCTTATCGTATTTGAATCGTCTTAACGGTGCCATATTTGAGTGCAAATGTATGGTCAAGGCTTCCGTTTGACTTTTCTTAAATAGATGAGTCATAAGTCTTTGGGGTTCGACTACCGTCGAGGAGCATAATATCAGATAAAACAAAAACAAAACACCAAAAGTATAGCATAGGGTATAGATAGGTCGATAGTAGTGTTGACTGTTGGGAAGCTTGTTTCTTTGCGACGTTCTTCAAATTGTTTGAATTGCGGGGAAAAAAAAAACAATTTGAGAGTTGATGAAGAGCATTCGAAGTAAAAAAGTTGAGCCCTATCCTATCCTATGATCTTATAATCGGGCTAACTTACTGTACCGTGCATTGGGTGTACATAAGCATACACAAACATAGTCTCTCAAACGTCCGAGAGGATTTTTTAAATGGTTCATGAAAAAAAGCTGCCGCCGATTTCTAGCCAGTCCCACTCAAACGATCATCAGTGGCAATTGTTGCCAACTCCAGAGCGCACCAAGCGCGATTCTCGGACATTTGTGGAACAAATAATGATTAATGGGATCGGGCATGCGATACGGAAAAGGAAACGAAACGATACGAAACGAAAAAGCGCGCGAATGAACGAAGATCAAAAAGATGAAGCTCGTTGGTTTGCTTTGATTAATGATCCGTTGTTTGTTCAATCCCAGAGAGAGAGAGCGAAAGAGCTAGGGAGAGAGAAAGAGAGAGCGAACAGGAAACAAAGTTCCCTATAAACGCAGCAGATTTCTTAAGAAAACCAGATGCGATTCTGCGGATGCTCATTTAAAAAAATTTTATTTTATTATTTTTTTATTTTTATTTTTATTTCAAGCTTTTTTGATAGTCATTTCATCGGATTTATTTATAAAAGTCACTGCAAGCTAATTGCCACATTAATTCCATTCGAATGAAATCCACTTCAAATTGATCTCATTGATTTGAGTAGCCGGAGAAGCGACCGCTCCTGCTACTGTCAACTGTTCAACTATTACCCCCAATGAAGGTAATCATTTTGTTCATCAGACTTCGATTATGTACCCAGCGGCAAATGTCCCGCTGACATCATCGATGAAGTCATGGTGACACTTTGTATGAAATTTGTACAGGAGTTGGACAGTGAATTCACCGGTGACATTATCATGCTAGGGGGTGCGACGGTGAAAAAAGCATTTGAGAGTTGCAGCACATTGCTCTCAGTCAGTTTTGATAACTTCTCTCTTCTTTGTCCTCTCTTTGAATATTTCGCAATTTAAAAAAAATCTATTTTTAAGAATTTTTTTTCGCCTCAGCCAGGGATCAAACCGCAATCTTCGGATTGTTAGTCGAGCACTCATCATCTACGCCACTTCATGCTAACGTTTAATTGACGCTAAAACCTTATTTAAATTTCAATAGCCAATGAGATTCAAGCACGTGAACAGCATCTCTCCACGATGACATGTCCTCCAAGATGTCATGCATGACAATGTCACCTATATGTCATCGATGACATCACTGATGACATTGTCATGCATGAGATAATTTTCCGCTGGGTATTGCATTTAATTTTTGTTGTAGTTGTCGTCGTCGTCTGTGACTAAACCAACACTTTAGTCGATATCATTTCCGTTTTTCCGCTTCGGATTCGGTTTCGGTTTCAGTTTGCGCCTCAAACCGGAGTTCGGTTTTTGCCCCTTTTGATTGCAGACCGTCTGCGAATGGAATTCAATGTCGTCCAGCGTACTTCATCTGAATTTGTAATTTCCACTCTTAATGTCCACTTGATGCATCCATCAAAACACTCAACCCGACCTTCACTTTTCCATTCCTTCTCCCTATTTAAAAATAAAAATTTTTTTAATGTTTTTTTTTCTCGGTTTTGGTTTTATACTAACGCCTTCGCCTTGGCTTTAATGTCTATATTTGTTATCATTCATTTCCCAATTGTCATGTGACGACATTCTGCAGACGATGACAGTCGGCATTCTTTGTCTTTGTCTCGCTCACACACACTCACTTGTCTCGTTCTCGCCTTCGTCGCTATTATCTTCATCATGATTGCCCATTGTCCGTTTGTCACTTCTAAGCGAATTGGTTTGTTTTACTCAAGCCTTTCGTAGCGTAAAACGGAATAGAATGGAATAAAATGGAATGAAGAAGCAGCAGGGTGCGCGGAGCCTAGTGCGATGGGGAAGGGAGTTGATGAGAGAACGTTTGTGGCCACAATGAAATGCTGCCAGCAGCTGCGACTATGCCAATCCATCAAATTGGCGAGACAATACTTGAATTTCTAAAGTGGCGAGACTAAGGAAATGCATAGTCGTCTTTCCTGTCCAAAGAGCCATTTACAAGCACACTTTCCGATTGGCTTTCCATTTTCAATTCGATGATAGAGAGTGTGTGGGAGGAGGGGTGGCACTATTAATTTTTTTTTTTTTTTTTTTGCAGCGAGATGTTTGATTAAAAGCAATCGCCTGGAAAAGTCGATTTCATTGCCAATATTTTTTCCCAACTTCTGATGAAATCTTATGAATGGGGAAAGAAGCTTCAAAATTCATCTGTTAAGAGTACCTATATTTTATTTTTTTATATAGAAGATTCAAATGAGAGCTTTTAGGGCTTTTCATCGATAAGTGGAAATTTTTAAAAACTCTGAGAAATCTGCGCTTGGCTGCACTGAGGATGGACGCCTTCTTGTCGAGATGATTTCTGCCTTTTAAAATATCGAGGTATTGCAGTGTACTCTCCCTCAAGCTGACACCTACGTGACCAACGAATATTTTCGCTTTACTGAGGTGTCCGGTTAAGAGGAAACTATTTGAGAGCCAGGAACACTAGAGCATTCCCAGAACGTGTCCGCTTAAGAGGGGTGTCCGCAAGGAGAGAGTCCATTGTAATCGAACAACTAATGTTCTCGACGCAATTCGAAAGAAAATATAATCAAAAATTTTCGCAAAAAAAAAAGGAAAGAAAACTGTTCGGTAATTTTTGTTAAATTTTGTTTCGCAATTACGAATTTTCAAGAAAATTGTAAAAACAAATTTTTTTTGAATACTTAATTCTTGTGGTGGCGATAGGCAATTTTTTTTTTTTTTATTGGGGAGCGATTTTCCAAATTTAGGGACAATGGGTTTATAAGTACCTACTTCCAGTATCTATCGTGTCAGGAGATTTGAAAAATGTCCTTCAAAACATTCGTTTCCGCAGGATTCTAATCCAGTTGCTGCATCACTAAACCAGCTGTAGCTTCGCCTTTGGTGGGGTTTTAAAATTTCCATAGGAGACTATATTTTTAAAGCTATGAACCATGATACAAGAAAACAATATAGCGCCACTTCAGTACCGCTATTTTGAGGCTCTCTCTGAGAGCCGAAAATTGAGTTTGTGACGTCACTGAGCGAGAAATTGTTGTTTCCCATGCTATTCAAAAAAGTAAAAAGCCGGATTAACATGGGAAACAACAACAACGATTCGCGATTTTGAGTTTGTGACGTTTCCTCTCTCAAGTGGCGCTGTCTTGTTTTCTTGTATCATGCTTAGAACTACAAAAAAAAAAAAAATAAATAAAAAAAAATTATTAGAAAAAAATTAAAAAAATTAATAAAAAAAATAAAAAAAAATAAAAAAATTAAAAATAAAAAAAATTTAAAAATAAAAAAATAAAAAAATATAAAAAAATAAAAAAATAATAAAAATAAAAAAATAAAAAAATTTAAAAAAATAAAAATTAAAAAATTAAAAATATAAAAAATATAAAAAAATAAAAATATTAAAAAAATTTTAAAAAAATTAAAAATTTAAATTTAAATTAAAAAAAATATAAAAAAATTAAAAAATTTAAATTTAAATTTAAAAAATAAAAAATAAAAAAACATAAAATAAGTAAAATAAATAAAATTAAAAAAGGACCAAAAATAAATAAATAACGTGTTTATACAATTCTAGATCAGAATACGACCTTAAACTACTCTTCCGTAGTATTGAAAGATTTCACTGACATAAGATGTTTTTTTTGGCCTACATTTATTGATAATACTTTGAAGACGGCACAGAAGTGACCACAGGCCATCGCTGAAGAACTTTCACAAATTGAATGGACTTGGCACACATTTTTTAAAGCATGAATCAAGTCTTCAACTTCAACGCATTCAATCGATCTAAAGAGACTTTTTGCATTTTCTGCAGACCCTATGACCGAGAGTAGTAGCTACTAAATTTACTTGGAATTTCCTCTACGGAATCAATCTATAAATACATAGTATTTTCGCCTCAGTTAAAATAGGGGGCTCGCTATTTTTAATTGCTATGACAACGGAGTGCAAAAATTGTTTCGACTGACCTTTCAAGCAATCAGCGATGGAAATCACTTTGCTTTACTCTTACAGCGCGCAGCATGAACTTACAAACGACCCTTTGATTTTAAAATGAAAAATGGAAAATGAAAAACGCCAAATGCCGAAATGTAAATTCAAATTAAATTTGGGAAAAAAATGTTTTTTTTTAATTAATTGCACATTTTCAGCGAACAGTGTCGAACTGCCACCTACCTCTCAGATCGTCGGCCCTCGGCACGGTTAACTCTCATATCCGTCGATTACATAAAGGCAATGAAGTTTATACGTTTTGACATTTCATTTATTGTGCCCGTTGTTGCAATTGCTTACGTTGTTCTCGGTGTTTACGTGGTTTTTTGTTTAGCCTTGTTTCATTGTCATTTGTCCGTTCTATATTGCATTGTTTTTGGCATGTTACAAATTTTAATTAGTTCTGCCATGTTACGCCTCCCACATGTGCATATTATTAAAAGGGCCAAAGTCAATAAATGTTTTTTAGGGGCACGAGTTGCATCAAATTAAACGTACCAGAACGACTGGCCCTCGAGGCATGCGTCGTCGTTATCAGCGTCATCGTCGCGGCGACGTCGACAACAACGTTGAAATGTGCGATGTCTATCAAAAAGGTTTCTTTTTTTTTTTTTACCTCAATTCATGCAGTTCATTTGCGGCTCATTTCAAATGCCACAAAATACAAAAGCCAAAAGACGGAGAGAAAAATGATCAAAGATCATTGAGCCAACTGTGCGGTTTCCTTATTAGCAGCGAACCTTTTGCATTTCCGTACTGTGAAGAAAAAAAAAAAGGAAAAAGGTTAATTGCTTCAGTTGATTCCCAAAATACTCCTTCTGAACTACGCATATTTGTGTGTTCGTTTCTTTGTTTTATTCCATCCATTCCATTCTATCAGAATCTCGCTTAACCCACGAGTTGCGAGCGCGCCGCTCACTTATCACGCACTCATGATCTTTACGCGATCGTTGTTGCCGTTTAATGGACTGAATTAAAATGTTTATTCACATTTTCTGTCATTTTTATTGTCGCAAATCAAATAAAAAAAATTTTTTTATTTATATATAAATGGAAAAAAAAATTATGGAACAAGGCGCAAGGGAATTTAATGACATTTTAAGGCCCATATTAATATTTCATAATAATTATGCGTCTTTTGCGTCAACGCTGTCATAATAAATATAAATGGCCCATAAATTTTGTGTTAACACGCTGCTGCATGATGCACTCAAGGTACATTTAGAAATTAGCGGTATCAATTTCGTCGGTTAATGAGCATAAAAAGCTTCCAGCTGATAAACGTAATAGATGGATTTATAGAAAAATTAAAGAGAGATATTAATCGCTTAGGTATAAAGAGGATAAATAAACTCTTTGTTCGTCGATAAATAGATAGCTTCTTTTCTTAACAAATGCATAAGAAATTGTTAAAGCAATGGGAACAAGTTAATTGTCAGATGGCATCGCTCGTTGTTAAAAAAGCGTGAAAAAAGCTCGAATAAATGTGCTTACAATCATAAAGAGATTTTATAGAAATAATTTCAGTACACAGAGAAAAAAATCAACCAGAAAACTGGTTAAATCAAAAGAAAAAACAGAAAACGGCTTCAACAAGGAATATTTTTATTTTAACAATTTTTCTTGTTGGAAAAAATGAAGATTTTCCTTTTGAATCAACCATATTTCAGATTAAATTGACATAATAATTTTCAAAAATTGATTTAAATTTAAATTGTTGAACTAACCTCGGACATAATTGAAATGACAAGATAATTTTTAAAATAAAAAATAAATTTCCTGAAAACAAATGACCACTGAGCCCTCTGCTGAACATAACCTCCAAAAATAGCCATCGGATGGACTTCATCCGATTTTGTCACTCCGTTGTCGTGTGATTGCTTTCGCAATGCTTAAAAAATTCCAAGATGAATACATATATTAAATGTCCTATTTTATAAAGCAAATGAGAATTATGCCGAACGAAAAGAAATGTAATTAAACATATTTTCTTTCAAGTCAAGCAAAAATGTTCATTTTTATATTGAAATTTTTGTTCTGTTCGAAAATCAACTGTGAATAACAATGCGCCCTTTAAAAAAAATCATTGTTAATTTTGCTCAGTGTACCTACAACAGAAAACTATTTGACTGCTTGAATTAAGGAGTGATTTTATTTGTTTGTTTATTGTGGAATATGCCCTATTCCGGTCTAGAACTTTGAAAGTTTCATATTTTTGTAGTTAATAGCTTAAAATAATAGTCTCCTAAGGAAATTTTAAAACCCCACCAAAGGGCGAAGCTACAGATGGTTTAGTGATGCAGCAACTGGACTAGAATCCTGCGGAAACGAATGTTTTGAAGGACTTTTTTCAAATCTACTGACTCGATAAATACTGGAAGTAGGTACTTATAAACCCATTGTCCCTAAATTTGGAAAATATGTAACTCCCCAATAAAATAGTCCATCGCTACCACAAGAATTTTTCATAATAAATTTGTTTTTACTATTTTTTTTTTTTTTTTTTGAAAATTCGTAATTCAAACACTGAATCCCTCGTCACCTTTTTTCATTTTTTTCGTATTGAAATTACTTACTGAAAATAAAATAATGTAACAAAATCGATTTTTTTGAGATATGGCATTCTTGAAGAAAGTGAGGAATATGTATATTCAGATGCTCACTTGAGTTGAGTTAAAATTAGGAGCCAACGAAGACGGGAGAGTAAGTGAATAGGATTATTACAATGAGTGGGTGCTCGCCTAATTCTCTTGCCTCTGAGCTTTCTTAGGCATTTAATATAAATTGCGAGTAAACAATTCCCAAATTATTCCTTTATTCAAGCCTCAGATGAGTAATCAATCATAATTACATCGCAAGAGAGAGAGAGAGAAAGAGAGAAAGGGAAAAAGGGAAAAAGGGAAAAAGGGAAAAAGGGAAAAAGGGAAAAAGGGAAAAAGGGAAAAAGGGAGAAAGAGAGAAAGAGAGAAAGAGAGAAAGAGAGAAAGAGAGAAAGAGAGAAGAGAGAGAAAGAGGAGAGAGAGAGAAAGAGAGAGAGAGAAGAGAGAGAGAGAAGAGAGAGAGAGAGAAAGAGAGAGAAAGAGAGAGAGAGAGACACTTTGGACGACTGGAAGTTAATGTTGCAATTTCATGAAAACTTTGCCTTCTTGTTGTAATAACTTCAATTACAATGTGTCGACTTTTTGCATATTCTGTTTATTTTTTTATGGTTCAATAGACATAAATACTTCGAATGTAAAATACGTTCCAATGTTTTTCTTTACTTGTTTTTTTTTCGTATTTTTTTTCTTTCATTCACATTCGCCCATCATAAGTGGTTGAATGAAGTCATTAAAAAAGTTTGATCGTTAAAGGTGATAATGACTGACAGTTTATTCAACTTTAATGAAACAGAAAATAAGGTAATTTTTTGTTATTGGTTTTGTCCTTTTTTATTACTGTGCCTTTTCACCCCTCCCTCGTCTATGGCAGCCGTCAATGCCATTTGTAGCGACTTCTTTTAAAGCGCACTGTGACGGCCCTTTGACCTATGTATTAAACTCACTACTCATGCTGATTGCGCTTGTTCCATCTTCATTCGTTAAATGTATTTATGTAGTTCAATTTGGCAGCTATGCTTCAGCTACTGATATAAAGCATAACACATTCTGCTTTCAATTTCAATTAGGTCGCAGGAAAAAAGAATTTATTCAAATCGTCCAGCAAAAAAACATCCAAGAAAAATAGAGCGAGAGAGGGAGGAGAGTACAAAAAAAAAAAAAAAATACGACAAATAAAAATATATGTATGTACATATATAAATACATATATTAATGTTATTACGATTATATATTTTTCTATTTTGATTAATAGTTTTGCGCGTTTTTGACAGCTTTTGACAGTTCTGCTTGTCACTACAAACGCATAGCGAAATGGTGTTTTGGAGTGGGTTGGCCTGGTCTGTGTGCTTTGAAGTCTGTTTTGTGAAGTGAATTTTTTTTTTCTTTCGGTTAGGAGGGGGCGGGGGAGGGGGGTTGAGCTCTTACACAATGACCACGTACACAATATGAGTGACCTAGCAGATGTTTCTTTTCTTTTCTTTTCTTTGAATGTCATTTATTAATTTTTCCTCTTTGCATGTTTTCCGTCATTTGTGGCTATTTTTCTTTTCTTTATTATTATTGTTATTGTTATTAATATTATTATTTTTGTTGCATTTCATTGTACCATATACAGGGTGTCCCGCTTAAGCAAGGCAACAAGACAAGGGGTCAAAGTCTTACCCCTGAGGAGTTATGGGGCCTTAAAATTTGTTGGCACTAAGTCCAGAAAAACAATTCTCCCACGCCAATGGTTAATTGTAGGAAAAAAATTTAATGTAGTTTGAAGGCCAATTGTATGTGCTCTTAGGAAAAATTAAATTGATGGTAAAACTTTGACCCATTGAGGGAAAAATAAACGTTTAAAGTGAAAAATTCTGAAAACAAACTTTCAATTTTTTTTTTTTTTTTACTTTGGAAGCCATTTTGGTATGAAAAGTGTCCAATTAACACCAAAATTTTTTATTTTATTCAAAATTCTGGATCGATTTCCTTTAATTTGGTACGCCACAGTCTAATAAATTTTTTGAAAATTAAATATCTAAATTGCATTAAAATTTTTTTTCTACAATTAACCATTGGCGTGGGAGAATTGTTTTTCTGGACTTAGTGCCAAAAAACTTTAATGCCCCATAACTCTTCAGGGGTAAGACTTAGACCCCTAGTCGTCATACAATTATTTGTTCGTCTAGACCTCACCATCCGGAATAGTTGCACTATTAAGCAGGGAACCCTGTATAAATGAATTTCATTTTCTTTTCTAAATTTTATACGACTGGATAGAGTGAAGTATTTTTTGGCAGGACCCTGTTCACATAATCGCCGTTCTTCACAGCATCGGCACTAAATTTTTGCTGTTTAATGTGCTTTATTTGGTTGAAATATGTACAGCAATTTACCTTAAAAAATTTTCTTTAAAAAAAAGCTAATTTTCTCCTTCTCTTGAAAAGTAACAATTACAGCTTAATCTGGTGCATAAACCTCAGTCCATGTGTTCGTTCACACTACCAAGGTGTTCACTCTTTGCGGGGTTCACACTAACCAGAACTTGAGAATTTTTTGTTTTTCCCTTTAGAGTTGGGATAAAATGTTTCAAGTTTTTCATACATTTTTGAATTTTTGGTCTTCGTGTTTCGATTTTTGGTCGTCTTTGCGATTTCGAAACATTTTCGAGAATTTTTTCAAAATATTTTCATCCATTATGCCTTTAATTCACCCTCCTCATCAGCTTCCTTATCTTAATCGCAACAACTCCCATCTAGCTAGCTCCACTTTCACCAGCCCCCAACACCAGCCCCAAAACCACCACCATCACTCTTCCTTTAATCCCCAATCTCGATTGCTCTTCAAATCTTTTCCGCCCTTTTCCACCTTCCACTACTCCTATCCCCAATCCAATTCTAAGGCCCCTTCTCTCGTCACAAGATTTGATGCCTTTCACACTTGCCGAGAATTAATGACTATGATTGTTGAATTTTTATGTATATTTGATAAACGCTCATAAAACATGCTCTTCTCTCTCCCTCTCCCTTTTCGCGCTCTTTTTCTGTCTCTCTTTGCTTCTTTAGTCTGAAAGATTTTGTCATTTTACAACAGAAACTATTTATTATTATAATTATTTTTATCGTTGCTCTCATGTTGTTCTTATTGTTGTTCTTACTCTTACTCTTGTTTTTGTTTTTGTTTTGTCGTATGAACTTATTATGTCTATTTATTGTTGTTCGTACATATTTCTATTGAGCTGAGCTTAGCTTCAGGCATTGGGTTTTTGTGGCATACCAATGACTTAAGATGTCCCATTTGATCCCATCGTACTCCTACCGATGTCATTCATCTACTGTTGACCTAGTTAATTCAATGAGTTGTCTCTTCTGGTGTTTCTGTTAATGATTTTGTCTTTTCGGTTTAGCATGTGATTTATTGTTGTGTGATTTCATTTTTCAAATGTAATAGAGTAGAATACAATAAAATAGAACAGAACAGAGTAGAATAGAATAGAATAGAATGGATTGGAATGAAATAGAGCACAATAGAGTAGAGAAGAATGTGATGGAAGCTGCTTTGGGCGTGTAATAAACTACATGTTCTATCCGGGATACGAGGAAGCAATTTTTTTAAGAATGGCTGCGGTTGGGTCTTAAGTACTTTAGTACATAATTGGCAAAAAGAAAAAAGCTAGCACATATGATTGCAATGTCCATGCTCGGGCGCCAATTGAATCAACATTTTTCGGTTTTATTTCACATGAAAATGTTTTTTTTTATATATATATTTCATTAAAACTTAGAGAAACCGGCCAATGAATGTATTATCACACACTTTAAATGAAAGAACCTTCTGCTGAAGTATGGCAGGCAATGGTGGTTGAACGATTGAACCATTTCGGATAGGTCCCCAAGTATCCCTTGAAAATAATAACTTATTCGGTTATTCGGACTAATTCTGCGAAATATTGCGCCTCTGAGCTTAAATTCTTTTTTCTTAAAGTCTTTTGAGAAGTTCCGCAACTGCTTGGAAATTTTAAAAATATTTCATAAAAAACAAATTTGGAAAAGAAAAAAATCTAGAAAAAAAAGGAAACCCAAAACAAAGTGTGAAATCGAAACCATTCTCAAAGGTTTGAATGCCGAAAGCAAAATTGCTTCTTATCAATTTCGAGCAATCAATGGAGCTTCTCGCTCCCGCTTTCCTTTGCTCTCAAAAAGAGAGAGAAAAAAAATGTATTCCCTAAAGCTGCTATTCAATCTAGCATTTCATACCCGATCTTTGACTTTTATTTTGGTTTTTTTAATTTTTTTTTTTTTTCTTTTTAATTTTGATATTTCTTTTTGTTGTACACCGCTTCGACGAATACGACAAAGGAGAAGAGACGGGAGGGTGGTGTACACCTATCATGCAATTTTTTTTTTTTCGCCGCTGTCGGTTTTGTTGTCTTGGCTGGTGTCTTGGTTGAAACCTTTTTTTTTCGGTTTGCGGGCGATAAGCGCAGCTCGTGTGCTAAATACAAAGTGCAACAAAATATGAAACAAAGCAAGCCAGTGAACAAAAAGACACTGTTG
The DNA here is from genome assembly GCA_020466095.1 of Chlorops oryzae. Lineage (NCBI taxonomy): Eukaryota > Metazoa > Arthropoda > Insecta > Diptera > Chloropidae > Chlorops > Chlorops oryzae. The sequence continues at coordinate 10,681,279 of CM035806.1, read as the reverse complement.
TGATAAAAATAGAAAAGGAAGACAACGGAGGAGAAAAAAAAGTGCACTAGCCAAGTTAGCTTAGCAGACGGCAAGCAATGAGGACTGACTCGAAACGTAATTGAATGCCTGGCGGTGTTGATTGTCTAAAAAGATTTCACAAATCGAGGCGTGAATGAATGTTGTTGGTGGTTGGTTGTTGTTTCTTTCTTTTTTTTTTCTCCTTTGCATGTGAAAAGAGGGAAATAAGTAGCTAGCTGAGAATACAATAGAAACGAAGCAGGAAATAATGTTGGCTGAGGTCGTCTAATCTTTGACAATCTTCATACTCATTTGAATGGAGCTTTTTGCTTGGGTGTTTTGTTCCAAATACGAAAAAAAAACCCCAAGAAACAAAATGGATTTAAAGAAGGATGTACTGGGGCTATTAAAAATTGGTCGAAAAAGTACGATAAATAATCGGTTATGCTCCCAATTCAATTGTTGAATTTCTGTTCGAATGCCAGACTCCAGACTACTTCCAACATCACCAAGAATGCAGTCAGGCTTTTGTTTTCTTTCTGGGTTTTTTTTTTTTGTCTTTCTTTTTTCGTAAATCTTCATATCCTATTAGCGAAGAGGAGAATCTCTTAATAAACCTTAATCACAAGGAAGAGAACAATCCAATTTTTATTATAGGTAAAAGCTCCATCATTGTAACTTATTTGCTGCATTCTTCGGCATCAAATTGCAACTGCATGGAGTGCAGTAACATTTATTTCTATCTTCATCATTCACTCGCAGCTTCATTGAGTACCACCACCGACTCCTCGGCATGAGTACGGGCTCCATGGGAGGATATGTTGAGTGTGTGCGTTTGTGTGTGTATGCGCGTGTTAGTTGAAAGCGTGTTTGAAGTTTTTTTGCCGCTGATTTCGATGGCGTTGAATGATAAGTTGTAAAAGGTAGCGCGCTCTACGTGCTGCTCCTGACTTGCGGGTGCACTTTTACACAGACCTACGCTCTGCTAAAAAGGCCATTAAGCCGAGTGATTTATGTTCGATATGTTTGCATTGCAGTAAAAACTACTGCTGCTCGGCTTAGAATTTCCCAATAATATTATTGGAATTTGATATCAATTACAAAATTATTTCGGCTCCAATTTTGTTTTCGAACAATTTCTTTTTTTTCTCCCTCTTGAATGCCGTCGGCCGGCAGAAACGTTAAGGCACACCTTAGAGTTGTTCATGTTTCATTTTGTTGTTGTTTTTGTTGTGGAAATGAATGCAATCACCTTCACGCATGCGCACAAAAAAAAAAAAAAAAAAAAAAAAAAACTAGAAAGAAAGCTAAAGTCGGTCAAGCCCGACTTTGATATACCCAGCGTCCCGACAATATTGACGCGCTATGTTTTGCCTTTCATATACGGAGACTACACAAAATTAATGTTGTGGGCGCGGCAGTAGGGGGGGGACATCAATTTTCCTCATACATCTTTCATTTGTGGTGGTCAACCAATGGTCCGAATTTGAAACATCTACGCCTTTTACTCCGGAGGTTACGAAAAATGTTCATTTGTAGGGGTGGCAGTGGGAGGATATATCCCATTATTACTTAAAATTGTAATAGGGACCAAACATACCTGCGTGGCTAATTTTGACGTACTTGGATCATCCGTTGGAAAGAAATCCGGCCACAGACGAACGGACGGACAGACGGATGGATGAACGGACAGACGGATGGACGAACGGATGGACAAAGGGATGAACAGACAATTGCACCAATGGGCGGATGAATAGACGGGCTGCTTTCGATCCTGATCAAGAATACCTATATAAATATGTCTATATTTACGGAGCTTAGTTTTAGCTGTTACAGGATCCAAACAAAACTAATATACCCCGCTTACGCTGGCTGGTATAAAAAAGACTGCATCGTATGGCCCATTTTGATAAAAACGGAGACCCAATTAACATGCGTATGCCACAATTTAGTAACGCTTTTTCTTTTTCTTTTTATTATTATTTTTTGTTTTTAATTCAAATTCGATTTCTTCTTTTTCTTTTTGTTGTTAATTAAATTCAACACATATTTGGAGAAAAAATTTATTGCCTTTTAAAATTTTTCGAATGGGTTAATCCAAATTCTATTGGCGTTTATTCGATGAGGCGTAGCGAAATGTTTAATTAATTGCTCTATTAATTCCAACAAAAAAGCTGATCAATTTACAAATGTGTATATACGTTTATTTATATGTATGTATTATTGTGGTAGTCGTAAAAAAAAATGGCGTTTGGGCGTTGAATTGATGAATTCATGTGTGCATAGCATTATTTCGCTTCATTAAATGGGGAAAAATGTATTCTTCGAATTGGCATAATTCAATTTCTTTCGTTGTTGAATCAAATATTTTACTTGAATTGTGATTAAATTGAATTTTTTTTTTTTTACTTTTATTTCTCGAAAATTTTGTCTGCTGAAGTGCGTCTTTTTAAATCGTATTCTGTCGACATGAAATGCTTTTTTCAGTTAGAAAATTGAATTCAAAGATCGAAAATAAAAGGTTAAAAGTGTGATGCATCTCTTTTATTCTGATCATTCCATTTACGAAGCGGGAGGCCCTGGGTTCGACTCTCAGCTGTTCTTGGTTGTGTCGTTTTTTCTGTTTCAGGTTGTCTTTCTTTTCTCTTTATTCCTGGTATCACAACGGACCCATTTGGTGCGTTAGTTTGTCATCCTTGGTGGCCGCCACACTAACCTAACCTAACCCTACTTTTTGTTACTGCTTAATGTAAGTTTCTTGGTTCTTGGTTGTCCCTGCAGTTCTTTTCTCCATGTCGAAGTCTGAAATTTTGTTATAGACAGGGCAATAAAATATGAAACGGTTGACGAGTTATAGCCATGAGTAGCTGCGCAACTTATTTCTCGGCCGTTCTTTTCTGGAAGTGAACTGTACTCAATCTGACAATACAAGTATAAAGCCTGAAAATCTGTAATTTTTTGACGCTAGCCCATTGCGAATCTGCACAGGTTATTATAGGAATACCTATTCACTAAAAACAGCATTGTAAAGCCTTAAATGGCCCACAAAATCTAAGAAAACTTCAAAGTTCCAACAGAGATTTACGAAACCAATAAAAGTGGAATTTATGTAGAAAAAAATTCGCAAATTACAATTAAAGGATCAAAAGCGTTTATCGACTCGCCAAGCAAAATGAAAAAGAAAATCGAAATAGAAATTGAAATTACCATCCTAAAGGCACGATAGCAAATCGTTCCGAATCGAACATGGGATTAAGAAAAAATCGCTACAAAGAAATAGCTAATTGGCTTCATAAAGGTAATAAGTAATATCACAGCTGCGATCGCGATCGCGATCGTAGAGAAAAATAAATAAATAGAAATAAAAGTGTACCAGATCACAAACGTCAATCGTTACATTCATGGTAATTGCTTAGGCCTATGTCTATGAGGCTCGATGCACAATACCCAGTGCTATGCATCATGACCGCCGCACAGTGGGCTGCGGCGCTAATAAAATTGTAAATGTGAAATCACAACGCGTGGCCTTAGTGTACTATATAGAGAGTGTGCTCAAGGAGAATGTGCAAGAAGCTTTGGACCTACTCATTGCAATTCAGTTGTAAATCATCAAGATTTGCGACACAAACGAACCGAAAACGATATACGTAGGAGGACCAGCAGGATTGCGAATAGGCCCCATAATAGGGCTCATTTCGAAGCTTTGGCCCACGTGATACTCGTTTTTGAACGTCGGCGTCGTCGTCGTCGTCGTCAGCGTTGTCGCTGGGTAGGGAATAAATCAAATTATATTTGCTTTGGCCGAACTGAAGTTAATGTCGTTGGCCTATTGCAGATTATGACAAACGTCGTTATAAGAGAGATGTCAGCGAGGGGTAAATTTATATTTAAGCATTTAAAGAAAAAGCGAAATAGCGCAAGATCGAAAGAGATGCGGACAGAGAGAGAGAAAGAAAATGTGTACATATATATATAATATATATATAAATATATATAAAGCATCCAGAAAATACCAATGAAATTACAAAGCATAGCGATGCCAAGCTAAGCCAAGCCAAAAGCACCTACTCGGTTAAGACAGCCAGCCCACGCCTATCACTCAAACAACTAAAGTAAGTTGGCCCAACGCAAAGAGAAAAGAGTGGATACCGAAAATTGCGAGTACTCCCAATATCCTTCTGCAAAAAGGTGGCTCGATCGCAAAGCAGCCAAGCAAGCGAAGCAGAGCAACCACAACCAATTCCAATTGCAATTCGCTTGTAGTCTTCAAGTATTTTCCCATTTTGTCTAATGATGGTGGTCAGTTGGCGGCAAAAGGCATTTTATATAAGTGACCAAATCTGAGGTATTGCGCGCACGCGATCAAGCCATTTACGTGCGACAATTGCAGGCACAAGTCACAAATCTCTTTCTGTCTCTGTCGACAAAGGACTTAAAAATGTCTTGGCGCGTGTTTTGTCCCATATGCGCCATTCGAATGGGGGCCAAACTTTGAAGAAAAGCGAATGAACACACAAAAAAAAAAATTTAAAAACTTGCCACAAAATAAATAAATAAAAAGCGAAGAAAAATAGTAATGAAAGAATGGACCATTGTCTCGGACACCGCTGATTATGGGTTCGTTTATTGGTATTCCGATTTGTGCATGTTGCCCGAGAGCCTTTCGAACGCGTCCACAAAGACTTCGAGGATGATCTTCGACAATTTTCGCGCACTCTAATATTCAAATCACGAACTCGCGTTGCGGGCATTGTTAGCCAAAAAATAAAAGAGAAGAGAAATTCAGAATTGCAAGCCGTAATACGATCACTTGCGAAATAGTTTTTTTTTTTTTTTTTCGTAGTTGTGGTCATGAATGTTTTTTTTTTTTTTTTTTCTTAAGCGCCCCAAGGTACCTGCCGTCGATCGCTGGAACGCGATATATTCGCATTTTTCATACAATAAAAATGATGTGCCGATCAGCGTTGCTCCGTTGTTCCGCTGTTGGTCAATTTTTGTCTAAATGTCAGCGGTTAAAACTGACAGCGGTTCGCTGAAAAGGTATAAATCTGTGGCAATTAACGAGTTTTTTCTCTTGTTTTTTTATTTACTTTTTTTTTTTTTTTTGCTCCCCCTCATCCCTAAACAAGTCCTTTGTGTTCAAGAGTTGAAAATGCCTAAAGGCCGAACATGACATGAAAAGTATTTTGATGAAATTATAAGCTATGAAAATCAATAAGAGCAATAGGCGTGTCAAAGTGAAAACTTTTGGCAGCTGTCAAAATGAAAGAAAGTCGAGGAAATATGTTTTAAAAGACGGAGCGACTGGACTGGATGTTGTAGACTGTGATCTACATATGAAGTATTGATGCTTCAAAGAAGCAATAATTTTGAAGTTCCAAAAAACATTTCATTGGAATACTGGAAAAAAAAAAATAGCCAGGAGCTTATAAGCGAGAAGCAACAAGAACAAAACCCTTGGAGATATCCTCTACTTTCAGATCGGACAAATTCAGTCGAATATTTATTTGACGGCTTTTCAAAAAACATGCTCTAAGGATTGTTTTTATATTTATATATTTATTTATTCCTTCATTTATTTATTTATTCATTTGCTACTTTTATTTTTGAATGGTTATACATGGATGATCTTGGTTGAGTACTAAATTAGTTTAATATTACCTCCTTTTTATTTTGATGAAGTGAAGAAATTTGGATCCTCTTGATTATTTGATTATTCGATATGATAAATTTTTGTTTTTTTTGCTTTTTTTTCCTGTGGAATTTAAGAAAAATTTGCAATTGTAAACTAAAATTGATATAATCTCATGGAAATCGCATTGAAGACCACTTTATTTGATTCTGACACTTGGTTGTTCATGCATGCAGCATGCTAAGATTGTATGTCAAATTGCATGTGAATCTTGGCAACTGTTGACAGCAAAATTATTCTATTTCATCTTTTTGAGGCGGCTTACAAATTGCGTGCAATGAAGGCTTTTAAATGAAAATCTTGTCCCAAATTGACAGCTGTTCGCATTTCCTAGGAAATATGAGTGTTTGAAACGGATGCAACAATAATTTCTTTTCTCGATTTCTCACCAGGTTCTCTCTCGGGGATACGGTTATCCGACTTCGAGCTGTCAGGCTATAGTCTACAGTCTATGGCTGACTGACTGCCGCCGTCTTATCGTCATGCCATCTTTTTGTTTTCTCCTACTGCTGTTTCTAATGCCATTTTATGCTATCTGTCCTCGCTTATCGATTTTACTACAACTTAATAGCCAAATTGCATGCAAGAATACCATAACTAACATCGTTTGACCGTTTGTGGTACTCTCTTCCTGGCTCAAAGGAAAAATTGAAAAAAAAAATATATATATAAAAAAAAAAAAAAATAAAAACAATAACAAAAAAAATTTAAATCGCGTGGCCAACTCTCGTCTCTGTGGTTGAATACGCGTAATGAATCGATTGGTTGTTGCCTTTTCTTGCTTTCTTCTCATTCAGTTTTCGTTGTTGCCCACTTACCAGCACAACTTTTTGCCCATTGTATGATAGTTTGCCGAAAACACTCGTCCGACGACAATACACCACACCTTTTCTCTGCCACTTGAGTTTGAATCGATGCTTTTTCCTTTCATTCGATAATGGAAAATGGAACTTCAATGTTTTCTTAAATCCTTTTCGATGTCGTGCTTTCTGTCTTTCAAGGCTCCACGGTATTTTTTATATCTTACATATATTTCGCCCCACTTAGGTCTTTGGATAGTGCCGATTATCGATTTCAATCACTGGTCCCTTGTTTTCTTTTATTTATTAATTTTATTTATTTATATAAAAAAACATTTTTTTTTTTTGCTCTCTTCTGTTCGCACCTTGTTGAAGTTAAAGTATATATGTTATATATTTAGATAGCGTTAATTTGGTGTTAATTTCAGTTGTGGAGAGATAAATAAAAAAAAAATAGTTCTTTATTTTTATGAAAATCTTTCGGAAAGCATTTAAAGCTGCTCTTTGAAATTCATTTTTTATTTTTATTTTGTAATACCTTTTTAATCAAAAAGTTCTTTGCACCCACTAATATCAAGCAAAGATTTCGGCGCCCAAGCAAGGGCTTTGAAGTTGATTTTCCTTTCTGTTTTTTTTTTTTTTTTTTTTTTAAATGTTTATTTCCTTTCACCAACTGTGCGTATCCTACCTTGTTGCTATTTTCCGAAAATGAAGGCAAACAAAGTTCTTGAAATTTAATTTCCTCTTCCTAATGATATTATCGACTCCCTGGAGTGCGTATGTTGGCAGCTTTTCAGTTTCCTTTTTCCGTTAATAACCAAGAGAAGCCTTAACGTATGACCGGGCAGCGGGCGAAGCTGCCATCAGCAAAAACTAAGCATTAATGTAATTAATTGAAAAGCGTAAATGAAAATTTGCCGGAAACGATGACTGTGTGTAGGTGTATGCCTTTTTCTCTAGTAGGTTGTGGATATGGAGAAATATATAGATCATCACATCGCCTTAATGGCTTCGAGAAGTTCCATAAGTTAATTGGAAAATTTGAAAAGATTTTCGCTTGGCACGTCGCGTTGTCCAATTAGAGCAAAAATCATGAAGAACTTTCCTCTTTCTTATGGATAGAAGACAAAACTTTCACGCGAAAAGCGACAAAAAATCACATCAATTCATTCATTCAATTCAGATGACTTGAAAGTTTCGCTCAATTCTCAGATTGCTAATGAACTTACACGAACAGTGGAATGGACATGGACCTGGTGCTGGACCTGGACCGATCGAAGACCAAATGGACAATTGAATTTCATAGAAACCAGCAACCAGAAACCAATGTACAATAAGAAACCGACCGACGCCCACGCGCTCCTCGTTGCAATGAAATTTTAATGCAAATGTTCAATTTAATTTGACCAAAACCGGAATGCGTAAGAAAATGTTGCAGTCAGTTGTTGCATGCTGTTGTAGATGTTGCTGCTGAATGCCTGACGATGACATGACTTATATGGTTCTACAGTAGTTGTACCCGTAAATCTAGAAGCGATGCAAACAAAAACAAAAAAAAAAAAACTAAGACAATTTCGCAAATCCAAACGCGTCATCGTAATCTTCATCATCGTCGTCATCATCATCGTCATCATCGTCATTTGCGTCGTTGCCGTTATTGTCGTCACCGTCAATAGTTGCAACAATTTTTGTGGGTGTTCTTCCTTTAGGCATGTCCAGTTTTAAGTAACATGTAAATTCACTTGGGTTAGGTAAAGGCAAGCAGCGGGCAGTGAGCAGGGAGCACGAACGACAACAAACAGGTGAATTCAATTTGCCAGTTGAAGGTACGCCAACGAAGACTATGATGGTGACAACAACCACCGGCGGCACCACCGAGTTGATTTGACAACGGAACAACTTCGGCAAATTGTTAACGTTTGCGGTTTACATGCTCCATGACCATTTAAGCTTACCGCTAACTGTTGTTTCTTGTTACTGTATTGGTGAAATGATGTCTTAACGACGCTTGTGGGGATTATCTTGTGTTCGTGAAGCTTATGGCAACTAAGATGACGATAGTGACGCTGTTGACGATGATGATGGCGATGATTATGACGATGGCATTTTCCGTTGTGATCTCACTAGGCTTAAAACAGCTTCTTGAACATTTTCTCCATTTATTGATGGAAAGTGTTTTTATACCCAGCGTAAGCGGGGTATATTAGTTTTGTGCGAATCTTGTAACAGGGAGAATTAAGCTCCGGAGATATAGACATATATATATAGAAATGATCAGGATCAAAAACTGGATCGATTTAGACATGTCCGTCTGTCCGTCCGTCCGTGGTCGGATCTCCTCCGAAACGGCTGGACCAATCAAGTCGAAATTTGGCACACAGGTATATCGGGATCCGAGTATGATCCTAAGTAAAAATGGGAGACATCCGCCCACTGCCACGCCCACAAATGAATATGTGTTTTCAGTAAAATGATTGTAACTTCCGAACCACTCAACACATTCCATTGATATTTGGTGTACTGGTAAACTACGAAAAGGGACATATCCTGGCAAAAAATGGACGCCGCCCTCCGTGAGCCACGCCCACAAATAAGCCCACAAATTAGGGCTTATCGTAACTTGTGAAGTAAAAGGCGTAGAAGGTTCAAATTCGCAACATAGGTTGACCAAGGCGATTGAAAGGTATAGAAAAAAAATTTATATGGCCCGCCCACTTCCACGCCCACAAATGGAGATTTTTCGTAACTTCCGAATTAATAGGCGTAGACGCTTCAAATTCGCAACATAGGTTGACCAAGGCAAACGAAAGGTGCAGGGAAAAAATTTAACTGGCCCGCCCGCTGCCACGCCCACAAATGAAGATTTTTCGTAACTTCCGAAGTAAAAGGCGTAGAAGCTTCGAATTCGCAACATAGGTTCACCAAGGCGAATGAAAGTTGTAGGTAAAAATTTTATGTGGCCCGCCCACTGCCACGCCCACAAATGAAGATTTTTCGTAACTTCCGAAGTAAAAGGCGTAGAAGCTTCAAATTCGCAACATAGGTTCACCAAGGCGAATGAAGGGTGTAGGGATATAATTTATGTGGCCCTCCCACTGCCACGCCCACAAATAGAGAAGAAAAACATAGTGCACTCATAATGTCGGGACGCTGGGTATTTCAAATTCGGGCTTGACCGACTTTAGCTTTCTTACTTGTTATTATTATTATTATTTTTTTTTTTTTTGTGATATACAGCCCGATTCTGAATATTCCCGGGGAACGAATTCCTGGGAAATTCACTTTTCTCGAGAGTAAACTTCTTCTTTTTCAAATATTTGGCGGAATAATTTTGATGGGGAATGGGTATTTGACCCAAACCCATAACTTTCCTTTCCCTATCTATTTTAAAAAAAAAGAATTTTGATCGCAAGAAAAGTAAATTCCCCGAGAATTCGTTCCCCGGGAATATTCAGAATCGAGTTCATATGTTAGGGGAACGTAGACAGATCTATACAGTAGGAAAACCAAAGGTTGTTCTTCATCAAAGATATTTAAGAAAGAAAAATGTTTGCGTCATTACAAAACGGTTTTAAACAGTTGTCATGGGTTTCAATCACAAGCAAACATTCAACACAAATTCCTAAGTGGTGCTGAAAAAAAAAACCCCCCTGATATATGCTTACATCGATAGTTCGATGAATCATTTTTTGAGAGAATATCGATTTATATATTAAGCACTATAACAATTCAATAATATCCGTCTAAAAATTAATATTAAACGAGTGATATACCCGACTTTGATATAGCCAGGGTCCCGAAAATCTTGACGCACTATTTTCTGGCTTTCCGTACGGAAGTTACACAAAAATGAAATTCGTGGGCTTGGCAGCGGGCAGAACACATACCTTTTTTCCTGCACCTTTCATTTGGCTTGGTCAACCAATGTCTCGATTTTGAGGCTTCTACGCCTTTTACTTCAGAAGTTACAAAAAAATTCTCCATTTGTGGTCCTGGCAGTGGGCGAATATCGAATATTTTCACTCCTACTCGGGGTCCGAGTCACCTGTGTGCCATATTTCGACGAGATTGGTCATGTCGTTTAGAAGGAGATCCGACCATAGACGGACAGACAGACAGACAGACAGATAGATAAACCTCCTGACGACGTATGGTCTATTTCGACAAGTTCTGGGTGTTAATATACCCTCAACCCAGAGTATGTCGATGGATTACACACACCCAAAAACAAAAAAAGTTTCAGCCCTAGACCGAATTTGAGGTTTGTATCGCTGCGAATATAGATATAGTTATCGCCACTATCTCAAAAAAGAAGCCTTAAACCTCGCTCCGAGATGATTTTATTTGTTTTAGGTTGTAACTAAAAGGGGAATGGTGGTAAATTTTCTCATCCTCAGTGCCTGTTGATCTATGTTTTTGTAGAAGTAAATTCTTTTAATAAGATCGGTTAAATAGGTTAACCGTCATCGTGTTCACCGACTCCAAGAAATGCTGTTTTTCAGAAAATCAATTTAATGTTGTTTTTCTTGGACATCCATCAGTTCAGGCCGCTCGTTTTGAAACGCTGTGTCTTCGTTAGTCTTAGCATGACTTTCTTAAACACATTACTTTTGAAACCGTTGTACATTCAATGAAAAAGGTGTCAAAACTTGAAAAAACAAAAAAAACCTCTCTCTTCGCTATCCCCGTCAATTATCTTGAACAGCGTCCAGGTTTCGCTGTCCTAATGGCGCGTTTTCTTTTCTAGAGTTGCCAATCAAAACATCATTCAACCATAAAAAATCCATTGCAAATTTGACGTAGAGCAACCATAAATTTGTGCCCAGCGCAACACCACTCCACTTCACTCCATTCCAATACAATTTTGTGTCATGCGACGTGGAATTAGGTTCGTGCCTTTTGTACCTATCTGTGCGTGGTACCATAACAACGTGTAATCCCAACACGTGAACACGCGTTTTTGGTCCACCAAAATAAAAACAAAAGCAGGCCTCGCCTCGCCTTGTAGAACGTTTTCGTCACTCGTTGTTTGTGTTCTTTCATTTTTTTTTTTTTTTTTACACTTCTGCGTAGGATTCTTTGTAGGTACTGCTGCGTGACTTTAACATGCTATGACAGTGAAACCTCAGCACCTACCATATTTTTGCTGCTCTCTCGGAATCTATGATTTCCTAAATGCGTGTGGGCGCTCGAAAGGGACAACGTACAATAAGTCAATGTCAGAGCTGGGCTGGTGTGTGCTTAACGTTACCTTAATGTGGAGGAAAACGCAAGTCTGGGAAAAAATTTCTTGACTTTTCGATTTTTTTTTGCATTTTTCTTTTCTTTTTTGTTATCGTTTTTTTGCCATTCATTTAAAGGTGTGTGCGTTTAATTTAGAAGCTAAGCTTGCGGCATAATTTTTTTTTTTTTTTTTTTTTTGCAAAGTGAGAAAGGCAGGTGTGTCTGTGCCTTGGAGAAAAATCGGATGAAATGTTATTTTTGTTTTATTCTAATTTGGGATATTAAATTGCTAATAATTTATTAGCACTAATCGTCATGATGGTTACGTTCCTTCTGATCAAATACGTTTTATTATACCTAAGCATTTTCACTGTTACTATTATTTCGATCTAATAGATCTTTTGTGCAGTCCAAGTTCCCTTAGAGTTCGTTGAGAGTGCTCTCAATCTTAGAATCTGTAAGGCACTTTAGCGACTGGTAGCTTCGTGATATATACAGGGGTGCCACAGAATCCGATAGCTGACGGAATCGGAATAAAAACCGATCGAAATTTCATACAGAATTAACAAATTTTGTTGTTTTTGGTTTTGAATCGCAACTATTATCGGTTCTTAATTGCACAGGACCCTATTTTATCCGGCTGTCTATGAAATATATATGAAAATTCAGGCAACTAAAATTCCGATTCCGACAGCTATCGGATTCTGTGACACCCCTGATAAGGAAAATGAAATCAGACATGAATGCTGAAACGATCATAGATGACTCTTATATATATTATATATATATATATATATTCATTCAATCTATGAAACAGACTCAATAAGCGCTCCTAAAGAATCCTAAAAGAGCTTCTTATGAGGGTTCCTCCAACTCTGTACTAGCAGTCATATGTGATTCCTTCAGGACTCAAAAACGTATTAGAATAATATTTATTTAATACATCATTAACTCCGAGCATTCCTTCAACATTCTAATCTGCTTTAAAGCCGCACAATAATTCTACGATTTCAAAAACAGAAAACGATTTGTTAGAGATTCAAAACAACTTCCAACAATTTCAAACGTCATCTGTCCTCATCAGGTTGTTATGCCATTCTCATGGATTGCCGTAAAACACACCTCGTCATCATCACCATCATCACCAGCAATCTTTTTCACTCATTATTTTTTGGTCTCTATGTGTGTATGTGTCGGTCTGTCTGTCTCTATGTCTTTAAGCTGTCAAGTTGAGAATTTCCTTGAATAATTTTAATGTACCTAATATCAAATCAGCAAATTAGCCTTGCTTCCTCCTTGTCGGTTAAGTTGTACAGTTCATAGTTAAATTTGATACTTGACATTTGTGAAGAGACAAGTGGTTAAGGAGTTGCTATATGGCCATTTCCATGTGCAATAGAAATGTCTGAGCGAACGTAAAGTGTTTCGATTGAGCGACTATGCAGAGTAACTGCAAAATTTTTTTCAATTAATTAGATTGAATTATTTATTTCTTTGAAATATGATAAAACTGCAATGGAATTCGAAAAAAAAGCATTCAAATAGTACCTACAAGAATGCGGCTACCAAGAACAAGAGAAAGGTGTTGAGCGAGCGCAGGCAGTTGCACAGAGATCTGTATCTAAGGGATTTATAGTGCTATTTTTTTTTTGTCCTTAATTGACGAAATAAATGAGTTATGGACCGACCTATCACCTATAATGTGAGCGAATAACATTAAAATGACCAGGCTGGCAAGGTTTTCATTTTCTCAAATGCTACGTAAGTAAAGTGCCCATAAAAAATAAATACTGAACCGACATGCACATGTAAGCAGGATTGCATACGACTTTTAGGTTTTATTTCAGTCAATTTGTGTTTCCAACTTTTTATTCAGAGTAAATGCGCGAAAAGCTCATTTCGGGAAGTTGGACTACGAACTCCAAATTTTAAAAGCTGAAAAGAAAGGATTAAGAAGTCTTTGTTTCTCCATCTCTCTTCTTTATCCCTCGCATCTCTCTATCATCCTCTCTCTCTCTTCTTTCTTTCTCCCTCGCACTCTCTATCATCCCTTCTCTCTTTCTTTCTTTCTTCCTCTCTATTTTCCCCTTTTTATCTCTCTTTCTGTCTCTTTCTCTCTCTCTCTTTCTCTGTTTCTCTCCCTCTCTCTTTCTCTCCCTCTCTCTTTCTCTCTCTCTCTCTTTCTCTCCCTCTCTCTTTTCTCTCTCTCTCTCTCTCTTTCTCTCTCCTCTCTCTCTTCTCTCTCTCTCTCTCTCTTTCTCTCTCTCTCTCTTCTCTCTCTCTCTCTTTCTCTCTCTCTCTTTCTCTCTCTCTCTCTCTCTCTCTCTCTCTCTCTTCTCTCTCTCTCTTCTCTCTCTCTCTCTCTTTCTCTCTCTCTCTTTCTCTCTCTCTCTTTCTCTCTCTCTCTTCTCTCTCTCTTTCTCTCTTCTCTCTCTCTCTTTCTCTTTCTCTCTCTCTCTCTTCTCTCTCTCTCTTCTCTCTCTCTTTCTCTCTTCTTTCTTTCTCTCTCTCTCTCTTTCTTTCTTTCTTCTTTCTCTCTCTATTTCTTTCTCTCCCTCTCTCTTTATCTTTCTTTCTCTCTCTTTCTCTTTTATCTTTCTTTCTCTCTCTATATCTCTATCTCTATCTCTATCCCTATTTATCTTTTTTCTAACTCTTTCTCTCCTCTATTTTTCTCTGTTTGTCTCTCTTTCTCGCTTATAGCAGGGTTGGGCTTGTGGTATGACATAAAGAATAAATAAGAAGGTCTCCTCTCTGTATTTTGCAAATGAATGATGTGGTCATTTGTCCTGTCCTCTCGCAACACTCACTTGTTGGCCTATTAATTATTGAATAGACGACAATTGCATTAATTGAGGGATATTTTAAGCAAAGAATAGTGGTCGTTCTGCTTTAACGTGAACAATTACCTCTTTCATATTTGAATTACTACTTTCTCAGAAAAGACACCATTTCCGCATTGTACTTAAATACATACAGGAAAAATAAGGAAAGGGAAAAACAAGAGAAGACAAAAAAAAAAAACAAAAAAACAAAAAAAAAAGCGAAACTACCTTAAACGGAAATGCGCGTGAAACAACGTCAAAGCATAAATATTTCAGCATGAAAAGGAATATTGTAAAGCACAAATTACAAAAAAAAAAAAAAAGTACAAAAATATGACACCGCAATGGGCTCGACACTATTCACGCACCCAAAACACGCACTTAACCCGGTCGTCTGGCATTTTACCGATCATGCTTAAAGCGTGTATAGAAAATTTAACTACCTGTACGCATTGTGGCAAAAAAAAATAAATATAAAAAAAAATATATAAGGTGGCAACGCGCAATATGGAAAACGTGAAAAATGTCAACTGCTGAATGAGCGGGCGGATCGGGTGGCCCGCTCGCTCGCTCGTTGGTTTGGTTTGGCATTTTTCTTTCATATTTTATGAGCCTACAACACGAGATTTATAGCACACGTAATTGTTAATTGAAAGCCTTTTGCCATGTTGCTGCCATGCGAGAGGTGTGCAAATGTTGGTCTGGCCGCACACACAAACACACGCATGCACATTCCCGAGGATGCACACACCCAACCGCTCACCCACACACACTCACACACACACACACACTCCGAAATGATTACAATAATAGGCCACACATGACGATGGTACTTCGGGTGATGTTAAATATACACAAAAAATGCCATTTTTAAAACGAAAATGGCAAAAAGGTGGCAACGTATTGAACCATGGTTGCAAATGAATTATAAATTATTCTTTCGGTCAATAGCTTTTTTTTTATTCCTCCCTGCCGTCGCTCTCTCGCTCTCTCTCACTCTCTCGCTCTCTCTCTCACTCTCTGGCTGAGCAAAGGTTGAATGAAAAACGACCATTGCTAATTGGATTGTGAAAAGCGGAAGAATGGAAAGCTTTAATTTTTTTTATTTATTTATTTTTTGTGTGAAGATTGGAAAATTAGTGGTTATTCTGGAAAAGAAAAATTTTATGATGGAAGTTAAATTGTTTAAAAGTAGGTACAACTTAAAGTGCTGTGATGATGACTGCCCCTCAAAATACCATCTTGACGTCAAGGGGGAAAATCTAAGACAATAAAATGGGGATGGGAAAGAAAAATGAAACAAATTTTTAGCACGAGTTAAAAAATTGTAATCATGACTGTAAAAATTGGAAAAATTTCTTATCCGGCGGTTGGCGTTCCCTGAATATGCCATCAGCTTTCACAGGCTTAGGCTAGAATTCTCGGAGGCTTAAAATTTGGTTACATATAAGCATCTTTCAATATTGAAGCTTTTATTCAGGGTCGCCAGTCACGACGTAACGAAATGTGGCCACATCCGTCAATCGTCGTTTTTTTTTTCTTCTTTGTTTTAAAATAAAACAAAATATTAAATAGGGGGGAAAAAAAAAACTAAACTAAAAATTTTTGAGGACAAAGTGAGGCGAAAAAAATTATAAAAATTAATCAGAAAATGAAAAAGAAGAAAAAAAGTAGGTTAATGAAATAAATTAACTTTAAGCACTTTCCCGTTTACCACCTGACAGACACATATCATTTGGAAAAAATCTCGTTAACGTGTTGCCCAATGACGTTGATTAAACCATCAAATCACACTCAAAGCAATCGTCCCACGCACAACGAACAAGACATCAAGCCACTAAGTGCGCCTCTCCTAGTGAATATCTATGTGCGTGCGCGCGCGGTCATTGCTTATACAAACACCAGGTACATAGCTCTCTTCCTGAAGCATATGTACATAAATACGCATACTCATTCATATGTGCATTTATTAATCAACCCATAATGATGCGCCGTAATCACATCCAAGCCATGTTCAAAAGCCTTTGGCCGGCGAGAAGTCAACAGCACGACTACGACGACGACGACGACGAATTGCATTCATCGAAAATCGGTGCTGATCAAACGTTAAAGATGCAAAATAAACAAACTATCCGAGCTGGGACAGACGGACCGAGTCGGCCAGGCCGACGGCTGATGGCTTGGTGTGAATTTTAACAAATTAGAAAGTCCCAATCGACACAATATGAAGCTATAGTGTGTGGCGCAACAATTGAGATAAATAATCATTTCTCCGTGGTTATACCTCTTTTGAGAAAATCATCGACGTTATTGAGTGAATTTTTGTTTTTTTTTTTTTTTTTGAGTTTGTGTCTAACACCCAGAAACACTCGAGATATATACCATAGAAAATGCATATAGAAATGATCAGGAGATTCGAGATTAGCCATGTCCGACCGTCTGTCCGTATATAGTTTTCATATCGAAGGAGTTGAGCTATCTTGACGAAATTTGGTATGCGTGCTCACGGTGACATGAGAGAGAACAAGTTCGAGAATGGACCCGATCGGACCATTTTTAGGGGTACCTCCAGTACTAGGGTCTGTTGCGAAAATCACAAAAACTGCTTTAAAATCGAAGTTATTGAAGATATTTCGATGAAATTTGATATTTGAATATGTCTAAAGGCAAGTAATATGATTTTCAAAAAATTGGAAAAGTGGGCGTGGCTGAAGAGCGTTTTCGAAAATAGTCTCTTACACCTGAAATTCAAATGGGACTTGAACGAAATTTGGCACTTATACTTACTTTGTAGCCATAAATATCGTCCAAATTTTCTTGATCGGTCCATTATTAAGGGTACCTCCAGTACTAGGGTCTGTCACAAAAATCGCAAAATTGCTCTAAAATCAAAATTTTTGGAGATATTTCAATGATATTTGCAATTTGAGCCTATAGAGATGTAAGCCTCCGATTTAAATATTAAATTTTTAGCTAACAGTTTATCTGTGTCGGGTACTTTCTTTATGGTCAGCTTCGCCTGACTATAACACCCGTACTATTTTTTTTTTTTGGTCCAAAATTTTCTTTAAACTATGCTAAACGAACTATTCGGTCTCCATTCTATGAAACTTGATCCGCGATAAATCACAAGAGCATAATTGACTAGATCGTTTTGTTATCAGTGGAGACCAAATCATCGCTTCCAGCCACAAAAATATAAATGGAGAAAAAAAAAAAACGAATCACAAACCACTCTAATTGACCTGGACTAATTAAATTTTCGCTAATCGGCGACAAATCAAGCAGAGAGTAACGAAGCGAATCGATAGCCGGTTTCCTCCCCTTCTCAAAAAAAATTATAAGATTTTAATAACCATGAATTATTTGCGGCAACCACCAAGTCCCTCTACTCGGTGGAGTGAGTTGGGGCGCCACTCTCTTCACAGTCGTCGACACGATTCTCGTGGCGTGGTGCGTCGGGCGAGGAGGGGAGGGGTAAACAAAAAGAAATAAACAATTTCGCCTGCGGGTGAAAAGCGCTTAAATCATTTTTATTGCACTTTTAAGAGTCTTTGAGAGCGTTTGGTGCCACGTTGCATGCAACAAACGTCGTGCCGCGTCGCGTCGCGTTGTTGGTTTGGTGACCAGATCAGACCGCGGACAGCGGACCGCGATAGGCCAGACCAAGCTCAGACTATTGCCTCGAATGGCGCCTAATCTTAAATCAACGCTTAAGCGCACATAATTAGCGGGTTTCTCGCTAAAGCCGCTAAATCGTTCGGCCTTAGTCGGCTGGCTGGCTGGCTGGCTGACTCTTGGACTGTTGGACTGTGGAGGCGCTCAGCTCAAATAGTCCGGCCCAAATTACTCAACGACTAAGCGTCATATATATATTGCGATGATATATGCATAATGACTTTCGAAAAATATTTCTGCATTCAAACACACAAGCATACATGAACGTTTCGAGTGATAAGAGATTCTTGAAGATTGTGTGAAAAAAGAATTACAATTTTTCGCAATTGGAATTTCAGTTCTTCAGTTGTTGTGTGGGATTTTAACATTGGCTGCAGTTTGTAGGTGCGCTGCACTTTATTCCATTTTTTTCTCAACCAAAATAATTTCAATAAAACAAATTCCCATTGCGATCAGACCTTTTATTCATTCGCTTTTAATGTCGCATTTATACAGGGATGACTGTACCTCATTAGCATTGTGTATGCATGCATCATATTCTTACAAATATACATAAGTATATAATTAGCTAGGCATTATAGAAAAGAGGACCTACCAGCAGGATATTTGAAGTGCTATTAACTCAAGCGGAAAGTCGCAAATTTTCGATCATCTCTCATGGCTTTTTCATTCCTTTTCTTAAACTCTTTTATCAAATTTTAGATATTTTTCATACCCAATATAAATTTATGAATGATCTGTCGAATTTTCCAGCCTACGAAAAGCAAAAAAAAAAAAAAAAAAACGAAAAGCAAAAAAGATTTCGATTTTTCGCTAGCTTTTTTTTCGAATTCAGCACGTGGATGGATGCATGTTGAAGTCGGCAGGTGAGCGAGAAAGACTCTTGAGCTTCGAAAAAACTTAAGCGCCACTTTGATTTATACTTGAACCGCGACCTATGCCCAAGAAAACAATAAAATCTTCGTTTTAACTGTCATAAGAATGCTTGGTTACCTACTATTTGTGAAAATTTTTTTCTCTTTTTCGGTACTTTTTTTTTTTTTTTTTTGAAAGTGGAATCTACGAGAAGATTTCAACTACATGCGCTCGCATGCACTCATTTAAAGTGACCTTTAGATAGAAGACCTTTAGATGATGTTTAGATAGAGAGAGGGTTAGAGAGAGATGTTTAGATAGAGAGAGGGTTAGAGAGAGATGTTTAGATAGAGAGAGGGTTAGAGAGAGATGTTTAGATAGAGAGAGGGTTAGAGAGAGAGGGTTAGAGAGAGAGAGGGTTAGAGAGAGAGAGGGTTAGAGAGAGAGAGGTTAGAGAGAGAGAGGGTTAGAGAGAGAGAGAGGGTTAGAGAGAGAGAGGGTTAGAGAGAGAGAGAGGGTTAGAGAGAGAGAGAGGGTTAGAGAGAGAGAGAGGGTTAGAGAGAGAGAGAGGGTTAGAGAGAGAGAGAGGGTTAGAGAGAGTAGAGGAGAGAGAGAAAGAGAGAGGGAGTAGAGAGGGGGTGAGAGAGAACGGGAGAGTGAGAGATGGTGAGAAAGAAGGATAGAGAGGGGAGAGAGAGAGAGAGGGATAGAGAGGGGATGAGAGAGAGAGAGAGAGAGAGAGAGAGAGAGAGAGAGGATAGAGAGGGGATGAGAGAGAGAGAGGGATAGAGAGGATAGAGAGGGGATGAGAGAGAGAGAGAGAGAGGTAGAGTGACTGAAAGAGAGAGGGAGAAAAAGAGAGAGGGGATGAAAGAAAGAGGGAGGTGAGAGCGGATGAAAGAAAGAGGGAGGTGAGAGGGATGAAAGAAGAGGGGGAGAGGGGAGAGAGGGAGAGAGGGGGGAGAGGGGGGAGAGGGAGAGAGGGGGAGAGAGAGGGGAGAGAGGGAGAGAGAAGGAGAGTGAGGGTGAGAGAGGGAGGATGGAGAGAGTAAGCATGTGAGAGAGAAGGATGGAAATAAAGGGGGAGTGTAATACGGACAGGAAGTGAGGTGGTGAGGAGAAGAGAGAGGGAGAGGGAGATAGAGATTTCAAAAATATTTTTCAGAAAGTAAATATTCATTAAATGCAAATTTGTAGTTATTGATTTTCGACTGATTCTTTCGGAGGCGATGCGAAGTTCAAAATGTCTGCTGGTATTTTGAGTATTCTGTACACATACATACATATTTATTTATTTTTTCATTAGTTTTTTAAAAAATTCATTCAGTTTTCTTCGAGCAATTCGTTACTTCCATTTGTTTGGTTTAGTCCTTGCCATTACATAACAGACCACACTAATCAAATTTGTGCTCTTCCTTTGTCAATTCCACTGCTCCGACAAACAATTCCTGTTGAGACTGAATCTTCCTAAACCATTCACATTAGGATTTCCGGCTCTTCGACAGTGCCTTGTGTCTTATTTCACAAATATTTAACTTTGATGAATTATTAACGAAATGTTAATTTGACCAAAATGTAGTTGGTCCTCGGCGGTTAGCATATAAGTGGAGCGGCGGAACAAACATTATTTGGCGAAAAGGAAACTCCTACGGAAGTGTGGGTAATTTTGAGGCAAACACTTCAGGCCAGCGACATGAATTTTATGTGTTCCCTCAAGCGTAGCATTGAAGGTGTTTGGGAATTATGTACATACATATACATATATGTATGTATTTACCTACAGATATACGTAAGATGGAACATAGAAAAAAATTCTTCAGATTTTTAACCAGAAAAAAAAGTTATGGTTGTTAGTAATTCCCTTATCTATCTTCTGATTTTCGAAGATATAGACATGGATATACTTCTTTTTGGAATCAAATTACCCAGCCGGAAATTTCCCGGTGAAACAATCATTGATTTCAGCATGACATTAGAGCCGCGACTCCTCCTGATTATACACCAACTTTCTAATGAAATTAACACACAAGCGGCATTGGCAGTCATAAGAGCATATCGCACCCTGGCAACTAAAGCGACACAACTCAAAATCTTTGAATTTTGAGTTATGATGTGGATCTTGTTCCTAAGTTACCTGTCTACCTGCAGGAAAAATTCCATTCCGTTTTTCCTTTTATAAAAGGCCGAAAAAAAGCCGTAATGCCTTTCTTCTTGCTTTGATTGACACTGCGATGCATTTTGTTTATCGCGTTTTCTGAAAAATATCAAATTTTGAGTTGTGTCTCTTTAGTTGCCGAGGTGCGATATGTCACGAGTTGGTCAGAAGTACTCAAATTTTCCCCTTGATGTCCTTGGTGAAAAAATTAATTAGTTGGTCATTTATGAGAAAATTTCCGGCTGGGTAGCTTTCTATATTATGCAACGAAATACATATGTGTATCTTTGTAAAATGTTCTTGCTCGCCATTTTTTTTCTACTCCAATGAATTTTCCATTTCGAAAAATAAACCGAACATAACAATGGGGTACAGTATTCCCCTGAAATAAGCCCAACGAATGTTTCGCTTATAAGCACCAGAAATCAGGCAGTTGGATTAAAATTGCTTCTACTTATAAAAGGACTCTCTGCATATGAGTCGCTTTTGTTTAAAAATTCTGGCGCTTATTGCAACGACGAACTACCGTATTAGCCTTGCAAAAATCAAACCAATTCAAAGAAAACTTCTTTTATAATTCTAAAATTCGGCGCATTTCATTTAACACCAAAAAAAAAAAAAAGAAAGGAAAATTGATGATATGCTCACGTAAATGCTTCCCACACGCATCTACCCAACGACGTGATACGAAGACAGAGCGAAAAGTTTCGTATTTTCCGCACGATCCTGTTTTATTCGTTCATTGGCCGATTGTGGAAATTGCAAAGTACCAAAATATTTTTTAAAAATAGTATCGATGGAGCATATTTCAAAACGGAGTAGAAATTCTACTCCCTTTTGAGTTAAGTTCGAAGATTGAACGGCAGTGCCGTAGGTAGTTTGTTTTCCTAAGGTGAAAAGAGAAAGACTTGATTGATTGAATTAAAGAAAATTTTGAATAATTTCACAGCCTGTGGTGGCTTATCTAAAATTGTGGGCTGATCCACGGTGTATGCTTTGTTCATCAGTTTTTGGTCCTCTCCCTCCATCCCCCCATATTTAAGTCACCGTTCATATTAAGCGACAAATCAGCGGCGACAAAATTGTTTTGTCGGCGAGGGGCAGTCGAGGATGTGGAATGGGAGCGTTTTACTGTCCTCCACGTGCGTTCCTTGGCATTAAACTAACTCTGTGGCCACCCTGCCCCCGCTTGGATGCACGTAATATATGGATGGCCTGTATATCTCATAGAAAAGCGGATAAAATAGGGCTCTGTGCAATTAAGAACCAATAGCGGTTCCGACCCAAAATCAAAACCAATAAAATCTGTAAAAATCTGTTTGAAGTTTTTGTCCATTTTAATTTTGATTTCGTTAGCTTCCAGCACATGCCAGATTAACTCATTGTTCCCCTTTCAACGTCACTGACAAACGACCAAATGTTTCTCAACAAGCCGACAACTTTTGTTGCTCGCTTCTTAAAACGAAACCTGTTCGATGCTCGTGTGAATGCAGCTTTCATTCGTGTTTGATGTTCGTTCAATTGTTGTACTTCGTCGTCGCAGCGTTGTTATTTTCTTTGCAAGAAAAACGTACTGAGAACGAAGCCTGCTCCGACGAGAGCAACCCTGCTGCTGCATTGAGCGAACGTCGAGTTCGGTTCAGTTTGTTTTCGAACGCAGTTCGGTACGGTTGTTTGGTGTTCAGTACGCGCATGTTATAAAAATTTTGTTTGACCATTGTTTGTGTATAAACAAACCGGGTAACAGCAGCAAAATAGAAAAGCAGCGGAAGCCAAAAAGAAAAAAAAAAAAAAAAAATTTAAAGGAAAAGAATTAATCATATGTGAGATTTGAGAGTGTTCCGCTCGAAGAAGGTGATGAAAGAAATTTATTAAACCTTTTGTTTTGTTAAGTATTTTCATAAAAGTGCGGGTTTTAATTTTTTTTTTACAAAATTATAATTTCGATCAACGAAAAATTAAAAAAAATTACCTAAACAAAAAAAAAAAAAAACAAAAAAAAATTGAAAGGAAAATTAAGGAAAAATAAAACAACCCCAAAATAAAAACAAGGCAATCAAAGAATGCGCCAGACGCTCATACATATGCACATGCACTTAGGCACTCGGCCTTAATGCGCCTATAGACACAGTCACACACACACACACACCTACGTAAAAAGAGTCATTTATGATTTTTATTGTTGTTTTTCCATCGGGCTTGTTTGGCTTACAAAAGTGCGTTCGCCTCTGCGTGTGTGTGTGTGTGTTTATGTTCCGCATGCAGGCAAATGGGCCTTTATGTTTTCATTATTACCGTGCATCGTGCGGGTTCCTTTTTATGTTCGTTATTGGTGTTGGATTAATTAATAAAAAGAAAACAAAAAAAAAGAAGAGCGAAGCAAAACAAGAAGAAAAAAAAAACCAAAAGTGGGAAAATTCATTGAGACGTTTTGTGGGGAAGAATATGGTGTGGGAATCGTTCAAATTGGAGAAAAATTGTTCAACCATCTTTTTCACTTTTCATTTTAAAGTCTGATGGGAAATTGTTAAAAGACGAAATTCTCATGGGGAAATAGAGGATGCTGTGCTCTGGCTGTGGCATTTTCTTCATAAACCCGATGATCTCCATATGTACCTACTTTGTTGAGTTTTGCGATTTCTCCAAATCAATTTATCTTTTAGACTTCAAACTGTCCAATTTCCGATTATTCTCAAAATTCTTTCTGTAGAACCTTTTTCCTCCAAAGCGAGCTTAAAACTTTCTGAAGTTTTCCTTCAATTGAGCTACCTAAACTTCTGAAGTCTTTTGGAATTTTTTCTTTTGAATGGATCTTAACTCTGAAGTCCAGAAGAAGGTTATTCTGGAGCAGAACAGAACAGAATAGAAAAGAAGTCTTGAAGAATTTTTTATTAATTGTGTAAACGATTTCGAAGAGTGTGCTCCTTAAAATACCTCTCAATACTGGCATTTGTCTAATCATATCCAATCGTGTTTCAGTTTCCTGTGAAAAGCTTCAAACGGCGATCGATTCGAGAGCGATTTTATGAAGTGATAAATATAAAGAGATAACATGAAAAAGGATATTTAAATCGTTGAAGACGCATTATAAAGTTTGCGAAGCATCCTAAAAAATCATCAAATATTTGGATAATAATTGAATTTCAAGAAAATTTCAATTCGGAAGACATTCGCAAGTTCGAACTGGAGTAGTTATATCAATAATAACGAAGAACTTTAATAAAAACAGGTAAGTTTGAATAATTTTTTAAAATAATTTTTATAATATTTTTAAGGATCAAAAATAAATTGTCAAATTTATATTTTACACTGAGCGAACTTTACCATGATTTTTTCAAAAGGGCGCATTGTTATTCACAGTCCTTTTGATTTTCGAGCAGAACAAAAATTTCAAAAGAAAAATGAACATTTTTGGTTGATTTGAAAGGAAATATGATTAATTACATTTCTTTACGTTCGGTATAATTCTCATTTGCTTTATAAAATAGGACATAAGAGATATGTATTCATCTTAGAACTTTTTAAGCATTGCGAAAGTAGTCAAACGACAACGGAGTGACAAGATCGGATGAAGTCCATCCGATGGCTACTTTTGGGGTTATCTTCAGCAGAGGGCTCTGTGGCCGTTTGCATTGAACGTTAAGTAAATTTGTTTTGAAATTTTTTCTTTTATAGGTTTATTTAAGAAATTTTTATTTATTTTAAAAATAATCTTGCCATTTCAATTATGTCCGTGGTTAGTTCAACAATTTCAATTTAAATCCATTTTTGAAAATTATCATTTCAATTCAAACTGAAATATGGTCGATTCAAAAGGAAAATCTTTAATTTTTCCAACAAGAAAAATTGTTAAATTAAAAATATTCCTTGTTGAAGCCGTTTTCTATGTTTTTACTTTTGATTTAACAAGTTTTCTGGTTGATTTTTTTCTCTGTGTATGATTTTAACCGTCTTAATAATATCTTATTCCTTGGGAATTGTGTTTCAGGGAGTCTTAAGTATTGCGTTGAAGTTATTCCTTTCCCGGTAGAAATCGTTTATTCGTCTTCATTTACAGAGAAATCTCGCCTTTGAGATTGCCCACAGTTAAGACCTTAGCTCGTGTAACAATTGAAAACTATCTATCGAAGGAGAAGCTTGAGAAAATTCTTGGCAGAAATTGAACGCGACACTTTAAACACTACATTAGTTTTGTTTATTCAACTTTATTTTCTAGATTTTACAGGCATTTTAATTGTTATAGGGCTCAACCTGTGTAATTAGTAATTGAAAGGAAGTAACGTAGCTCAGTTCTTATTGAAGAAAGGAAATCACGAGTTGAAATCTTCGATGACAGGTCTGATCGAATATACGAAAATCGTATGACTTGAATGCAACCCATGAGTCCGATTACTTGTACATTAGCGTATGCTATCAAGGTAGCCGAGAAGTAATCCAAAGTGAACTTCTTTGTTCTCTTTTACATGAGTTTGGTTCAGGATTTTTACCTCCTAAAGTTTAGAGCGTAGACCATATACAAGCGTAACCATTGTTTTCATTAGTTGAGTTGTAGCAGAGATGTATGTGGCCGGTCGGTATGGATACATAATTAAGATGTCCGTCACATATGTCTTTGGTCTGATTCTTTCAATAGCGGCTTGTACCAACCTACGTCTTATTTGGTCTACACAGGTACATATCTCGGATACCCGAGGACGAGCCTAAGTGAATCCCGCCCTAAAAAGAGATTTAAAATTGCGTTACCTATTTAAGTTTAAGAGTAGAAACTTCAAATGCGAAACATTTTTTGACCAAGGAGAATGAAAGGTGTGGCAGAAAAATTGATGTGGTCCGGTCCGTATGGAAAGGCAAATTAAAGTGCGTCAATATTGTCGTGACGCTGGGTTTATCAAAGGCGGGCTTGCTTGACCGACTTTAGCTTTCTTATTTGTTACAATAGAACTAAGCGAGCTTCATTGATCACTCCTCTAAATGAGTATTTAAAAATTTGCGTTACAATATTTATTTTTTAATATGTATTTCTGAAGGGAAATGCTTGGAACCTTCCGATTACTTAAAACTATCCATTTTTTTTTTTTATTATCAATATGTTTTGAATTCTTATTAATCTAATTTTCTCTATATTTTTTTAATTTATTTTTTTTTATTTGAAATTTTATTAGAATATTTGTAGGCGAATGAGTCGATTTAAACCATGCTGAAAATTAAGGCAACTTCTTTACCTTTACCTTTTGGAGCCCGTTCCAAAGTTCCTTATAAGCAACATTCCTCTCTGAGTAAAAATAAATTTGATCTCAAGCAATTTTTGCAGATTTGAAGCGCAAATATAACACAAAATGAGAGTGAAAAATTTCTGAATTTTTTTTTTTAAAGTTCTAGAACTTTTTCTGTTTGGAGAAAATTTATTTCGACGCCTATAAATTTATCGAATCAAGTTAAAACTTCGCCTGATTAATCCTTATCTGAGTGACAAGGCATCCGGGTATCTTTTCCGTACATATGTATATATATATTTACTGCCCGATTCTGAATTTACTTTTCTAAGTCTAAAGACTGAAATTCTCTTTTTTTTTTTTACTAGAAAAGGCAAGGAAAATTATGGGTATGGTCAAATACCCATTCTCAATCAAATTTCTTCCTCCAAATATTTAAAAGAGAAGAATTTTACTCTCGAAAAAAGTAAATTCCCCGGGTCGTTCCCTGGGAGATTCAGAATCGGGCTGCTATATTTTTTTTTGTATTAGGAAGGGGGTCTATACAACTGAAAGACTGGCAGAATATATTGTGTTATATTTTCTGCATATCAATCGAAAATTCCCATTTAGTTTGTTCAAGGTACCCGGGTATCTTGGCACTCTTTTTAAGGTGTCACTCATACAAGGGTTAAACAATACGCCATCGTCTTTCGTTAGAAGTCGAAAATTAGATTAGACATCAGATTAAAATTCGGGAGTGAAAGGATTAATTGTCTCATAGGGTCTTAAGGGGGAAAAAAACTTTAGATCATGACAAAAACAATTTTATTAAAGATTTTGTCTTTTTCTAGAACGCCAATAATTGGCCAATCTATTGGTTTCAATCCATTGGTTGTCCAATCCATTGGTTGAAGCAAAAATATGTTGAAATTAAAAAAAAAGAGTCATTTTCGATACTGTAAGGATTACTGTTGGGTTAAATCAGTTGATTAACTGTGTGAGCCTCTTTAGAAATCAGTTGATTGTGTTCAATCTTTTTCCGATGCCGGATGCAGGCCCGCAAAGTAAACTCAATTCGATTCATTATTTTGAATTGATCTCTTTCCCAAATATTTTATTTTAAAAAGCAATTTATACAATAATTTGTTTGCCCCTCTGTTTCCTCTGTTCGAACTATTTCCGGCAAATCTTTTATGCAGATATTAAGATTTCCAGTGAATCCTTCATTCCACATCATTGTTTATTTATTTACAGTATTTTGCTTATGCTTTTCAGAACGATCTCAATTACCAATGCAAATACTCCAAATTCGTATTTGTTTATTTAAAATTCCTATTGCCGCATTTTGTGTGTCTCTTAACCTTCATTTCAAAATTCAAATTCAAATAGAAATGACCGCCAGCCGAACAAAAACATTAAATAAAAAAGAATACCCCCAAAGACATAGAAAAATCTCAGTCGTTAGGTGCGCAAATCCAGCATAAATTCATCTTAATTTTCAATAGTCGTCAAACATCCCCAACATGCAGCCCTGATTAAGCTTGCTTTTAGAGTAAATATTTAGCTTTTGGTGTCATTTGCGATAGCAGCAACCCTTTGTCTTGATGGAGGGGCGCATAGCCGAAATCTCCACAAATGTAAGTCATCCCCAAAGTTGGGGTGAAACGCGCCAAAAGAAGAAGTACACGTGCGAGAATACAAATTTATATTCAATTTTTTTCTCTTCTATTTATATATATATATATAAATATATATGTATACATATATAGCCGATTGTGTATGAAGTCGTTATGTTGCGCTACGCTATGTTGTGTTGTTTTTTGTTTTATTTTTTTTATATTTTATTTTTTTCCATTTTATTTAATTTTTTTATTTTATTTCATCTGACTTTATCTGCCATTGAAATCAGACACAAAAGCGCTTTGAGCATAATACTATAGCAACGCTGCCAGCATGAGTTGAAGAGAGAGATAGAGAGTGAGAGAGACGGAAGAATATATCCGTCCGTCCGTCCGTCCGTTCGTCCTTATACATAACTCTTACCGGCGCTGACATTGCGTTGCTACCGCAGAAGCATTGTGCTTCTTCAATGGCGCAGTAAATAAGAAAACCACGCAACGTCACAACGTAACGCCCCGTCACGATTTTTTTTTTTTTCTTTTTCTTTTTGTGGCCTCGCATCGTTCTTCATCATCTCCAGCTTCATAATCGCCTCTGTAGTCGTCGTCATCATCATGATCATGGAAAACAGATTCGTCCAAATCCTGCGCGTAATGAGTTGGAAAAAGTCAAGAAAATGATTAATTAAGCGATTTTTAATTTTTGATTTGCATACGAACGAACGAACGAACGAACTTTTTGACTCCAAAAATTAAAAAAAATTTTTCTTTGTTTTCCTTCATTCGAGGGTTGATTGTGCTGCTGTTCCATTCTTTTCTATGATTTTTTTTTTTCGTCTGCTCGCTTTACGTTTTTGAAATGTGCGTGCTTTTGGCGTTTGAAATTTTGATTCGGAAGATTTTTTTTTTTTTTTTTTCGTTTTTCTATGTGTACCTACGATGAATTCTCATGCAAATTTGATAATTTTCTCGTGCACACTCTTTGAGAACTCAAACTCAATTGAATGGTTTCGGACGATTAGCAGCCCTTCTTAGCAGAAAGAGAGGCAAAAGTTTCACTCAAGTGCAGTTGAGTAGAAATTTCGAATTGCGAAAAGAGCAACTTATAGTAAATAGTGGGATATCGCTGATCCCGACGAGCATCTCTTCGTCCCATCTCGTTTCATCTGTTGGCATTTAGGTTTGAATGTTTTGCATTTGTTTTCATGTTTTCCATTGGAATTTTTGATTTTCATTGCTGAATTGTGGTTTTGTGGCCTTTGAATGTTTAATAGTTTGATTTTCTAAAGCATTTTCACAGAGTTTAAGGTCCGTTGTTGGATGGATTGCGTGCGTTGCCTTGAGATGAATTAAGTTGAGTCGAGTGGAGTTGAGTCGAGTTGAGTCGAGTCGAGTCGAGTGGAGTGCTGCGAAATGGAAAGCAATGGATGTGGTTATTTAGATATGCTCTTTCAATGACTCGTTCTTCTGAATGGAGCATGTAAAGGAGTTTCTGAATCTCCTGCATTCGGGAATGTTTATATAATTTCATTCAGAAGCTGAATAGTTCAAAATGGAGAGCTTTTGAGAGAATAAATTATAAAAATATAATCTCTAGATGAAACTTGAACATTCAGATTTCAGCGAGAGAACTTTTTTTCCTCATTGCCGAACTTCCATAATGTCTTCACAAAAGGCAGAGAAATTTCCCTTAGATTTAAGTTTTCCTTTAGATAAAGGATAAGATAAAATATGTCTTTAATAAAAATATCAAAAAGTTTCAGAATGAAGGGCTGGAATTTCCCTTTTCTTTTAATAGGAAGTGAATTCCTACACTGAGAGAAATTAACCATATTTTTTTTAAATGGCGCATTGTTATTCACAGTCCTTTTCATTTTCGAGCAGAACGAAAATTTCAAAAGAAAAATGAACATTTTTGCTTGATTTGAAAGGAAATATGTTTAATTACATTTCTTTACGTTCGGTATAATTCTCATTTGGTTTATAAAATAGAACATATAACATATGTATTCATCTTGGAACTTTTTAAGCATTGCGAAAGCAGTCACACGACAACGGAATGACAAAATCGGTTGAAGTCCATCCGATGGCTATTTTTGGGGTTATGTTCAGCAGAGGGCTATGTGGCCAGTTTCTTTGAAATTTAAATGAATTTGTTTTGACATTTCTTCTTTTGTGGGTATTTTAGAAATTTTTTTTATTTAAAAAAATTATCCTGTCATTTCAATTATGTCCGTGGTTAGTGCAACAATTTAAATTTAAATCCATTTTTGAAAATTATCATTTCAATTGAACCTGGTATATGGTTGATTCAAAAGGAAAATCTTTAATTTTTCCAACAAGAAAAATTGTTAAAATTTAAAATATTCCTTGTTGAAGCCGTTTTGTATGTTTTTCCTTTTGATTTAAATCAGTTTTCTGATTGATTTTTTTCTCTGTGTAAATGAAATAATCGAAAATACTCGAAGATTTTCCCTTTTAAACATTGAAGGATAGGCTTTGAAGAATTTACACGATGGGACTTTGTCGGCTGTTTTTAGATTTTTGGAGAGAAACTTCCTGAAAAAGCACTGCAGAAACCGAGTATTGGGCTCCTATTGCGCAGTGTCCTTAAAATATCCTTGAAAAATTTCCTTTTAATAAGCTATATTTTTGAAAACTATATCTCGAAAACTGATTGAGAAAGAAAGATGAAACAAAATGGCGACTTATAGTTCATGAAAAAAGGAATCTAATAATTTTTTTTTCAAATTTAACACTGAGAAAAGAATTTGCACAAAAAAGAAACTAATTTTTTCAGTGTACTTTCGCTTTCGTATCATTCTCTTTGAGAAATTCGAAGTATCCATGTGAATGACCCCCGGGCGATCGAAGGATTAAATCTCCTTAACACATAGAAAATTTCGACCTGATGAAATCATCCAAAAATGCTTTTTCACTCTTTAACGCCGAAAAGTTTGCTTCTTATCTTTTTACATCAGACTTTTGAGCTTCTGTAAAATCTTGTGTCAAAGTTCTCAATTCTTGAAAAACTCTTTAAGAAAAATAAATAATAAAAAATGTATACATACGTATATGGTATGAACAAAAATGTGTGGCCCCCAAAAGACAAAGGCATTGAAGAAATTGTACAATGAAAAGTAAAATGTTGAAATTTTGTAATCAAGACTTTTGGGAAACTTTTTGTTTCGCAATTAGTTAAAAAATTCTTCAAAAGAATATGGAAAAGCACACTTGTTAAAACGCTTATCCATATATCCTTTAAGAGTCTTTTTAAATATTTTCAAAAGAAATCCTTTTGTATGCCCGAAAAACTGGCAGCATAAGTAATTAAGTTGGCATTCAAACAACAAAAACAAACAAACAAAACAGACATACAGCCATACATACCTTCATGAAAGCCAAGATATTAGAGAGAAGACTCCCAGCCTGTGAGCTTAATCTTCAAAACAACATGTCCTTAGAGCGATTTACGCCTTCAAATACACACACACACGCACACGAGAATGGAAAAAATTGCTTTCTCAAAATATTGTTGTCATTAAGGAATTAAATGTTACCCAAAGAAAAGTTTCAACAACCAAAATGAAATGAAACGAAAAATAAAACAAAATGAAATAAAATTTTCAACCCTCAAAAACGAAGGTGAACGAGCGAGTGGTATAGGATGGTATGGCATGGCATCGCATGGCATACAACACAAAACAAAGTGTACATTTAGGCGCGGAAACGGAAATGCGTACAATTTCTTCGCTTCGGGGCAATGTCAGAAGAGGAGTTACCATAATTTTCGTAAATCTACAAAATATTTCTTGGTTTGGCTTCTCGTTGTTTGGTTCTTAAGAAGAAGAAGAAGAAGAAGAAGAAAGGAAATATGGGGAAGGAAGAAAGATCCCCGAGATTCCTTAACAAAGATAGAGAGATGGAGGGGCGGCAGAGAGAGCGCGAGCGAGAGAAGGAGTTTATTTTTGGCGTAGAAACATTTAAATTTTAAATGCTTCCAGTCGAGTTGTTATATGGCTGCGAGAGAGAGAGAAAGCGAGAGAGAGAGAGCAAAGTTTGAAAAGGGGGTTGTTTTTATTTTGATTTTTTTTTTCTTTCTCCTTATTGTGCTTAAAGCAGCTCTCGGTAGACAGACGGCAAAACACTACCCCCACTGGCGCTTGGCACTTGGTTCTTTGGAACACTCTTGGCTTCATATCATTATCAAAGCCATTAGTCTTGTACGCGATGTCTTCTTGTGTAAGGTAAGGTAAGTGAGTCTGAGGTTAACATCCCAACAACACCCCACCCCACCCCATTGCCCCTGTGCGTCCTTAACATCCTTGGTAACCTTCAAGTCATACCTCCGCGCCCACTTCCATACATACATATTTGAGGAATTTCAGTTCAAGTTGTTTGGGCTTTTTTGTTCTTCTCGAAATTGTTTCAAAATGAAAATGAATATTCGCTATCTCACTGTCGCTATCCTGTCCCTCTATCTCCTATCTATCTTGTTCGCTGTTTGATGAGAAATTTCGGTTGCTTTGGCGCACCGCAAAGTTGGCAAACAAAAACGAACCCTTAAACTTAGTCTCTCATGAAATTTTTCATATTAAAGTCAATTTATCTTGAAAGCAATAAATACGGCAGTACGTCGGAAAGTCTTATCGGGCAGATCAGTCGTTCATTCATTCATTCAAGCAGTCAGTCAGCCAGCCAGCCAGAATTACTCTGACGTTCTCTGGCGTTCAAAAGAAGTCGCGAGGTGTATTTACTTTGGCCTCTCTAATATCCTTTCGTTCGGCGCTGTCTCAATGACAACTCTTTCGTTCGTTATCGTTTACGCGTGCGGTAAGCTAAGGTTTTTCGGTTTCCCGTTTTTCCGTTTTCCCATCTCTTCTCTTTCCATCTCTTCTCTTTCCATTCATTGTAATGTATCGCTCTCATAACTGTGTTGAATGTGTCAAAGTTATATTCAAAGTAAATAATAATTAAACGTTTTTCGACCTGACTACCCCCATCCATGCGTGTGCGCGCTTCCAAATGATTTTCAGTTCCCTTCGATTCCCTTCGCCCTTAAGTTTTCGCCTGTGGTCTGGAAAATATGCTCCGTGCCTGCTTTAGTACGGCGGGGCGGCATATTGTAATGAAGTTTATTTTCGACTCTAGGTTTTTCTAAACTTTTGAACTTTTGATAGTTGATTTTTGAAATTTTTCGAATATGTCGAAGAGAGATATGTATGTATGTGTATGTGTATGTAAGTGGCGGTGTGCTCTGGTGTGGGGACTTGAAATTATAATAAGGAATTTCATTAAATATTTACGGATGTGTTTCTGAGAAATTTCGATCATCGCGTCTGGTTCAAGAGTTTCACATTTTTATTAATACGAATTCAATTTCAATTTTTACGAATGAAGCTGTTGCCCTTAAGTGGGTGGTTGAAGAAGTAATTTAGGGAACGAATTTGTGATCATGATGATGCTTGAGAACCTTTAAACGGAAATTTTCACAGCGAAAGGAAGTTGGGGTAAAACCTAGCCTTAGTTTTGTGCGGATCCGATTATATGGACAACAATTTACATACAAATATTCTTGATGAGTATCGAAAGCTGAATCGATTAGGGCATGTTCGTCTGTCTTTCCGTCCGTCTGACCCTTCACAGATCTCTTTTGAAACGGTTGAACCATCACGCCGAAGTTTAGTTGGGCCCCCAGCGGATAATCCTTAATAGAAATGTTTTTATACCTCGAGGACCAAAACTTCTCATTGATAGTTTGATATGCTGCTGATACGAGTATATCTTCCCTCTTATACGGCCACAAATAGGTAATAGTCTACCGTAACTTGGGACCGGAAAGGCGTAAACGATTCAAAATCAAAATATATATATAAGGACGTGATGCCAGATAGAGATATGGAAAGGTCCAGATATGGAGATTTTTCGAAATTTAAGAACAGAAAGGCGGCGTACGAGCTTGATTTGAATGAGTGCGCCAATCTCGTCGGGAAGGTACTGATAAGACCATAAGCTACCGACCAAAGCTTTAACTTTACTTCTATTTATTTCGCTTGAGATATTTAATGAATAAAAGAAATTGTTTTTTCTTCTTTTTAATTTGAAAAATTTTTAGCCGTAACCTTCAGAAGTTAAAAAAAAATTACAAAAGATTTTCATACTGCACGATTGGCCAACGAAAACTGTGCATAATCGATCAAGCTAATCGTGCTTCGACCTCTGCGCTTACGTGTTACGCATGGAATATGTACGGAATAAATCGTGAGAACATGATTTTGTATCTTGTAGACATGTAGGTACATATGTACGTATGTATGTGAAATCGTTTCTTTTAGGTTCCCTGTAGGAAGTTGAACTAGTGCACAAGTATTCTTCGACTACTTCCCAAATCAACAGTGTAATACTCGCTCGTAATTTCCCCGCCAATGCATTGAACTGTAAACTTTTACTCTGAGGTGCCATTCGAAAATCGACAGTCGCGTTTGAACTAGTCCAGAAGTAGAGGCAACAGAGACAATTCAGTAAATTTGGTATCCTACGTTGATAGATGGGGGGCCGGTCCTGTCGCTGTCGTACCTCACAGCGTAGCGCGTGCACCCCGCGGTCGGAAGGACCGAAGTTCAAATCCCAGGCCAAGTGAACGCCGATTTTTTTTTTTTTAATTATTAGTAAAAATTGGAATCCTAAGAGGAATAATAAAAAGCAAATATATAAAAAAGAAAGGTTTCAAATTGGCAGAAAATGTTGAGCGAATTTGTGCGCAAAGTTGTGAGACAGCATTGGTGAAGACATGTTTTTCAATCGAATTATTTGAGTTTTTCGAAACATGCCACATTTTTCGCCTGCGACAGGAATTGAACTCGAGCCCTTCATATTGCCAAGCGAATACGCTTTCACTACGCCACGGACCTATCTGACTCACGCACAGCAAATATATTAGATTAATGTGTGGGCAAAATTTAACTGTTGAATATGCCACTAGTTAGGTACTACTGTCCGTGTCTCTACTCGCGTACTAGTTCTTTTTCCTACACTCGAGAACTACTCGCTAGGGCCCGATTCACCCCACTCTTCCTACAGGGTACCTGTCTGTCTGTCTGTTGTCTGTCTGTCTGTCTGTCTGTCTGTCTTCTGTCTGTCTGTCTGTCTGTCTGTCTGTCTGTCTGTCGGTCACACTTTAGTTTTTCGTAGTTTACTACTAAGCCATGAAAGATATCATATTGAAATTTGGCATGGACTTCAACCAGGTAAAGGTCCGAAAAACTGCATACCAATTTTTTTCGTAGTCCCTTCTTGGGTCGTGGGAAGTGGTTCAGAAGTTTCAAAAATCACGATTTTTAACGTTTTTTCGTGGATAACTTTTTTACTATACATCCCAGCTTATTGAAATTTGGTGTGTGTATAGCTACTATGTA
Organism: Chlorops oryzae; assembly: GCA_020466095.1. NCBI lineage: Eukaryota > Metazoa > Arthropoda > Insecta > Diptera > Chloropidae > Chlorops > Chlorops oryzae. The sequence continues at coordinate 10,645,822 of CM035806.1, read as the reverse complement.
GACTTAAGCTTTCGCTGAAAAAAAATTGCGACATCGCTATAAATATGGTCATCATTCTACACAATAGGAAAAAACACTCTTTCTCTTATTCTCATATCTGAATACAAAAATTATTTTGTTGCTTCTTCTGATTGTGTATTTTGCCGCCAAATAAAGTCGTCCATTATGGATAAATTTTGACCATGACCACATTTCGCGAAATTCGCAAAAATTGATTTTCACTATTTTGAATTGAGTATTTCGCAGCTAAACAAAATGTCCTCTAAGGGTTAAAATTTGATCAAGACCACCATCCGCGAAATTCGCGAAAATTTGATTTTCACTATTTTGATGTGAGTATTTCGCAGCTAAACTAAATTCCTCTAAGGGTTAAAATTTGATCAAGACCACCATCCGCGAAATTCGCGAAAATTTGATTTTCACTAGTTTGAATTGAGTATTTCGCAGTTAAACAAAATGTCCTCTAAGGGTTAAAATTTGATCAAGACCACCATCCGCGAAATTTGCGAAAAACTGATTTTCACTATTTTTAATTGAGTATTTCGCAGCTAAACAAAATGTCCTCTAAGGGTTAAAATTTGATCAAGACCACCATCCGCGAAATTCGCAAAAATTTGATTTTCACTATTTTGAAGTGAGTATTTCGCAGCTAAACTAAATTTCCTCTAAGGGTTAAAATTTGATCAAGACCACCATCCGCGAAATTCGCGAAAATTTGATTTTCACTATTTTGAATTGAGTATTTCGCAGTTAAACAAAATGTCCTCTAAGGGTTAAAATTTGATCAAGACCACCATCCGCGAAAACCTGATTTTCACTATTTTGAATTGAGTATTTCACAGCTAAACAAAATGTCCTCTAAGGGTTAAAATTTGATCAAGACCACCATCCGCGAAATTCGCGAAAATTTGATTTTCACTATTTTGAAGTGAGTATTTCGCAGCTAAACTAAATTTCCTCTAAGGGTTAAAATGTGATCAAGACCACCATCCGCGAAATTCGCGAAAATTTGATTTTCACTATTTTGAATTGAGTATTTCGCAGCTAGACATATTGTCCTCTAACGGTTAAAATTTGACCATGACCACCATTCGCGAAATTTTTTTGCTTAATAATAATCTCGAGTTTTAGAACCTAAATCGAAGTACAGATAAGGTATAAATAGATATCCAAGCTAGAACAACGAAAACGGCAGGAATTTTCGTTAAGGTAATGTTTTAACATATTTTAGGCTGAGGAAAAGGTATGTGTGCAATCGGCTTTGCCGATGTAAACTTCTTTACTTGTTTTTATTAGAAATCTATCCACTTCTATTCCCCTTCTCATACAAATGCAAGCTATTTGGAATCATAACTTGACTAGTTTTGCACACAAATCCTTTTATCCTTAGTTAAAGTGCCGGGAAGCAGCCCAAAGAGCCTTAAATTTCAACAGAAGTAAATCAGTCTTTTTACGAAATTTAGTAAGATCTTTTTCTTCGCCAACTTTGGATTTCAAAAAACTTCAAACCAATTCGACAGCATCTTTATGTAGCTTTCCCCTGCAATGCAGCCACCAGACTTCAAAAATTTCGCTAATTTTTAGAGAAGATGACACTAGAAATGAACGAAAAACTTAGCTTGTCGCACCTCATCGCACATTCTCTTTTTTGCTATTATAGAGTTTAAATTACTCACTATTGATCCTGTGAATTTCTTCGATAAGTTTTGATAAGTTTTTTTTTAATTCAATTTCAAAGTTTTCGAAAGATTTACTTTTCACTTTTAAAACGCATTTCACAAAAAGTAACGGGACTTAGCATATGTTGAAAGCATGTTGGAAATAATGGTTTTTGTATACAATAAACACCTATTTTATCATAATACTGGTTTTTTTTTTTAAATAATAGCAGATATTAAACTACCATTTTTATTTGAAACTACCACAGATTTGCATATAAAAATTAATGGAAAATTTTTTTTTTTCGTCAATCAACTTCGATGGGCTGAAATACTTACTTACAACAGAATTTTTTGTTAAAAGCGATCTGATGTCTTCAAGTTGACCTATTTCCAATAGATTGACATTAAAAATAAATTGAAATTTATCATTTCATTTTTTTCCTTTTTGGCCGCACTCGTGCCACTGTGCGGTGTGCTCTGGTGTGGGGACTTGAAATTATAATAAGGAATTTCATTAAATATTTACGGATGTGTTTCTGAGAAATTTCGATCATCGCGTCTGGTTCAAGAGTTTCACATTTTTATTAATACGAATTCAATTTCAATTTTTACGAATGAAGCTGTTGCCCTTAAGTGGGTGGTTGAAGAAGTAATTTAGGGAACGAATTTATGATCATGATGATGCTTGAGAACCTTTAAAAGGAAATTTTCACAGCGAAAGGAAGTTGGGGTAAAACTTAGCCTTAGTTTTGTGCGGATCCGATTATATGGACAACAATTTGCATACAAATATTCTTGATGAGTATCGAAAGCTGAATCGATTAGGGCATGTTCGTCTGTCTTTCCGTCCGTCTGACCCTTCACAGATCTCTTTTGAAACGGTTGAACCATCACGCCGAAGTTTAGTTGGGCCCCCAGCGGATTATCCTTAATAGAAATGTTTTTATACCTCGAGGATCAAAACTTCTCATTGATAGTTTGTAATGCTGCTGATACGAGTATATCTTCCCTCTTATACGGCCACAAATAGGTAATGGTCTACCGTAACTTGGGATCGGAAAGGCGTAAACGATTCAAAATCAAAATATATATATAAGGACGTGATGCCAGATAGAGATATGGAAAGGTCCAGATATGGAGATTTTTCGAAATTTAAGAACAGAAAGGCGGCGTACGAGCTTGATTTGAATGAGTGCGCCAATCTCGTCGGGAAGGTACTGATAAGACCATAAGCTACCGACCAAAGCTTTAGCTTTTTTACTTCTATTTATTTCGCTTGAGATATTTAATGAATAAAAGAAACTGTTTTTTCTTCTTTTTAATTTGAAAAATTGTTAGCCGTAACCTTCAGAAGTTAAAAAAAAAAATTACAAAAGATTTTCATACTGCACGATTGGCCAACGAAAACTGTGCATAATCGATCAAGCTAATCGTGCTTCGACCTCTGCGCTTACGTGTTACGCATGGAATATGTACGGAATAAATCGTGAGAACATGATTTTGTATCTTGTAGACATGTACATATGTATGTGAAATCGTTTCTTTTAGGTTCCCTGTTGGAAGTTGAACTAGTGCACAAGTATTCTTCAACTACTTCCCAAATCAACAGTACTACTCGCTCGTAATTTCCCCGCCAATGCATTGAACTGTAAACTCTTACTCTGAGGTGCCATTCGAAAATCGACAGTCGCGTTTGAACTAGTCCAGAAGTAGAGGCAACAAGGCCAATTCAGTAAGTTTGCTGTCGTAGCTCACAGCGTAGCGCGTGCAACCCGCGATGGGAAGGACCGAGGTTCAAATCCCAGGCCAAGTGATCGCCGATTTTGTTTTAATTATTAGTAAAAATTGGAATCCTAAGAGGAATAATAAAAAGCAAATATATAAAAAAGAAAGGTTTCAAATTGGCAGAAAATGTGCGCCATGTTGTGAGACAGCATTGGAGAAGACTTGTTTTTCAATCCAATTATTTGAGTTTTTCGAAACATGCCACATTTTTCGCCTGCGACAGGAATTGAACTCGAGCCCTTCATATTGCCAAGCGAATACGCTTTCACTACGCCACGAACCTATCTGACTCACGCACAGCAAATATATTAGATTAATGTGTGGGCAAAATTGAACTGTTGAATATGCCACTAGTTAGGTACTACTGTCCGTGTCTCTACTCGCGTACTAGTTCTTTTTCCTACACTCGAGAACTACTCGCTAGGGCGCGATTAACCCCACTCTTCCTACAGGGTTATTGCTGAGGCAGAAATTGTATGACCTTAAAGAAATTAATCAAAAATTTACCCAAAAAAAAAAGGATCTGCTATCGTACCTAAAAGCCGCTTTACAGATTAATGGGTTACATGATTTTATTTTAAAGCCTTTTAAGATAATTAAAACAAAAAAGAAATACTTATTCTTCGTGATCAACTGAAGATTTTGATATTTCCAAAATCCGTTGCGACCTTAGCCCAAACAAAAAATAAATATGTAATGAAGGAAAGAAAATAAGATGAATCTTTTCTCTTATTTGATGAAGAATCTCATGCAATTGAATAATTAACAAAAAAAAAAAAAAAAAAATTAAAACAGCAGAAAATTGCGTAGAATTCTCATCAAATTAATTGAAAATTTTTCTGAAGATAAATTGTTACAAAAGCCAGATAAGAAATGAAGAAGAAACAAAAAAATAAGAAATAATCGAGACAAAAGGCTCAAATGTGTAGAGGAGGAGATCATCAAAGCAGAAGCTTCAATTTGTTACAACACAAAAAGTTCAAATCGCCAGTTCTCTAGGGCGACAGTTACAACAGATAAGCGTCCGTTCATATTTGGTTTAACAAATTTTTTATTTCGAATTTTCAAACATATCGAGACCGAGACCGAAGCCGAGACCGCCGATTGCCCGATACGTTCATTCTCGTCGTCGTCGTCGTCATATGGACATCCTATCGCCCATTTGTCACATTAAAGTTAAAAGCAAAGCGCTCGAAGGGGGGAACCCAGTGAGCAAATCAAATTCGTAATGGTCAATCAAAGCGGGAGACAGACGGACGGATAGACCGATGGACGGACATAGACCGATGGACGGACGGACGAATAGAAGGACGGACAAACAGATGCAAAGATAGTGTTGAAAGAAATTAAAAAGAAGATACAGGAAAACTTCAAGTAACAAAAGCGACGAATATCATCCCAAATTAAAAAATAAAAGACCAACAAGCGACCAAAAGAATCGTCAAGAAGAAATGAAAACAACAACAACAATATAAAATATATAAACAAAAAAAAAAAAACCAACAAAAAGGTCTCAAAATAGACAAATAAGCAGTCACAGCTGCCGCTGCCAGTTTGAATTAAGCGCTGAAGCATAAAATATTTTTCCGAAAGAAGTTGAATTTTTCTTTCTTTCTTTTTTAAAATCTTTTTTTTTACCCGCACATTAGCTCCAAAATTTAATTTGTTAACGAGCAACACTGCTGGGGATAATGTTTTTTTTTTTTTACATTTTCATTTAAATTTTTACAATTTTCTCAGCGGTATCACAAGATATGGTCGCTGGTATGATTTGATGATAACTTGTGATTATTATGGCATGATTAAATGAAATGCGCTGATGTGCTTTGCGTGGGCATCAGGCCGCCGGTCACTGCATCCATTTTGGTGTATTGTGTGTGGAGTTGAAATTGAAATTGAAGCCGAATCCGAATCCGCATCCGAAATTGAAACGACAAGTTGTAACCGTAGCTGAAATTATGGCCTCAAAGCTATGACCATGCCGCAAGGGTCCATATTCTTTATTTTTTCGGTCTCTATTTTTCTCTTCTGTACTCGAAGACAATGTGTGTGCGCGCCCTTAACCGGAATATTTGTTGATTGTTTTCAAATTACGGGCCTTGAAAAGTGTTTTAATTTTTCCCTTTTACATTTTATTTTTAATTTAATAACTTTATTTCAGCGCGCTCATTTTTTGGATTATGTTTTTATACCCGACACAAAATTTGGTATGCGTGCTCACGGGGACATGAGTAAAACAAGTTCGAGAATGGACCCGATCGGACCATTTTTAGGGTACCTCCAGTACTAGGGTATGTTATGAAATCACAAAACTGCTCTAAAACCGATGTTTTTCAAGATATTTTGATGAAATTTGATATTTGATCATATTTAAAGGCCATAATATTATTTCCGAAAATTTGAAAATTGGCGTGGCAGAAGGGCGTTTTCGAAAATTGTCTCCTACACCCGAAATTCAAATGGGACTTGAACGAATTTGGCATTATGCTTCCTTTGTAGCCTTAAACATCCTTCCAAAAAATTTTCTTGATCGGTCCATTTTTAAGGGTACCTCCAGTACTAGGGTCGTCACAAAAATCCCAAAACTGCCTTAAAATCGGACTTTTTCGCAATATTTTAATGAAACTTAGAATTTGAGCGTATATTTAAGCCCCGATTAGAATTAAAAAAAATTGGAAAAGTGGGCTGGCAAAAGGGCGGTTTCCATAAAAAAATCTATCAAAGGTCGTATATGGGGCCTCTAATGGCCTTAAACACCTCTGGACATTAAAAATTATTTAAGATGTGTGTCTGGTCGGGTATCCTATTGTCAGGCTCGCCTGACTATAACACCCTTACTTGTTTCTCTTGTTTTTTTTTTTTGGGTGATTTTTTTCGATTTTTTTACTTCTTTTATTTTTTTTTAAAATTCTTTTTATTACAATTTTTTTTTTTTTTCTTATTTTTTTGCTTATTTTTTTCTTTAGTGCCACTGCCTGCGAAAGGCCGCAATTAGTTACGTTTGCTCCGTACCCATATAGGCCTTTTTGACCATTGTTCCAATACTTTTTTTTTTTTTATTTTTTTTTTTTTTTTTTTGCTTTTTTATTTTGCTTTGTTTTGTTTTTTTTTTTGTTTTTTTTTTTTTTTTTGTTTTTTTTGTTATTTTGTTTTTGTTTTCTTTGTTTTTTGTTTTCTTTGTTTTTTTATTTATTAATTTTTTTTAAATTAGATTTTAGAGATTTGAAGGTAGTTTTTTTGTTTTACCTTTCAAAAGTTTATAAATTAAGAAGGCTTTTGAAAATTCGATTAAATTGTCTGGATAGACAGCCAACCACTCAGTCAGTTAGTCATAAAGAGTCGAAAATTATATGGTTTTCCGTCATTGACCTTCGTCGGAAAATAGTTTAAATTTGATCTGAAATTGGATCCCCCAAAAAAGAATGCAGACGATAGATTTTTGAAAGACCTTCTTATTGATGGTTGACTGCCATTTAAATTCGAGCATTTGATAGGGAACTCTGTAAGCGGGGAAAACCGATGATGAGCTTCAAAGAATCAACTCATACATATATGTCCCTCAGATGCATACATAAATACATATATACATATATATATCCATAGCTGTTTCAGACTTTTAACGAAAAATTCAAAGTCATAAATAACTCATTTTAAGCTCATTTTAGGCTATAATGCATGCATATATTATGTTCCTTGCAATATCATAAAAGAATAATTAAGAAAAAGTAATATCTTTTTTGATGTCCATGGAAGCATTTAGTTTTGGAAGTAATTTTTAAGAAAAATTCAATGAATTCTAGGGAGTTCCTGGAGCAGCTGTCCCACCGAACACACATATTTCGAAAGCGATCAAAGAACAGAGTATCTCTCTGTCTCTTTCTCTTTCTCTTTGTTTCTTATCCAGAGGTGCTTAATAACTATCCGTATGTCGTCCGTATCGTAAGCACTTAAAATTATTTTCTCCATTCTTTAACTTCATTTCACAATGGAGTGACACTTAAACTGCTCAGTTAATATCTGACCACACATTTCAATATCCATTTCGTTGTCAGAGCATTCATATTAATGCCCACTAAAGAAGATGCGTTCCAGACTGCCCTCATAATCTGCGTTGGTTATCATTCCGCCGAATATTGAGCTCGTTCGTTTTTCTTTCTTCTCTTCCTCCTTTTTAAATTAAACATTTTTTTATTTTTATTTATTTGTTTATTTTTATTATAATTTTTTTTTTTTTTTTTTACTTTTTGGAGACAAAACGCACTGCATTTCTAAGCCGCTCTTAGCACCATTTCACGCTTTCTACCCTGCGTCCATCAACACTCTTTGTTATCTTTTATATTGGATTTTTTTTTTTCGTTGTTGAAAGAAAAAAAAAAAAATCGACATATGAGCACATATGAATGGACTAAGTGCCTGTGCTCCAGTGACTTAGAGAGTAAGAAGAGCACATTTTGAGTTTGAAGTTTCGAGTTCCGTGCTGCGAGCTCTCGCTTCGAACAGAAAATATCGTATTTCATAACCACCGCGTGACATGGCTCATGGCTTGATTCCTTGGAACAACGCTCGACACGCTCGGTCCAAGTTCGACATTCGATGTTCGTTCGACATTCTTTTTCATATCAAGTAGAATGAGTCTGGAACAATTAAGGAGTTTTGGTGAGCGTAAATTAAACGCTTCACTGACGACAGCTGTTTCAAGTACGATTGTGTTTACAAAATTTGAAAAGAATTTCTGCTAAATAGAGAGTGATCGAGAGAGAAAGAGAGAGACTTAAATATTTTTTTTTTGTGTATGAAACATTCAAACCGTTTCTATTCTTCAGCTGTTCGATCATTCGGTCTTAAAGATCCGTAAAGTAGGTTTTTGTTTATATATTTAATATTTATTTATTTATTTCAAAGAACACTTAAATCGCCTTAGCCACGGGGGTGTTAATCCTATGAAATTCCAACAGTTCAAATTTAATTCAATTTGAATTCAATCCAATCAACGCAACACGAAAATAGTTTCAACCCGAAACTGACAGCAAATTCATATGCAAAAATCGTGCAAAGTGCTGCCATATCAAATAAAGAGAAATATAAAAAAAAAAAAAATAATTAAAAAACAAACGTCAGACACCTTTTTTGGGCTTTTAATTAACAACATGTTAAATCTTGTTGGCTCGAGTTTCAGAAGGCAGATTTACAGAAAAAAAAAAAATCGCATTAAATAAAAACACAGAAAAAGAGACCGAAAATGGGGGGGAAAAAAACATTGCGCCGACCACAACGCATGCATGCAACCTATAATTAATTTTGTTGTAAATACCTGTCAAGCGGAGCGCAAATTTTTAATTACACGAAATAAAATTCAACGAATTTCGGACTCAAATAAAAACTACCATTTAACGAAATGAGTAAAATATAAACGCATTTGCACCATTTATCGTGCCATATCCATATGTGAATATAAAACAGGCATTTGACAAGTTTTTCTCATGTTTGCTGAGCAGCAGGTGATTAAAATATTAGCGCTGCTGAGGCAAAACAAAACGGAAAAAATTTGATTAATTGTTTAAAAAATTGACTGCTGGAAGGTGTTTGAATTCAACATTTTGTTGCCTAAAATCAAATCTAAATGACATCTTATGTGGCGTCTTTCAAATGTAAAGAGAAGAGGGTCCACGTGAATTTTCTTTAGATTGTAATTTTATCATTTTTTTGTTTTCCATCGGGCATTGTTCAGTTGATTGAATAAAGTATTGTAGTATTGTTTTGTTTGTTAAAACTCATTCAAACGGCAACGTTTACTTTCAGCAACATGTTGCTTAACATAAATAGTTGTTCAGATTATTGCTATATGTATTTGTTGCAGGCAGTCATATCAGATTTAAGAAAAGTGCATTCGTTTGGAACAATTGCTCATTAGCTCACCTTAAACAACAAACAACAACAGCAATAACAAAAACAACAAGAACAACAAAAACAACCAACAATTGCAAGTGTTGAATTGACGAACGAATTTATGAAAATTTTTTGACAATTTCTTAGCGCCATAAGCAAATTTTTTTTTTTTATTTTTAGTTTTTATTTTGTTATTCGTTTTTTGCTGCACACATCGCTTGCATTGGAAGCGGATTTGGAAAAAGTCCCACGTTTTTATTTATCAGTGTTTCAGCTGCCCGCGTTGAGTTGTTTCCGACGATTTCAACGTGATTAATTTTATTAATTAGAAAGCGATAAAAGATATTTTTAACGCACTGGAAATGCGACTGGTTTTGAAAAAAAATTTTTCTTTTAATTCTTAATATTTGTGTGTTTTTATTTCGGATTGTCAACATTTGCTTATGGCTCCAATATGATGGTGCCGCACGTCGAATGGTGCGCCGTGAAGTGTCCCTACTTAAGCAAACACTTGATTAAAAATCAATTTGTCAATATCAACAATTTGTGCTGCATGCCGGTGCGTTGTATAGCTGGGCTAAAATGTATTCAATTCTCCTCGCATAGTCCAGGGAGAGAGATTGTGTTGTATAGGAGTAAATTTAATTTCAAAAATGCATTTTCTTTTCACGTTTCCTTTTCGGTTTATCGCTTTGATTAATTAAATAAAAAAAATTTGTCTAGAAAAAAAAAAAAATGCTTGCTGTACCGATAAGATATCAAAATAACTCGAACCAATCGCCATTTGTGAGTATAGGCACTCAGAGTGGGCAATTTCTCTTCTGGTGCTGAGCTTCGCTTAGTCTTGCTTAAACACAAAAAAAAAGCTCTCCTCTTGTTGTGCAACAAAGTTTTTTTTAATAATGTTTAGTTTGCTTGATGTTGAGGATGCATTTGAATAGCAACATTTTGTCATGTTGTTGCATCAAGGGGTTTTTCGTAGATACTCGTTCATATTTGGTTTATAAAATGTTATAAGCTAAAAGTTCATGACACGTGGTAGATTGGTAGATAGGATTAGTACTTTAGATGGGAGGGGGTAGGAGAAGCTCGGGAATTTTGTGTCATCGAACAATGGAACATTTTTTGATGCTGTCACAAAAAAAAAAAATAAAAATAAAAAATAAAAGAGAAAACTGAATACTGAATGCTTTAAGAGAAGGCATTGTTCGCTTAATATAACTAGGTCTCATAAAATCAATTTTCATAGAAGAAAATTTATGCATTTTATGGGGATTTCATTTTGGTAGTATTCATTATTGAATTGACTTGAACATCTTCGGGTTTTTTTCCATCATTTAATGAGGATTAAGGAAGTTTTTTTAAAGTGAAAATCTGAAGTTATTGACAATTTAAGATGATTATTGAAGTATATTTTTAAAAGAGAAACTAAAAAAAAAAATATTTGATGCACAAATACATAAATAGTTTAGATGTCCCCTATCGGATTCGAGGCAATCAGATAGAAAAAAAAATATGTTCTACAATTAGTTGAAAATCAATTAATTGAGATAACATTCATGAACTGTAATATAATATATTAAATCCGAATCTCCGTGGCGTAGCGCATACCAATCCGAAGTCTGGAGTTCGATTCTTGTCGTAGGCGGAAAACAGATGTTGAAAAATCGCGACTTGAAAGAGGGAGGTAAAATTAAATATTAAGGAAAAATTTGATTATCTCATGGAGGAGAAAACAAGCTGCCAAACATACAGTGAAGTTTCCATTATGTCTTCAAAAACGTCATGCACAAGCTTTTTGAAAAACTCCTGAATAGCTTGGTTGAAAGCCTATTCCTCTAAATTTGTTAATTATTATTTAAATGTTAGGTATATTATTATCTACTTGCTTGCCTCCACGTAGATTTGAACTCACCGACATCGGATTGTTCAGCAATCTGTCTTATTTTATTTTTTTTAAAGAATTCCTTCTAATTTCTACAAGGAATCATCGTAATGGTATTGAAAGGGAATTCCCGCATAAGGCGGACCTCTTCTTAGAGAAATACGATTGAAAATCTTCTAAGCTTTGTTCTGATTTAAAGGGAATTTTATGTGGTCTTTTGGCTCTGTGTAGTTCTCAATTAACTAACCATTAAATTAAAGTAGTTGAAATTCCTAAAGAGTCTTTCGTTGAAATAACTTGAAAATTTGGTATACCTAATCCATTGGACAAAGTCTTTTAACCTTGATTTTCCCATTCGTGAGTGAACAATTTGAAACGCATTCTTTGGCAGCAGCTCTTGACTCGATGAATTCTTTGAAGTATGTATGTACATATACCTCACATGAAGAAAATTCATTATGAGTTCTTTGAAAATGTCAATCTTGATAGATTCATCTAAAAGTTATTCAAATAGCAAAAATTAAGTCCAAAAGGAGTGGTTTCATCAGGTTGCCAGGTAATAATTACTTTTGTGCATATGCTCAGCGTAAATTGCTTTTATAATTGCCATGTTGAATATGCTTTTTTCTTCTTCTTATTCTTTGTGTTCTACCATATAAACATATTTTCGAGAGAGAGAGAGAGAGAGAGAGAGCGAGGGAGAGAATAAAATGAGGGGAAAAATCACCTTAATATGCTGTCAATGAATTTGAATCGAAGTAACGAACGGAACGTCCCACAGTAATTTGTTTTAGACATTGTTCAAGACTTGTTCTCACCTGAGCTGCGCGCTCGCTCGCTCGCTCGCTCGTTGTCTGCATTATAATAATGGAATCACAAATAGAATTATGGCGCCTTAGACCATGCTCAAACTCAGTTCAGCATCAAATCATTCATAATATTGAAGCATTTTGAAGTCCGCGCGTATTCATCAGAATTTCCAATCACGTTTGCTCTATTATTAATCATGAAATTTATGTCGCAAAAATGACTAATAAAAAAAAAAAAAAAAATAAATAAAAATTTAGAAAAAAAAAATGTGCTTCTGCATTTAAGAAGGTGGTGTAGGCATTGTGCAGTAGACTTGCTGGGATAGGAGGTGGTTGTTGTTTTTGTTTGTTCCTAAATAAGTTCACTTTATGACGACGCCCTTCTTGGATGGGGTCTCTTAAAGCTGTTGATACTACTAAGCGTAAGCAGTAGTTAGAAAAGTACGTGCCTTCTTTGGGTTTTTTCCTTTATGGAAAGAAGTTCAACGGATTCATAAAAACCGAAGTGGATCAGACAGACCGTGCGGGATTCCAGCGACTACGAAGACAACGACACAATGACAACGCCAACGACAACCACGATGGCGGAGGCGATGGCGATGACATTGTCTCAGGCAGCGTGTTGTGTAATCAAATTAAATTTACAACAAATTGACTAAACATGATTTTATTATAATTTTTATTGATTTTTCTTCGTGTTTTGTTTGACGAAAGCCCCCCCCCCCCCCCCCTCAAAAAAAAAAAGAAAGAAGAAAAAAATTAAGGAAAGAAAAACGACTACGCGACGTGGTGAACGTGCCGCAACAGTTTTAAGTACACTTTGAGTATTGAAGCTACGATACGAAACAGTTTATGATGTTCGTTTTTAGGCATTTTTACGTTTGTTCGGCTCGAAGTTGTATTTTTTCTCTTAAACGAATTTGGAATTCCAAAAAAAAAAAAAACGAACCTAGGAGTTTTATGTGCGTTTTGAAGTAGGTACTTATTACATTTTTGGTCCCTGCTTGGGCGCCAAAAAATATAAATTCTTTTTATTAACAGTTCAAAGCAAGATAAAATTTTAGTGAGCTGCGTAGTAAACTCTCAAATTTACATTTTCTCGACTAACTGTATGATATTCAAATATTGACCACTTCACTCACTACCACTGGGATAAACGTTTCAATGGAATTTTTTAATATTGAGCTGAAATCTTTGTAGGGGGCATAGTGGGCGTAGAAAAGGGACGGTTTTCATAAAGAAATTTAACAAAAATCAGTATATGGGGCCCCTTATGGCCTCAACAATCTATAGAATATTCTTTCTTAATGGTCCTGTTTTTTGGGCGCGATTTAAAAAATGTTTAAGCAGTTGTGGCTGTGTCGGGTATTCAATTGTCAGACCCGCCTGACTATAATCCCCTTACTTGTATGTTTTGATGGTTTTTATTTTTAGAAATTTTAATTTCGTTTATTTAAAAAAATTTTTTATTGCTTATTTTTTTTGTTTTTAATTTTTAAATTCTCAGTTGTTTGCTCCTGTTTTTTTTTTGTTTTCAAAAAATTTAATTCCTTTTATTTTTATTAATTTTTTACTAAAAAAATTTTTTATTTTTGATTTTTTGTTTTATTTTTTTTAAATTTAAGTAAGTTCATATTTTTTTGTTTTTGATTTTTTTTTTACTTCTATGAATTTTTTATTTTTCTATTTAAAAAATTTTTGTATTGTTTATATACTTTAATTTTTATTTTTTGTTTTTAACTTTTTATTTAACATTTTTTTAAATAATTTTTTTATTATTTTTAAATTTTAATTTTTTGTTTTTAATTTTCTTATTTCAAAAACAATTTTTTTTTTATTAACTTTTATAAGTATAAGTACTTACGATATTTTTTAAAATTTTAAAAAATTTTTTTAAAACTTTTTTGGGACAGATATCGTCTGAATGGACGAAATTTTCTCGAATTTAATTTTGAAATCTTCGAAAAACAAGAACTTGGCCTCCTAATGAATCGATTTATTTTAAAATTTCCGCTAAGGATCAGAAATTTTCCGTCATTTAGGAGCGATTGCCCTGGCAATTGACGACAGTTTAAAGAAAATATTTTAATATGTGGGAATAACAACATGTAAATAGTACTTATAACAACTTGAAAGCATCGAGTAAATATTAAATTGCAAGGAATATACACAAAATGTCCTTAAAATGCAAGAGAAACTCTACCGATATTGTTATAACTCAATATATTCGTCATGTTCTCTAAAATTTTTATCGCTTCACTTAGACGTTGCCATGACTTCAAAAAGTTTCCATCGATTTTGAATTGTGAATGCAATTCACGTATCTGTAAGTTTATCCTTCCGAAAAAGCAGACACCAGGAAGCTAAAAAAAAATAAAAATAAAAATTTCACAGCGAAAAGCAGTCGAAGGTAAAACTTCCCAGCTCTGGGGCTTAGGTTAATGCGGCAATATTCAATTTCCTACGCCACCTCATCCCATGTGTATGTATGTCGTCTCTCTCGCTGCCGAAATCCCGGGATCCGTATTCGTATTGAACACGCATAGCCGAAGATATAGCTATAAAAATTCAGCCAAAGAACGTTACACCAAAATGCAATTGAATACAATAATTTGTGGATAGAATGTAAGAAAGAAGAAAGAAAGAAAGAAAGAAAGAAGAGAAAAAAAAGAAAGAAGGCAGGAAAAAAAATTATTCTAACAACGCGCCATGCACGTACGAACGGATGAATGAGCGGGATGTAGAAGCAATAAAGGGTAATATTGTCAGCAGGATACTCGTGCAGTGAGCGAGTGTGTGCGACAAAATGTGCATTAAGGGACAACATTAGTGAATCCGATCGCTGCAATCGAACACGACATCGTGCGTTTCGACGCACGCAGAAGGACATCCGGCAATGAGAAAATGCACGCGCTGTATGAGCCGCGGCGCAACAAACCCCGGAAAAATCATGAAAAGGACGAAGAAAGGACGAAAGGAAAAATTTTAGAAAAGTAAAAATGTAACTTTCGGGAAAATAGTTTTCCAACAGAAGCAGCAGTGGTTGAATTACCCCTTAACCGCACATTACGTTTCTAAACCTAGAAATCGAGAAAGAAAGGGAGAGAGAAAGAGAGAGAGGAGAGATGCGTTCTTCGGTAGTTTACTTTTTCCCGGCTTTTTTTTTTTTGCTTCCTTTTTTTGCTATACATAAACACATTTGAAGCATGCATATGACGTTTGTGAAAAACGGTAGGCATCGACACAATATGCCGCAATTTAGCACCACCTACTTACCTCGCTTTGCCCTACCTTTCATAGTTTATAATGCGTCATCACAACTGTTGGTCCCTTCACGTTTCCCTTTTGTTCATTTCTATAACTCTCCTTTTTCTGTGTGTAGTTGGGTCTTGTAATCCTTGATTTTTAACACACATTTCATTGCGGGCCACTTTTTTTTATTATTATTATTTTCTTTTTACTTAGGGAAACAAAATTGCTTTGTTTTCGCTTTTTTATAACATCGAAAAAATTTTGCCTTCCCTTTTCCGTGTAGATTTGGTTAGCACAAAAGGATCGCGCATCGAATCATAAATTGGAAAGCAGAATGTTGTAGGGAGAGAGATATGCTATCTTTCGAAGCATGTTCCTTATTCATTTCGAAAATTAAATGCGTAATAGCCAAAGCCGGAAAGGGGAAAGGGGCGTTGCTCCGTAATGATAGAATTGATGTTTGACATGCTGCTGATGTGTGATTGATAGGCCTGGGGATTGTTTTCAGAGGGAAGCGGAGGGACGAAAAGCATACTAACAATTTTTTTTTTTGATCCTCTTCGATGAGATCCAACGCCTCTCAAACATAGGGTCATTTTCGGGACTCGCGACTCGCTTGGTAACTGTGAATATATGGAAGATATAAAGACCTAGCTCGGGCGCCAAATATAATTCGTTTTAATATTGATAAATTGAAGCTGCAGCAAACTTGAATAGGAGACAAATGTTGCCAAAAAATTGAGTTGAATCTAAAAAATACCATTCTCAAACTTTAAGAAGGTAGACCCCTACTCGGGTATCACTTTCAAAAAAAAAAAAACCTTTCTTTCTAATTAATATATTTCTTTGTTCATAGACCCTTCTCTTCTCGAAAGTTGTTAATCAATTTTTGGTTTCCAAGAATTTTAATGTTTTTTTTTTTGGTCGAAATTTGTTTTTAATGAAAACTCACACCCGAATGACCCACCCACAAAAACACTGAGAATCATTACGTAAGGTCTTGGGAAAAATCGCAGCAAGCCAATGCTGGCTGATGCTAGTCATTCAGTCTGGAGCGATTCTTTAACGTTTAAAAATTAGTTCATTTTGTTTCTCGCATTTTGTACTCGTATTTTCAACCGTATTCTCCCTTTGTCTTTGGCTATAAAAGGCAATCAATCTCCTTGTTACTTCTCTTTTAACACGGGCTCCTACGAGGCAGAAACACACGCTCAGCAATGTCTATTGCTACCTTTAGTACAAGAAGAATCAAAAAGCAAAGGAAGAAAATAAAGAAAAAAAAAACAAAAACAAATAAAAAGAGTTTCAACACTTTGAAACTACCTCCTGTGGCGGCAATAAAGAAAACACTTCAAAAGGCCACACCTTTTCAATGTAGCTTTTCTGTTTTACTTATTGGCTCGGCCGTGTTGTGTTGTATCATGTTGCTCCACCGCCGCGCCTCACTGACGTTGAGGCTAAGGTTGAATCTGAGGCTCTCAAAGGAAAATAGTGAATATGCTTCAATATGATTAGGAAACTATCTCAAATTCGATCGGCGTTCGTCCTTAAGTTAAAGTTTCTTACATTTTGGTTTTCTCATTCTTTAACTCATTTCTTATAAAAGCTGCTGCCACCAATGTTCAAAAAATTCAATTATTCTAATCCAGAAAAGACCTTAATGTACTGTACCCAGCATTCTGAAGTTCTCATTAACATAAAAGGTGCAAAAATTCATGATCCTCTCTCTCTCTCTCTTTTTCTTTCTCTCTCGCCCTCTCACTCACTCTTAATCTCTATGTTCACTTTCGTATTTCGTCCGCTTTGACTTCTTCAGCGAATGGACCGAACTGCCAGTTATCCCATCAATGTTTGGTCCCTTCCATCTGGTTCGTTAACCGTTTAAATAAGCCCAAACTGTCAAAATATATTACAAGACATAATAATGGGTGGAGGGGGGAAACACTTATTGGTAAAATGTACGTACAAAAACAAAGAATGGGAAATAAAAAGGAAATTGAAGAAAATTACAAACACGCATGAATCGAAAATGAGCAAAATGGAGCAGAGGACGACGACAGTGCGAGAAGGGAAGGAAACAAAAGTCCCTCGTAATCGCGCCAATATGCTCATGTACGCGAGCGAAATCCTGAACAATTTAAATGCGTTTTGCTTGCTGTCATAAAAATATGTATATATCGACAAAAACAAATAAATGTTTACGTTTGTTGATCAGTTTGGGTTGTTTAATATCCATATTTTCATTTTTATTTATTTAGTTTTTTTTTTTTTTTTTTTGTGTATGCAGGGATGGAATAAAACCCGGCGAGGGCATAAAAGTGCCAGATATGATATGAATTACAAGGCAGCAGCGCATTCATCAAAAATTCATTAGGTATCGCCTCAGGAAGCTGTTCGAAAAGTGTTATAAGAGCTTCGATTTAAGAAAATGTTTTACGAGGGCATTTAGAGAAGTTGAAGGAATTCAATTTTTTTTTTTTTTTGGTTTTTTTTGACAAATTATTTGGAATAATCAGAAAATAAACACATCAGAATTACATCTTAAAATATTGAATAAACCAATAAAATAAAAGTAAAATAAAATAAAAGTAAAATAAAATAAAAGTAAATAAATAAAATAAAATATAAATAAATAATAAAATAAAATTAAATAAAATATAAATAAATAAAAATACTAAATAAAATAAAATAAAATAAAATAATAATAAATAAAATATAAATAAATAAAAATATAAATAAAATAAAATATAAATAAAATTAAATAAATAAATTAAATAAAATATAAATAAAATAAAATATAATAAAATAAAATATAAATAAAATAAAATATAAAAATAAAAATAAAATAAAATATAAATAAATAAATTAAATAAAATTAAAATAAAATAAAAAATAAAATAAATATAATAAAATAAAATAAAATAAATAAATAAATAAAATAAAAAAATAAAATAAAAATAAATAAAATAAATAATATAAATAAAATATAATAAATAAAATAAATAAAATAAAATATAAATAAAATAAAATATAAATAAAATAAATATTAATAAAAATAAAATAAATAATAATAAATATTAAATATTAAATATAAATAAAATAAAATAAAATAAAATAAAATATAAAATAAATAAAATATAAATAAAATAAATAAAATAAAATATAAATAATAAAAATAAATAAAATATAAATAAAATAAAATATAAATAAATTAAAATATAAATAAAATAAAATATAAATAAAATATAAAATATAAACAAAATAAAATATAAATAATTAAAAATATAATATAAATAAAATAAAATGTAAATAAATAAAATAAAATTCATAAATAAAATAATATGTAAGTAAAATAAAAATAAGTAAGTGCAATAAAATAAAAATACAATAAAAATAAAATAAAACTTACATAAAACTAAGAAATATTAAAAACAAAAAAAACTACATAAAACTAAGAAATATTAAAAACTCAATAAAATGAAATAAAATAAATTTACTTTAATATTATTAATTTAATAAATTAAAAGATTAAATTTAAAAAATACTTATGTATTTAAATATAATTCTTTTTTTTCAAATATGAGGTGCATCGCCTTGTTTGATGTCGCTTCACAGGGATTGTAAGAAAATTGAGTACAAATAATTTTTAAATGTGAATGTGAAACCTTGTTGTCCTCACATGGTAAAAAAATAAATATATACTGCCTCTTAATTCACAATAAAATAATTTCATTAAAATTTCGTTCATTATTTTCGTCAAATTCTTCGTTCGTCTTTTCAGCATGCAATTAAGAACAAAATAATTGAAATCCAATAGGCAATAATATCTTAGAAACCTGTTGCTAACTCCTCCATTCGACCTGATTGAACTCAACTCGATTTGACTTGCTTCGTTTTGGGTTGCTTCGTTTTCTTTCACATCGTTTTGTTTCGTTTCGTTTCGTTTCAATTAAATAAACTATCGCGAATGTGTGACATTATTGTCTTATGAATATTTCATGAAAATGTTTTCATTGTTCGTTCGAACAGAGAGACATAATTTCTATAATTGGCAATTGTTGTTTGTTTGATTTGCAATTTGTGATTTGGTAAAATCATCGTATATATTTGGTGTCTCGAGAGCAAAACGGCAACAACAACAAAAACAATCTGAATAACAAAAAGACTATTGAACTGTTTTTCCATCGATAATTGTTTCCAATAATGAATCTTTCAACAGCTATGGAACACAATGTGGGCTTTTGTGTCTGCTCCTATTGCACTTAACCCACATTTGCTTACCACAAAGCAAGCCTGAACACTCGAAATGTCAGTCGCAATTATAAAATGATTTTAATATAATTTTCTGCATTGAAACTATTAGAATTGTGTATGCGCGCGCGAGGCGCTTGTATTCATAATTTCATTGAGTTGTCAATCAAATTGTATGTGTATTCGTGTGTTTGTGTAACTAAGCGCTTGAGTGCGGAGGTACGCTAGAGACTTAATTGACATAACCTCTGAAAGGTAAATTTGTCATGCTATGACACAAATAATGTAGATTTTGTAGATTAATTAATGATTTCGACTTTTCGGTGAGATATTAACATTTTGCCACTAATTATGAATTCTACAATGTTGAGCAGCATCAATTCAACATGATGAGATTTATCTTGCATTTGAAATGTTGCTAGGAAAATATTGCAATATGATTGCGGATATGTATCACAACATTACGTGTTTATGGTGTTCGAATATGCTTCGGACATATGATGCCAAGGGCTTTGCAGCGATATGTTCTTTTGATACACTTATTGCATTATATCTTAGCACTCCAAAAGGGGCTGTCTCTTTTTTTTACGGCTAAAATGTTATTTTATATGGCATAAAGCAAAAAGTTTAACTTAGCAACGTTCTCCGAGAAGATTTCTCTGATATTCAAGATGATTTCCATTAATTAACACTTTCGATTTGGAACACTTGCAACCTTTAAATCATTGTTTGCTTTATGAAATTAAGACAGCGATTTGCAGTGACATAATTTTAAGAGTTGCATAAAAAATGTATTCAATATGTGAGATTCTTCGAAAATATACTCTTTCCTCTTTGTTCCCTTTGAAAATCGATTTACATATATCAGTCCGTTTTGGAGGGATATGTATTTTTTTCTGCATTTCAATTTGCAAATAACGCCTGTCATCATCATCAGCACTTTCTTACAAACACACAAACGAAAAACAAAATAAATAAAAAACGCATTCGCGAAAAGGCGTTCCAAAGGAGATAAACCTCCAGCCCACACAATAATAATAAATCTTATAAGCAAACTGGCCGTATCAGTACGCATAAGAAGGCAAATCAATTTTGACTTTTTCTTCCCTTTTTGTTTGCCTCTTTTTTTTTTTTTTTTTTTTTTGCAAATTCAGGCATTTTAACGCATATGTTTGCGCATTAATTCTGAAATATTTTCCCTTGCACTTTTTGCTCCTCGTGAAACAAGTTGAAATTGAAAAAAAAAAAATAAATAAATAAAAGGCAAAAATAAATTGAAAAAAAAAGAAGAGTGCGATTTAAGGATGCGACAAGAAATGCATAATGAGCTAAGGAATGCTATAAATAAACAAGCCTTGGGACATGTAAAATCCATTTAAGTGCCAAAAAACGAGCGTTCACGAAGTTCACGGAAGTGACTTCTTTTTGGAAGGAGGAGTTTCATTCTTGGTTATTGGTTTAAATTTTTTCTTTTATATTTACATATTTATTTATTTCTGTATTGATTTTTTTATTTATTTATATACATTTATTTTAATTATTTATTTATTTTACTTAGTTATTATTTTATTGATTAATAATTTGATTTATTAATTTATTTATTTATTTTTTATTTTATTTTTTATTAATTAATACATATTTTCATTTTTTTTAGTTATTTTTTATTTGGTCTTTATTTATTTAGTCATTATTTAATGATTTATTTTTTAATCAAGTCAATAATTTTTTTCTTTCATTAATTTACGATAAAGTTTATTACAATTTCGCTTTTCTTAAAACCACTAAAGTTCTGAAAGTGTCTTTGATTAGTGATTGAAGGTACCAAGGATCAATTGAATCTATTCTAGAAATGAACCTCTTTTTTGAAAGCGATTTTTTTTACGCAACCCTTTCACTACCAAACCATTTTCAAATGATCTCCACATAAATCCTAAGAAGTCTGCTCAAAATTTTGTTGAGCTGGAAAATATCGTTACTATTCGGCAAAAAGTAACGATTACTGTAGTCAGTAATCAATAACGTCTCGTTACTGATGGAAGTATCTCGTTACTAATACTTTTTTTGCACACATGCCAGCTGATGGCTCCCGGAGCAATTAAGTACTAAGTGTAATGGGTCCGCAAAACTGTATGGTAGTAGAGTGAGTTGAAGCGATATTTGAATACAAAATACTGGATGAAGAATCAAAGGGTATGAGGGAGTTTAGATTACTTTATCAACATTGAGTTATTCATGCAACAGAAGCTGCAGAAAAAACGATATGTGCATTCGTTCGCGCGCAATATTTAAAAAAAATATATATAACGGGTACTTAGTAACGAGTAGTTAGTAACAATTACTTAGTAACGAGTACTTAGTAACGATTACTTGACGAAAAATATACCGAATACAATCGAGTAGTGTAAATTGTAGCATTTTTACAGCTCAAAAATTTAGTTCTAATTCGAAGCCGCATGGTGGCTGGCAGTGAATGGGTTAAATAAATAAGCGTTTTCAATCTACCATTCAAGAGCATTTGCAATATCCTCGTTTTCGACAGAATTTCATCGTATTAGCTTCATTCAGCCTGACTGGCATATGAATTGTACACATTTAAAAAGCCACCACTGTACTCAGTAGCAGTGTCTATTTCAATCGTTCGTTCGCTTTGATGTTTTGCCGTCTCATTCGAAATCTATTTTGGGGGATGGATACTACTGCGTTCCATTTGAGTTTTTTTTTTTTCTTTCTATTCTTTGTTTTCGGGCAGCAGGAAGTTTTTTTCTTCTCATTTATTTTGCTCCAAATAAGTAATTAGTTCGCTGCATAAGGCGTGTAAATTGAATTTTTTCTTTAGAAAATGCTTTTTTGAATGTGTTTTTTTTTTTGGTCTGATTTAGAGCGATTTGTATTCAAGGTTGTACTGTAAGGCCGTAGATCTTTCTATTATTATTATTTTTCTTTTTTTTTCATTTTGTTCTTGTGGGATTTTGCCAATGTCTATTCATTTGGTATGGAAATTTGGAATTTTTTCGTACCGGCACTCGAAATGCTTGAGCATAGTGAAATATAAAAAAAAAAATATATAAAAAATTAAAAAAAAAAAAAACTGCCAAAATGACATCAAAGCCACTTTCCAAGAATCGAAAGAAGGCCGAAAAGTGCAATTAAAGCGCCATGCTTTAATAAATCAGTCGAAATCTTCGCGTGAAGTCTTTCGTTCTACTTTTCTGATTTGAATTTTTATGTGATTTTTGTTTTGTTCTTTGTCGCATTTTATTGCTGCTATTGCGCTTTATTAGTTCGCTGTAATGTTATATGTATGTCCGTCTGTCCGTCCCTGCCTCTGCCGCTCAATGTTCTTCAACGAAATATTTCACTTTTAATCACCGCTAAAGATCACTATCGAGTTCAAATGCCATGTGTTGCGAGTAGTTTTTTTTTTTTTTTTTTGTCGGGGGGTTTTTTGTTTTAAATTGCCGAAAATGCGATTTCATTTAGTAAGACGCGTTCCGCTATTTTTCATCGCATCATCGCATCACATGGACACAGTATGGCCACAAGTGTGGGGCCTGATTACTTAAGCTCGCATGCGGCAACTTCCCTTTTATGTTATTCGGGGCTAAAGTGACAGCAGAGAAAGAGAAAGCGAGAAAGCGCGAGAGAGAGAGAGAAAAGAGAGAGACAAAGACAGAAAGAGAGAGAGAGAGAGAGAGAGAGAGAGAGATCTTAAACACAGTTTTTTGAGAAATTTTTTATCGATGTGAAAGGTCAAAGCAGTTAAATTTTTAGAGCGTTTTGAATGTTTATTTATATCAGAAAAAAGAAGAAAAAAAAAACTGTCCTCGGCTACAGAATTTCTCTAATTTGCTAGAAGAACAAGATCTCATGATATATAGCTGAATATTTATTCTTATTCCAATTTCTTTCATTATAAAAAAAAATATATAATTCTAATGTCGCACATTCGAAAGAAGCCTTTCCTCTCCCCCCCCTCATAGCTTAGCTTATGGCCATTTAATGGATAGATCAATCAAAGTTTTTAAGCGCTAAGACACGAAAAAGTCCACTAAAATTTATTCGACTAAACGGAGGAGATTTCGAAAAGGAAAAATTCATTCTTTTCTATGCGTGAGCGTCTTTGGCGTAATTACCTTTCCTTGTCCTTAAAATAGATTTTCAATTTTTTCGTTTCTTTTCTCATAATTCTCTTCAGCTTTCCAGCTAATGGATCTTATTCACTTGAATATTTTATCAATAATGTTGTCCGATATACATATATTGATTGAGCCTTTTCGAAATGAACAACTAAAACGTGACTCCATTTATGGAAATTTTCTTTTATTTATTTTTAAAGAGCTTTCATTTCCTTTAAGGGGGGAAGAAAAAAAAATTTAAGTATAAAAAAAAATTTCAACGAAAATCTAATCATCATTATTTCCATCGTGATCGATCAAAATCACGCTGGTTGATTTGTTTTTTTTTTTTTTTTGCTTCCATTTTGCCTTTTGTTGTTGGGCCTCGTCGGTTTTTGTTTTTTTTGTTTTTTTTAAATTTTTTGAACTATCACTTGGGGTAAAATATGGCACCTTATTAGCGTTAAAGCTGGATTCGCGCACAGTGGTTCTAAGCGGGATGTGTAAGTGAAAAAACATCGCTGTACGTGAATAGCGTGCTGTTGCAATGAGTTTTTAAGTAGGGAAATGTGTTAACCAGTTTTTTGGAGACTCTCTGCTATCCCTTTCAAGTACAAATTTAATTTTTCACAATAAACAGTAGCTGCTTTTGTGTGGGCCTGTGCGAGGAAGGAGTACCATTTTTAAGGCCGACTCCATGGGGAATAGAATAGGGACCGATGAACGGGCAGACGAAGAAAATCGAATTGACCCAATTTTCAGTCGGTCCTGATTAATGGTATAATCCTGAAAGTGCATTGAGTCTCAAATATAGTTTGAGTTGAAAAAATTTTCAAAAATAAAAATTCCATCCTTCATTGTAAACATATTTTTTTTTCTCTGTGATTTTTTGTGAAGCGCACCATTGCTTACAACATTCAAGAGTGAAACCCTCGTGCACAAAAAAAAAAAAAACCATCACATAATTTGCATATATGTACATTTTACGAAAACAACTTGAAGAAATAAGCCAAGTGTAAGAGGCTCACAGCTCATAAAGTACAAGCAAATGCAATTTTCTTTGGCTGTGAAATTTGACAGCAACATCGAAAATTGGCGAAATTATTGCCTTCCTCATGAGTCATGACGACACCTCCTCCACCTCCGCCACCTCCACCACTTCAAATTGACTTCAGCACAGACCCACTGTAAAACATTAAGCTAACGAGTTTTCTCTCTCTCTCTCTCTCTCGCTCTCGCTCTTCACCTTTCGAAGATTTTGAAGGCTCTCGGCATATCTTGTTATTGCATTAATTTTTTTAATATTTTTTTTATTTTTTTTTTATATACTTTTTTTTATATTTTTTTATACTTTTTTTTATTTTTTATTTTTTTTTTTTTTTGAGAAAAAGAAATGATAAAAGCATAGAAAATAAAATAAATAAAAAATGAGACCAGAAGTTGTTTACATTCCATGTACGTGTATGTACGTTTTTAGAAAATTATAAAGATCAGTAGTTGACGGGTTAAACCAGTCAGTCAAAAGGACGCCTCTTGTGCGTACTCAACTCAAGTTTGAAGGAAATTTACTTAATTTATGCAAAATTGGCGCCAATTGTACGCTTCGTTAGCATTTTCCTTTTAAATCGCATGCCCACGCTTTGGTTAATAAAACAATTGCCGAAGAAGCAAAGAAATCGAGCATTACAAGGAACAATAAGAAAAGCTAGAACATCAATGAGAAGCAGAACAAGAAGACGAAGAAGAAATTTGAAAGAAGATGTGCTCTGTTATATGTAGCTTAAAATGACCCATTTAAGCCAGTTTGTGGTTGGCTCTTGTGTACTCCAACAACACTATGCCTTTGCTGATATAGGCAAGTCATTGCGAATAAATAACAACAGCCAACTTAATGCTTGCCTATATATACGTACATATGTATATATTTATAATTATAATCAATTTCTTCGAAGTATATATTTAGGCTCCTGAACTTATGACTTCTAAATGTTCGTTCGCCCGCCCGCCCGCTTAATCAATCAATGATTCAGTGACTCGTGCGCTGTCAAGCGAACATGGCAATTAGTTTGAAGCATATTTTTAGCATAATTTTAGGTGAAAAGGCCTGAGCAATATTTTTTTTTTTTTTTTTTTTGTAAAATTAAAGCAATGACCTACATATTCGTCCAACTCCTTGCGTTATTCCTTTCTTCTGCTATTCATTTGGCTATTTTGGGAAATGTTTTGCTGCTTGACATGCAAAGCATTCTATTGACAGCCCGAGCCCCACCCTGTGTTTTTTTATTTTTACCTTTTTTGGATTTTTTTTTTTTTGAATTTTTTCCCCCGAACATCAAATTTTGCGCCTTCTATTCCTCTGGACAACAATTCAAGTGCCTGGTTTTCATGAGAGGGGATGCGGAAATGGGGCGTAATGGTATTTTGTTCTTGTTGGCATGTTTTTTTTTTATTTTTTATTCTTGTTTGTTTCCTTGGTTAAAATGTGTTTAATTAGATTTAAGTGGGGCAATTTGTATGCAAATGAAAATGAAATGATTTATATGCTAATTAAATAAGAATTTTGCTTTGTTGTTTTAAGGAAATGTGGCTGGAATTTCGATGAAAATCGAAGGATGAGTGAGTGTGCACATTCAGGGCGGGAAAAGTTCCTAAAATGAAATAAACATGCTAAACTCTTATACATTAATAAAAGAAAAATAAAATTTGTGAATAGATATTGATTAAAAAAAAAAAAAAAATTTGACAGGGAAAACGATCTAAGCATACATAAAAGGTGTACAAATTTATTTAATTGAAGTACATTTCAAATGATATATCATGTGTTCCAACTTTTAAGAATTTTCTCGCAGAATTTTATAAGAAAAAAAAAAAAAAAAGATTTTACTAGACTATAGAGGACTATCGATTTTTATCAGTGCCGTGCCCTCCCATCAAACAAACAAACTAATGCCATTCCTTTTTCTTTTAACATTTACCAAAATTAGCTGCTATCCTTTTGTGCCAATCTGAAGACGCCTCTCTCCTTCCATTACATACCTACTACGAATGCCGAACTCTTAAATTTAACTCATGCCATATTGCATAATGTTGGGCTATAAAAAATCGTAACAAGACTATCTTGGCTGTATAAAAGTTGCCGCATTTCCGGCTCCTCTATTTATATGGTCATATATAGCATTATATGTAGCTATAGTTACTCCAAAAACGAGGCATAAGAACATTTTGTCTATGTTCAAAGGCAGACACTATTTTTTGGGTAACATTTTACCATCCGTGCGTAAAATATTGCACATATTTGTACAATATACATATAAATATATATAAGCGTAATAGCAATGGCAAGCGTTTTCGAATACCGACAGCGTGTAGAATCTTATTGCCAAATAGGTGAGTGATTCAGCAAAAAAGAAAAAAAAAACATCCTTTCCCCCCCGCATTTTCGATTGCCAAAAATTCCCCAAAAAAAAATTTTTTTTTCTTACTACAATAGTAAAACATTTTATATATACACATATATACATATTTTACCTATGTATATATATGTGTGTAATATTGGCGCTGATCATCCCTTCTTGGGCGAGTTGAGTGAGTTGCCACAACGGAAATTTAGGGTGCATTAATTTATGGTCAACATGCTATGGCCAAAAAGGGAGAAAAGCCCCAAAAAGGCTGTGCAAAAACCTGAACGTGTTTGTGTCTATTATTTGAATTGCCTTCGTTGCTGTTGTGTGTACCTTCATCAAAAAATGTTTATGGTCCGTTCAGGCGCACAAACATTCGAATATCTACAAAAAGGAATAGAACATGCACACACACACACAAACACATTATACCTTGGTAAACTAATACATTCAAGTTCGTTTATGTTCGAGCATCAGGCTCGAAGTTAAATTACATTTTCATTGCCAACTGAGTGCGTTAACGACCGTCGGCTGCTGGTTTTGGGCCCTAAAAATATACAATGATTTTTTATTTTTGTACTTGCCTTGAGTTTTTCCTTTTGTAGTAGGTACATTGTGTGCTTTTTTTTTTCTTTTTTTTTGGGAGCGTTTGTGTTACTTGAGTGTGCGAATAATTTTTGGCGCATAGTGTCAGGTGCAAAGCTATTCGTATGTATTGAAAAGCGCCAGAAATGTTGAATGAAATTTTTCGCTTCAATGATTTTTATTAGGCAGGGGAAAGGTTCAGCAGCAAAAAGCGATGGATGGGAAATTATGTTTTTGAGGGTCGAAATTTTGCAATGTAATCTTTGCGAAATTGAAGGCTTCAAGGAAGGAAATCATTTAAGAGGTGCCGCCTCTATTGAGAAATAGTGTTGAAGTTGAATTTCCATGAATAAAATCATAACAAAAAATTTAATATCCATTACTGATAAATGAAGCTATATTCTTTCGCAAGATAACAAGACCAAACGTTTTGTCATTTTAAGAGAAATTTTTTAAAAGCACAAAAAAAAAAACCATTTGTGACTTCTATAAGAGACCCCGATCTTTTTGCTTCGAACTGATAAGCCAAGGGAACGGATTTTGTAAGCAAGAATATCCGCCGTTTTCCATAATGATTTCTCTACTCCCACCTCTACTCCTCTATTCCAGAAGTTTTTTTGCGCCATAGTGCCATAAGAGCATTTTGCAAAAAGAAGAGTCCCTGCTCGGGCGCCAACTTCGCTTCTCAGCATTTTCTCTTGCTCACTGTCGTCCTTTATTTTTTGTATTAAATGTCTACGGATTTATTTTTGCTAATAAACGGAGGACATAAAATATTAGAAATCCGATTCAGTTTCGTGCGCCGCCTATACATATGCCTTGTTTATTATATTTTCGAAAACATTTCTATACCCTTTTCTTATATTATTATCTTTTGCTAAGCTTTCGCATTGTTTAAGCCTTTATAGCATTTAATTTCATTTCATTTCCTTTTATTGGCATGCTATTATTGCCCTGTGTGTGCCATTCTTTATATGGGGTGATACAGGAGGAACACGACGATACAAATACCTTCCTCGACCCTCGACAACTGACTGACTGACTGACTGACTGACCAGCTTTGGTCACATACATTCTGCTTTTCTTTTTCTGATATTTCTTATGTCTCTTATACACGACGACGACGACGACATTCAAAATCCTTGTCGCTTTCTTCTTTAGCTTCTTTCCATCGGTTTTTTCTTCATTCAGTTGAATTTTCTTCAATACGAAGAAGGTATATTGTATGTAATTGGATTCAACATTGTCTATTCCACCTCATCAACTTTTCCCTTTAGCCGGTACGTCAGTGCGTCAATTCGTCAACCAGTCAGAGTCCCTCCCTTCGAAGTTCATTGCCGAATTTCCACATTTCCATTACGACGCCGCCCCCTTTGCAAATTATGCATCATGCGTGGCATTGGCGTTGGCTTTGTCGATTTTCTGGCCTAAAAGGGAATGAGAATTGGAATGAGAGAATCTTGGTCCTGTGTATTGCCTTTGTCGTCGCCTGTCCATTTGGGTATTACCCTAAACTGACATCGGTATGTGTTTTATTGGATTTCTCGTTCATAGTTTGACCAATGCAACATGCCGCTTAGATGCTTAGACAATCAGATAGACAGACAGGCTGACGGAGACGCACAGAGACGACAGGCAGGCATAGGCATATGAATGCGAGACGGTGCGAGAGCATAATGGATAGGCTCAAAAGACACATGGCAGTTTGGCATTTATACGTTTTCTGTCGCAAGGATATTTCTTCGTAGTGGTTTTAATTTTTCCCTTTCAGCTATTTATTTTTCTATACATTTACGCATTTCACTAATGAAAATATTTTTTCTCATTCTTATTACAGGTAAGGACTTTATCCGTTCTTTAGGTAAGTTCTTATTTTAATGTGATCGGACAATTTTTTTTTTTTTTTTTTTTTTAAGTGAAGGTCTGTTTCCTATTTTATATTCTAAATTCTGTATTTTTTTTCACTGTTATTTCACTTTCCGGAATTTGAAATCTCGGAAGATTCGGCTATTAGGCATGTGCTTAGGTCTTTGATAGCGTCATTGTCAATTCGAGGACTCACATCTGCGATTAATATTTTGTAGGTAATAATTTCAGGCTCATTTCGGATTCATAAATATGGTCCCTTCTTAAATGTTGGCTAGGTAAATAGATTGGAACACTCCGAAAATGTTTGCTGAGTGGGAAGTTCGATTATACGGGGGCACTTCGAAAATGCTTTATGATGGGAAGTTCGATTATATAGGGGAACTCCGAAAATGTTTGGTAACTGGAAAGTTCGATTATATGGGGGCACTCCGAAAATGTTTGATGAGTGAGAAGTTCGATTATATGGGAGAACTCCGAAAATGTTTGGCGACTGGAAAGTTCGATTATATGGGGGCACTCCGAAAATGTTTGATGAGTGAGAAGTTCGATTATATGGGAGAACTCGAAAATGTTTGTTGACTGGAAAGTTCGACTTATATGGGGGCACTCCGAAAATTTGATGAGTGAGAAGTTCGATTATATGGGAGAACTCCGAATATGTTTGGCGACTGGAAAGTTCGATTATATGGGGGCACTCCGAAAATGTTTGATGAGTGAGAAGTTCGATTATATGGGAGAACTCCGAAAATGTTTGGTGACTGGAAAGTTCGATTATATGAGGGCACTCCGAAAATGTTGGATGAGTGAGAAGTTCGATTCTATTGGGGAACTCCGAAAATGCTTGGTGACTGGAAAGTTCGACTATAATGGGGAGATATAAGAAGAAAAATAAAAAGTTTAAATTTTTTTAAGCTCTGGCTTCTTAAATAAATCAAAATGATAGCTTATTTTCGCTACGGAATTTGGTCTTCTAATATCGTTAATAGCAGTTTTAAATAATTCAATATTGAGCGCCTAAATACCATGCAACAAAATTAATATTTTCGAAATAATTGCGATGTTAAGTAAGCCAAACTTTTTCTTTTCCCAAATGATTTTTCTCACATTCAAACGAAAGGGCGATTGCCTAAAAGTCTGCAAATATTTGAGAAAGCTCTGGCGCCTTGCTATTCATTATAAATTGCGTTGAAATTATTCAATAATTACGAGCCATGGGCGAACGTATTTACAGTTTTGTGGTTTAATTGAATATCAATTTCGAAGTTTCTCGCAATTTTTTGCGCCTTAGCTTTTTGTACAATGTAACGTGTTGCGCCTGAAGGTATGCCATAAATAATGTTCCACTATGTAATTAAACCGCATAACCACTAATGGGTGGGCATGTGAAACCTGGAAGCTCTATATACTTTGCGTGGACACACACACACACACAAACACGCACTCACGAACATACATGTAGAAATAATTGCATTTGTGTGAATGTGAATTGTCCAATTTCATTGTAATTCATTTTGAATATCTCTGAATTTTATTGAATTTGACAGAATACAATTCGGTGGCGAGAAATATGACGAAATATATTTGATATTTTGTCATTGATTTGAGTTGGCAAAAAGGAATATTTCATTTTGAATATTTATTTCGAAATTATTTTTTCCGCCCTTCTCTGAATTTTTAAAATTTAATTATGGAAATTTTTATTTGCCCATCATTTTGATAAAGCGAAAATGTAATGAAAGCCTAAAGCGTAATATGGGGGGGGAAAAAAACCCTGAATTTCAAATTTTTCGAAAATATTTCCAACATTTTTGTATCCTTCATTTAGTTATATTATTCATTGAATCACTCAATCGTTCAATTGTCCGTCATACAAACAATCAACGATAAAAAAGAGACCATTGTATATGCTCCATAATTCCTCTGAATTGGATAAAAATACAAAGAGAAGAGACGCCTAAAATGATGCCGCCCATTTTCTACCTTTTACTTTTTATTATTTTTTCGCCGTTTCTTCTGGAACATTTGAACTTCCTTGCGAAAGCTGTCAAAAGGAATGAAAAGCGCCACCCGTTCACCCTTTCGCATGTTCATCTCTTCATTTTCATGTCCACACACTCTCGTCCTTAAAACGAAAACTTAAAATGCCTCGAAGCAATAAAACGTTTAATATCCTAGTCTTTTACATAGAAAATTTGCTTCGCGTAACACTTGTGTCTTGAAAATTATGGCTGACATGAAACGCAATCAAATTACCCCCTTGAAGGAAATGTACAAATGACAATATAACAACAACAAATGTTACTGCGCGGCGTCAGTTGTCGCTGTCGTTCAAGATAGCAATACTTAGTGAAATTGAAAGGAAGCTCAACGGAAAGGGGGGGATAGGAATACAGTAACAACGACAGCAACACCGGAACGAACGCCAGAGCCAACGCAATTTCGCACCAATCGCGTCAACAACGACACTGGAGGAACGCTGCGAGAAGAGCAAAGTATCCAAAAAGTTGCTAGAAATTGAGTCGAAACGATGACTCCCGGCACCCCAAGGGTTAATTTCCATTGACAGCGACGAACGCCGAACGCCGATTGTCGAGCCCGGAACGCCAATCGTTCCGAGATCCCATCGCACTTATTTAAGATGTCGCAAATATGCTCGAAGGCGCATCGCAGCACATTGACTGACTGGGCGTATCGTTTTGATCTTTAAATGCTTAGCGAGCATCGATTACAAGCGACAAGAAGAGGAATTAGAGAAAAAAAAAAAAACAACTACAATGAGCACAAGCATAAAACGGAAAACGGAACTGATAAGACAGACAAAAAGCCGCGAATCGCAAAAAAAAAAAAAATTAAAAAAAAAAACAGCAGCAATGTCAGTTCCAAAGAAAATGGAAATGTAATCGACTGCAATATGAAATTATCATCATCGATGACTTTAGGGCGCACATTTACATTCGTAGCTTTTTATTTCGTTTGATATAATCACGGACTATGAGTCGGCGGGAGGCGAGGGGGATATGGTTCGCTTCTTGTTGGGTGTTGTCGCCATTATTTGTAGGGAATTTTAACTATCGTGTACGAAAAGCTCAGGAAGAAGGGGGGGGGGGGAAGGCCCTAGATGCGATCTAAAATGTTCGTAAATTTGTTTTGAAAGTTTTCAAAAATTATCTTTTGGATTTGGGTATTTTCTTTTGAAATGTCCCTGCGATAATCCTCTGTTTGACTCATCGAGAGGTTGAGAACCAACTTTGCATGAAATTCTATTTAACACAGCATTGCCGGGCAGCAGTTCCCGTGCTGAAATCTCTTTTTTTTATATATATATTTCTCCTTACTTAATGGTCTGAAATAATTCGTGCTATAAATTTTTACCACATCTTTTGGTGATGCTGTTAATTTTTATCGCATTAGTTCAGTCTGACGATTAATGTTAATAGCCAAAAATCAGTGGAAATGAAAAAAAAAAAAAAACTATTCAGAAATTTATGTGACACTTAAATTGTTGTTTTATAAAATAGGAAAATAATTGTCATCCATTTGTAAGGAACGGAAAAAGAAGGATAAAAAGTTAAGTCCGTATTTAGAGATGGGCATAAAAACATAAAAGCATAAAGCAACACTTTCTGACAACGGGTTATATCGAATGAAACGGCAACACTGGTGAGTTTTGGACAACAATCGACGGACACAACTATCGATGTTTAAAAAGCATCTTCTTGTTTCTTTTTCTTTTCTTTCTTATTTTCTTTGCTTTCTTGATCTCCCTTTTTTTATGCTCTCATTATCTTTCTTCGTCTCTCTCTTCCTCCTTTTTCTTCTTCGTCTTCTTTCTCTTGTTCCTCATTTTGCTCTCCTACCTTTTCTTCCTCGCCTTCTTCTTCTTCCTCTTCTTCTTCCTCTTCCTCTTCTTCTTCTCTTCTTCTTCTTCTTCTTCTTCTTTCTTCTTCTTCTTCTTTCTTCTTCTTCTTCTTCTTCTTCTTCTTCTTTTCTTCTCTTCTTTCTCTTTTCTCTTCTTCTCTTCTTCTTCTTCTTCTTTCTTCTTCTCTTTCTTCTTCCTCTTCTTCTTCTCTTCTCTTTCTCTCCTCTTCTTCTTCTTCTCTTCTCTCTTCTCTCTTTCTTCTCTTCTTCTTCTTCCTCTTCTTCCTTTCTCTTCTCTTCTTCTTCTTCCTCTTTTTCTTCTTCTTTCTTCCTTTCTTCTCTTCTTTCTTCTTCTTCTTCTCTTCTTTCCTCTTCTCTCTTCTTCTCTTCTCTTTCTTCTCTCTTCTTCTTCTTCCATCTTCTTCCTCTTTCTTCTTCTTCTCTTTTTCCTCTCCTTTTCTTCCCTTCCTTTCCTTCTCGTTTTTCCTTTCTTCCTTTCTTCTCTTCTATCCTTCGATTCTTTCCTCCTCTTCTTTTTCTTGCTTTCCGCCCGTTCTTAATCTCATTTGAAATCCTTCTTCTTCTTCATATTACTAAGATCAACCCTTTGAATTCTATTAATCTATCCTTCTATTGACTTGCCATAAATTCGCTTTCGTTCTTTGATTTTCCCTTTAAGAAGAAAAATCACCATTAATGATATGACGTTTTTTTGGTTCAAGGTATGCCTCTTATTGTTGGGGGTGGGCGACATATATACCTTTGTATATTGATGCTATTTTTCGACCCCCTTTTAATAGCATTTTCTTATTTTTCCGTTCGAAGAACATAAAGCATGGTAACTTAAAAGTAAATTTTCTAAGACCGTCATTCAATTAGCAAACAAATAGACACACAAACGTCATTACACTCACACATAAACTGTTCGTGCTCTGCGATAACACCGACACACCACTTCGTAACTTCTGATCTGAAGCCAAAACCTTGTTTGGCCTTGAGCTTGTATATTGAACTGAGAGGAGCCAGTCCACAAAGGAAGCGCAACGAAATCTCTGACATATGCGACAGGCTCATGCTTAAAGTCTCTGTCAGCCATTCGGGAACAAAACTATATCGACGAGTCTAATGATCCAGGCACATCATGCATCCAGAAAGAGAATATATGTTGTTGTTGTTTTTATTTGTTTTCCTTCTTGTCTTTTGTCGCACGATATCTGTATCTGTATCTCTATCTGTATCCTCTATCTGTGCTTGTGGCTGCAACTGTTCCCCCGTCGCATAAGTGTATAGCGTACTCTATATCTTTTAGAACATAAAACATCCATTGCCATAACGCATGTGGGTTGGACACAGAGCCAGACAGACAAACCGACAGAGTGAACGACGGACAGACGAACTGCATCAAAAGGCGGATTAATGCTCGTGTGCGCGGGTTGGCTTGGTTTAATCGAATCGAACCGACCTCAAAAACGTATGACGGCATTCATTGGAATTGGAGAATTAGTGAAAAGTGAGTTTGTGTGTGACCGACAGAGAGTGACACTGGAAATGAGCTTGGGATTTGTGATGTGAGGCTAGAAAGTTCTGGACTGGATTTGGATTTAGATTTGGGCATGGGTTTGGGTTTGGGTTTGGGTTTGGGTTTGGGTGATCATTTTGCGTTGGCTGTCGCATTATTATTTTTAGCGAGATAAAGTGCTGCGCTGTGGGTCCTGATGCTTTGGCTTGATTTTGGTGTGTCTGCTCTTGTTGTTGCTGTTGTTAATGTTGTGCTTGTTGTTGGTGCTAATGTTGCTAATTTCATGCGGTGGAAGGAAAAAACACGAAGAGGGCGGTTCATAGGATGATCCGAGGGGAAATAGTAACAGCTGCAATTGTTTCGCGTTAATTGAAAATGCGTCACAAATGAATGCGAAAAGAATTTATGAAGAGTAAACACACACACACACAGAGTGAGAGGAGAGAGAGAGCGACAAGGTGTGAGAGAGAGTGAGAGAGAGCGAGAAGGTGTGAGAGAGAGTGAGACAGAGAGAGAGAGAGAGTGAGAAGAGAGAGAGGTGAGAGAAAGTGAGTGTGAGAAGGGGTGAGAGAAAGTGAGAGTGAGAAGGGGTGAGAGGAGAGTGAGAGAGAGGAGAGAGAGTGAGAGAGAGTGAGAGAGAAGTGAGAGAGAGAGGAGAAGAGTGAGAGAGATGAGGAAAGTGAGAGAGTGAGGAGAATGAGAGAGAGTGAGAGAGAGAGTGAGAGAGTGAGAGAGAATGAGAGAGAATGAGAGAGAATGAGAGAAGAGAGAATGAGAGAGAATGAGAGAGAGATGAGAGAGAGAGAATGAGAGAGAATGAGAGATAATGAGAGGGAGAGAGAGGGTGGGAGGGAGAGAGAGTAAGACATAAGGAAAAGCTAAAAAAATTCTACAAATGGAGCGAAGAAATTTGTTTTTTTCGGAAAATAATTTTATTTCAATTAAAAGTAAATCACCAAAAGCGGAAATCAAAATGAAGTTAATTTCCTATAGAATTTATATAAATTTTCATTGAATCCAAGCATTCCAATAGTAGAGAATTTTTCGTTCACACTTTTGCTTCTGTTTCCATCGAACATTCAGCGATATCTATCCAGTCTTGTTGGTACCTTTTAAACGCTACTGCGCTACGCTTGGAAAAAGAGGGAATCAAGAGGACAAGCATAAAATGCATCACGTCTCTATATGAAGGTATATCTGAAAACAAGAAATGCAACTTCCCGCTTTTTGTAATCTGGTTGTCTCGTGTCGGTAAATATATATTTAAAGGTAGACTTGAAGAATGAGCAACAAAAAAGGTTATCTTTAGTTCTGCTTTAACATTCGATTTTGGAATTTCTTCTTTTTACCGTGTGTACCTTCCGGGCTAAAACAATTTTATTTGAAGGAGGGATTCTGGTAGAAGTATTACTTTTAAATAAAAAAAAATTTTTTTCCCCTCCATTAAAAATAATTGTTTCTTTTTAACTTTTAAATTAAATAAGAATTTTTTAAAAATTTTATTAGACGCAAAAAAAAACTCAGTAACTACTTAAACTACTTATGTTTATCTTTGGAGTGTATGTTAGATACGTCACATAAAATATGATGATGAACGAGATATTACAAGATATAGTCATAAATATGTGCGCAACTTTATTCTCAGCCACAATTTTTGTGATCGATTAAAAAAACAAGCAAGTAGGCGTGCTTTAGTCAGGCGAACCTGACAATACAATAACCGACACAGATAAAGGTTGAGCTATATAGGTGTGAATATATTTTAAGGGGGTCTTCTCATTGAGCAACTTTTTTTTTCGACTTTTTTTTTTTTTGCATTTATTTATAGCTTGGGTAGTTGTGAATATGCCCCTAAAAGGATTTTTTGAAATTCGAAATAGTTTAGAGGATATAGCCTTCTTTGTCGAGCAAGATCTGCGCTAAAACGAGTAATTTTTGCGTTGCTTCAAACTTTAAACGCGTTTATCTCAAAACCACGTTTTTCGAACTGGCGGCCATGATATCTCCAGTTCAACTGAACCGATTTTCATGAAACAAAGTGGAATCGACGCAGAATTGTCACCATTCTCGGGTGAACCTCGACCATAATTTTAAAAAATTTTTTACTATTTTTTTTTTACACTAAACTACAAAAAAAAAAGCCCGAAATTGAAAGTTTTTTTTGAATGGCCGCCATTTTGTCAAAAAAAATCACAAAATTAAGCTTGAGGTTCACCCGAGAATTACATCTATACTGATTATAACCCCGTTTTTTTTTTCCATTTCGGACGCTCCGGAGACCCGGAATCGTGGCCGCCGTGACGGCACCTTTTTTTTCACCACCAACTTTGAAGTCTCATTACTTTTTGAACAGCCCACGTATCGAGGCAAAAAAATTTTTTTAAATTAACTTTGAACCTTTTGTAATACAATAAATAAAAAAAGTTTTCAATTATTCTTTGCGTTTTCAAATAAGAATTTTTTTAAAAAGGGTCCAAAAAAAGGGGTTTTCAATGAGAAGACCCCCTTAAAACCGGCATTAACCATTAGCTACCATTTGGATAGAGTGTTTGAGAGATTTTCAAGAGAATATGGGCCTCATATGACGCATTTTCCTTAATGAAAACCGCCCTCTGGCCACACCCACTTTTGAAAGTTGTGGGGATTTGCAGAGCGGTCGGTCCTGTCCAACGGTGGTCGTTGAATTCATATGTCTGTCTCCGGTCTATGGTGCTATGGGGAATGGATTTATGCCGTATCACGTGAATGACCTCGATTTCAGCGCCATCGATCAACTGTAAGATCACAAAACATCTCCATCAAGTATTTTACCTGCTCAACTAATAGATAAGCTAATCGATAAAAATTCTTTAGCTTCTTAATTATAAAGAATTCCATCTGAATTCTTCGACGCAGAAAGACATGCATAAGGAAGTGAAAGTTCCATGTTTGAAAAAAAAAAAATATCGAAGAAAAATATCAAAGTATCGATCGCGGAAAATTACTGCCACCAGTCGTTTATCGTTTGACGTTTCGCATTTGGCGTTTTGTCGAGTCTTGTCGTGTGTCTTGGCTTCAGAGGAGCCAGCGAGAGTAAGCGAAATCAAGATCGAAGATACGATTGATAAGAAGATGAATAAAGTAAAATGTAAAACGTGCTTCGAGTAGTTACAATAAATGTAAAGCAATATGCTAAAATGTGTGGGGCACCCTCGCACCCCCTCTCGCCCCATCACCCCACGTTGCTCTTATCCGCCCGCAACACTTGGCGTCGCAAATGCGCGTCACGTGCATAACTTATTGCTTGGTACAAATCAACTGTCAACAGCGAGCCAAAATGCAAGATACAAAAGCAAAACAAGCGAACAGCTGCCAGGAAGAGTAGCAGCAGCAGGAGAAGGGTCGGGCGGCAGCGCTAACAGCACCAGCAGCAGCAGCGAAAGGACAGCCAAGAATAGGAGAGGAAGGAGAACATCGCAAGCAGCGTATACAAAACGCATGTGGCGCATGATGCAGCAATTCGGTTAGATATACATCAAGAGCTAAGCAAGTAGCTGCATGCCTGACTGAATGGATGAATGGTGCCGCGAGGAATAACACCACCAACAACGGCACCGTCACCGGCAGTGGCACCGGCAACGGCAACGGCAACAACATCCACAGCAATAGCAATAGCCAGCAGAAGCACTTAGAACAGGAAGCAAAACAATTTGCATTTGTTTCTTCAGCTTGTCGCGTTCATTCTGCTTACACACTTACACGGCTCGATGTCTTCTTTAGAGAGAGAGAGAGAGAGAGAGCGCGAGTTGGGGAATGTGGCACGTACGTTGTTGCGTTCGCTGCTATTTGTCGTTCGAACTCCGACATTCTGTTTGGTCGTCGTCGTCGGCTTCGTCGTGCTGTGCTGCTTTGAGACATTCAAATCGCGTCGAAATAAATTGAACTGATTTATTTGTAACAAATAATCGAGACGTGTTTTGCTATGCTTCATGCATAAAATTATTTTTACTTTATATTTATTTTTTCTTCTTATGTTTATAGCTCTTTCCTCTTGCTTCCCCTTTTCCATTTTCTTTCGTGTACGAAATTCTGTTTCAACTCCATCGAAAATAGTTCACATTTAGTTGGGAGTATACGCAATATGTTGCATAGGGACATTGAATATAAAATTGATTATTTTTTTTTTTTTTTGCTTCATGCTAATTCTAATTGAACTGGTACATATATGTATTTATGCCAGCGTTGCCAGATGACATGTTTAAATTTTCGCAAAAATGATTATAAAACTATCCGAAAGGGAGAAATAAATCGATTAAAAAGTAGTTTTTAT
Organism: Chlorops oryzae; assembly: GCA_020466095.1. Classification (NCBI taxonomy): domain Eukaryota; kingdom Metazoa; phylum Arthropoda; class Insecta; order Diptera; family Chloropidae; genus Chlorops; species Chlorops oryzae. Next base: position 10,606,637 of record CM035806.1, on the reverse strand, counting down.
TACATGCGGGAAGGGGGACGATTGTTTTCGCGGTGCGTCAGCAATTTTTTCCTCACGTACATATATGTATTAACCCTTTATGGAATACGAATCTCTATATGGGTTTCAGTTTCCCACTTATTTAATATGTCCTGCAGTTAAGGGTTAATAAAACCAGTAAAAGGGGAAAAATGCATAGGCACAATGTTATAAAACGCAAATTATTTTCATTTTTTTAAATTTTTTTTTTGAAGCGCTCGCTTTTAAACAAAAACGCGTGTGCTGGATGTGCCTTATAATTTACTGTTGACGTTTGCAGTGAAGTTGGCTGTAATATTAGTTTCAAATTTAAACTATAACAACATAATTAACATTCAAGTGGACCACTCTAAGTGACAGTCCACTTAAAGTGACCTAAAATTTGTCCCTCATAGTATATATATTTTTTTTTGTTGGAATCCAGTGTTTATTGAAAAAATTTAAAATATCCCGCTTTGTAAGAAACTAATCTGGCAACGCTGACAACGATATGAAATACCTATTCTTCATTTCTTTAGTGGGCAACACATATGGTTTAACTTTGTAGCCTTGACGGAAGAATAAATTCAATTCGATAGGGTTCGTTTTCGTAGGACGATTGGTCTGCCTTGCCTGCCTGTCTGTCTGCCACATGCAAATAAGAACTCCTCTAAAAGATTAAAATGGGCAATCGTTTTGAAATTATTAAAAATATCGACGATAATATGCTTCGAATGTGTTGAGGTATGTTGAAAGGCTTTTGTTGCACATCCAAACATTCTTTTGTAAGGTAAAAATAATAATCTAAAAATTTAATTTTATTTTTGTTTGAAGGGGGAGCCTGGGGGAAGTAGTAAATCAGTTGTTGTGAAGTATTTAGTAAAGCATATAAAGAGAAAAGCAGAAAAATGTTTGCTCTCTTGTCCTGATCGTAATTAAATTTTTCGCGCCATGAAACCACAAAATTGTCTCCATTTTCAGTTCCTTGAATTGAGGACAGTTTTTAAAATTTTTCTATTTTTTTTTCTTCCTAAGTTTTTATTTTTTCCTTTTAATATATTAAAAGCAAAAACTCCTGGTCGAGAGCATACAAACCTTATTTAATTAAGAACTCAAGTAATAAAGGATAAAGAAGAGACTCTCATTATTCCGCGCAAAGTGCATCGAAAGAACTAAAAGCAAATTAAAAAAGGTGGAAGCACCAAAATGAGGAAAATTATATTACACTAAAACGGAGAAAAGGCGAAAAAAGCGGAAAAGCGAAAAGAAATCAAAGTTAAAACAGTAAAGCACTAATTAATAATGATAGTAAGAAAAAAAAAATGTTTTTTCTTTTTTTTTTTGTTTTAAATAACTTTCAATGATCTCTGCTATGTTCTCAGAATTCCTTCCTCTTGACATCAAATTGAAAACTTTACTCAGCTAATTGCCAGTCATCCTCATCGTCTCATCGTTCTCATAGTCAACAACATCATCGCTGTCATCGTCATCACCGTCCACATCATAATAATCATTGGTATCATGATTAAAGCAATGAAACTGACATCGATATGTCGATTTGCAGATCGCATGCAACATTTCTTTCGCTTTTAATTTTATTTTTATCACCGCGAATCTTCTCTAAACGGACGGACGGACGGATGGACGAATGAACAGAACGACTCGTGCCGTTGTCGATGTTGCCCAACAATTCAATTGTGACTCTCGGGTTAGTGTTTTTACTGCGATTTTTTGCGAAATTCTTTTACTGTCAATGAATGAAGTTATTAAATCGTAAAAGATTGGTGTATACTGCGATACAAACGATGTCGTCGCAAGTGGGTAAATTAAAAATTATTAGCTCAGATTCTTTTCATTCGTCCGTCGTTGGTATTGTGAATGTTTGGTATTTAAGGGGGTCTTCTCATTGAAAACCCGTTTTTTGGACCCTTTTTAAAAAAATTCTTATTTGAAAACGCAAAGAATAATTGAAAACTTTTTTTATTTATTGTATTACAAAAGGTTCAAAGTAAATAAAAAATTTTTTTTTGCTTCGATACGTGGGCTGTTCAAAAAGTAATGAGACTTCAAAGTTGGTGGTGAAAAAAAAGGTGCCGTCACGGCGGCCACGATTCCGGGTCTCCGGAGCGTCCGAAATGGAAAAAAAAAACGGGGTTATAATCAGTATAGATGTAATTCTCGGGTGAACCTCAAGCTTAATTTTGTGATTTTTTTTGACAAAATGGCGGCCATTCAAAAAAAAATTTCAATTTCGGGATTTTTTTTTTTTAGTTTAGTGTAAAAAAAAAAAAATAGTAAAAAATTTTTTAAAATTATGGTCGAGGTTCACCCGAGAATGGTGACAATTCTGCGTCGATTCCACTTTGTTTCATGAAAATCGGTTCAGTTGAACTGGAGATATCATGGCCGCCAGTTCAAAAAACGTGGTTTCGAGATAAACGCGTTTAAAGTTTGAAGCAACGCAAAAATTACTCTTTTTAGCGCAGATCTTGCTCGACAAAGAAGGCTATATCCTCTAAACTATTTCGAATTTCAAAAAATCCTTTTAGGGGTATATTCACAACTACCCAAGCTTTAAATAAATGCAAAAAAAAAGTCGAAAAAAAAAGTTGCTCAATGAGAAGACCCCCTTAAATGAAGTAGTCGACTTGTTGTTGGCCGGAACTCTTTGAATTTATTTTCTCTCTGCGACTGCTACAACGGGGAACGATGAGAATGTAAGAAAATTGCAAAAAACTCTTATAAAAATTTAAATAATTAAAAAAAAAAATCAATAACTAAAAAAAAAAATTGTTTTTTAATTGAGCAAAATTTTTAAAAACTAATAAAATATGTATGTATAAATTAGAGCTGTAAAATATCGTTACTATTCGGTTAAAAGTAACGATTACTCTAGTCAGTAATCAATAACGTCTCGTTACTGATGGAAGTATCTCGTTACTAATACTTTTTTGCACACATGCCAGCTGATGGTTGCCAGAGTAATAAAGTACTAATGTAATGGGTGCACATAACAGTATGGTAGTAGAGTGAGTTGAGTTGATATTTGGTTACTAAATACTGGGTGAAGATTCAAAGAGCATGAGAGATTTTTGATTACTTTATCAACATTGAGTTATTCATGCAACGTCATTCGTTCGTGAACAATATTTGAAAAAATGTAATGAGTACTTAGTAACGAGTACAAAGTAACGATTACTTGACGAAAAATACCGAATACACTCGAGTAGTGTAAATTTTAGCATTTTTACAGCTCTAGTATAAATGAAAGAAAAATAATTTAAATATGCAACATAAAAATTAATCAAAAGAATCATTTATTTAACAAAAAATTAATAAGCACAAGGAGAAATAGTTCAACTAAAATAATTAAAAATTAAAAAAAAAGAACACAGAAATTCAGCTAAAAATATTGAAAAATAAAGAAAAAAAAGTCTTAAAAATAAAAAAAATTTTTCGAGCTTTTGCGCAGACAATAATTCTCAATCGCTTTATGGTTATAGCAATCATAAGTGCTTAAGTGCTTCGATATATTGTAGGATATCATGTTTTTTTCTACTTGAGAGCTTCAAGCTTCGACGTGTTTCATCGAAATCAAAAAGAGTTCCTCAAAAAAAAAAAAAAAAATCCCGAGGCAAAACATTTACTACCAAGCGCACATAAAATCAAATACTTATTTCTTTGATTGATTTCTTATTGCTGTACTCAAAATTTGCACTTCATCAGCTCATCTGAACAATCGTTATTATCGTAAAAATTCGACATCACGCACTTCCAATTTGATTTTTCCAATGCAATGGCTCCATTTTAATATTATTTTATTTTATTTCATTTCATTTCATTTTTCCCTTGAATGAAAATTTTCATGGCAATTTTCTACATCGCTGCGTTTTGTCATTGGGAATTATGTGCTTTTGCAAGTCGATATCAAAGCGACAAAAATAGAAAGGAAAATTCCAATTTGTTGCTACACTCGCGTGCTGCAGTACACTAACGACCCCAACGCCATCTACCCCAAAAGATCTCGACGGCAATGGTACTCCCTCTAATCCCTCAAACCCACACACACCCGCACACCCACAATCAACCAGCATTACAATTTCTTCGACTTTCACACTTACTCCGCACAGCGAGTGAGAGTGGCATCGCTTGCTACTGCTACCCTCTTCGGGTGGCGTTATTTGACTTTAGGCTTCAACACTTCGTCTGGCTCCACATATCCACACATACGCGTAGTCGCCACCCCACAATCCTTGCTACCGTCCCCAGAAATCGTTGTTGTTTATCAGTTTTACTTTCAATTCGTTTGCGGTTTTTGTGTACCAAACTCGGCATCCCCCTTGGTTTTTCTTTTATTGTTCTCCAAACTTTTTCCCCATTTAAGGCACGCACGTACCTATGAGGAAGGCTTTCCTCGTGAAGGAGCTCATTTCGCTCCCCTGTTACAATTCCAATAATCGATTTTTCTCTCTTTTTTTTTCTTCTTTTTCGTTCAAATATATTTTATTTTATTTTTATTCTTATTCTTGGTTTTTGCTGCCGCTGCCTTCCATCGTACCTTGTCTTTTGACATTTGCACCCTGAACACAGTCACCTTATTTATCATGCCTTATTTTGATAACTTTATACTCGAAAGGAATATTTTGATAGTGACGCCACGCCGCCGCACCCTTTATTTCAAGGAAATCTCCTTTAGAATTTACTTTTCCTCTTATTTGCCTTTTTACTTTTATTTGTTATTTATTTTTTTATTTATTTTTTATTTATTTTTTAAATACACATACACACATGTATTTTTTATTTTTATTTTTATGCGTTGGTGTATTCTTTATTATCGCACAATGTGTCGCCATACTTTGTGTTCTAGGATGTGGTGTGCTGCGCTGCGCTGTGCTGTTCTGTGCTGCGCTGTGTCATTGCCACAAGTTGGTAACAATTTCAACTTCAGCTTAAGAACCCCACCCCCTAAGCTTTTCTATTCGTCAAGTAATATTTTCTTGTGCATACGGCGCAAAGTGAGAAAACCCGACCGTCGTACCCATAATCATGTCTGCAACGCATTCGAGTGTAATAAGTGGCTTAACATATGGGCAAGTGCGCCAGGTTCATTGTATGAAAGAGTATTATGCTTTCACTTAAGTCGCCTGGAAATGGAAGGCTTAAAATACAAGGAAGAAGGGAAGAAGAACTGATTTGCTTTTTGTAATAAAAGACACAACAGCTTAGAGCGCAGAAAATTTAATAAACATTGTTAAAGCAGATGTGAGAAAAAATTATATCACTTGTTTAACAAGCACAGTTTTTTTTGGTTTCTTTTTTTATTCTCTCCTTATTTTGTTCTCATTCATACTCCTCTTCCCGTTCTTTTTCTGCATGACCCTATTTTGTTTTTCATCGTTTACTTCATGTTTCTTCATCTTCGCCAGCCTTTGCTTATACTTACAATTCCTCTACATATTCTTACTCTTCGTCTTGCTTGATTTTTTTTCTCTTTTTTCAGTTTTTTCTTGTTATATTATTTCCACTGCCTTCTTTCTCTTCTTTCTGTTCTTTCTTTTCTTTCTCTTCTTTCCTAGCTTACTCCTCTCTCTCTCTCTCTCTCTCTTTCTTTCTGTTTTCTCTCTTCTTTCTGCTATCTCTTTCTTCTTTCTGTTCTCTCTATTCTTCTGTTCTCTCTCTTCTTCTCTGTTCTCTCTCTTCTTTCTGTCCTCTCTCTTCTTCTTTCTGTTCTCTCTCTTCTTTCTGTTCTCTCTCTTTCTGTTCTCTCTCTTTCTGTTCTCTCTCTTTCTGTTCTCTCTCTTCTTTCTGTTCTCTCTTTTCTTTCTGCTCTCTCTCTTTTTTCTGTTCTCTCTCTCTCTTCTTTCTGCTATCTCTCTCTTCTTTCTGTTCTCTCTTTTTTGTTCTCTTTTTTTGTTCTCTCTCTTCTTTCAAATCTCTCTCTTCTTTCAAATCTCTCTTCTTCTTTCTGTTCTCTCTATCTTCTTTCTGTTCTCTCTCTTCTTTCTGTTCTCTCTCTTCTTTTTGTTCTCTCTCTTCTTTCTCTTCTTTCTCTTTCTTTTCTTTATCTTATTTCTCTTTCTCTTCTTTCTCTTTTTTCTCTTCTTTCTATTCTTTCTGTTCTTTATCTTATTTCTGTTATTTCTCTTCTTACCATCCTCTCTTTTTATCTTCTTTCTCTTCTATATCTTATTTCTATTCTTTCTCTTCATTCACGTCTTTCTCTTCTTTCTCTTCTTATTTCTCTTATTTTTCTTCTTCTTCTGCTTCTTGTTCAACTTACTTTCTCGACTGATCTGTTTATTCTATACTCTTTATTTTACACTTTTTCACTAGTCGGTCCCCAATAGAAAAATTAAGAGAAGTGCATAATTTAAAAATTTTTATTCCAGTTTTGGACTATTCTTTAGCCACAATATTTCCCCTTCCACCGATCGATTTCAATCAAAATTTATCAATCCTATAATATATCTAAGGCTTATTGTCTGGAACATGGAACAGTTCAATAAATTATTTGACCCAATTTTCGAAAGAGTTACTTGTCAATTCGATAGCGATTGATATTTAATTTATAATAATGGATTAACATTTTCATTCTGACATTGTTGACTTTTTAATCTTATTTACGGAATGATTTTCACCTTTTACTTTCAGAATCACTATCAACTGAAAGCTTTACTGTTGCCTCCAACAACAAAAGGGTTCCGAACTGGTCGATTGTGGTAAGTAAAAACAAAATTGTGTCCATTACTTTTATTAATTTTATCGAAGGAGAGAGGAAAAAAAAACGTTACATAAACAAACTGCTGACATGCCGAGGTACACCTTCTCCTCTTCCTGTTCCTCCCCCCTGGCCCATGGCCTCTTCCTGTTCCGCGGAATTATCCTCCTCATACGGTAGTTACATAGGGCGGGCTGTCGCTAGAAAGAAACTGTCAAACTAAATATGATAGATCACAACGCCCGACCACCGGCGACTGCACTGAATATGATTGAATACCGCCGACGAGCCATACCGAACCGAACCGAACCGAAGCCAATAGCGACCGATACCTGCATACCATTTAACCATTGTTACCAGCTTGAATATGGTCACAAAGGTGTTGCCATCATAAGCTTCGTACTGATTATCTTCAATGCACACAATGCGGAGTTGAACTGTGGTGGCACTTCATACATACATACATACGTTTAGTGGGTGTGATAAATTGCATTCACAATGTGTGACACATGCCCGCTACCTCTGTGCGTTGCTGCGACCCGTTTTCGCTCGCTTTTTTCTCCTCACTTTTTTTTTTACCCCGTTGAGCTCGATCATAAATTCTTTATGCACAAACCAGATTGACACTTCACCTATAAAAATCACAGTCCCATGCCATACACACGTAATCGCATATCGCATATCAAGCCCTTAATACTCATATAATATCACCTTAGAGTCTCGAGCTGTAAGCAATGCAGACTATCATAAAGATAACAAGACCCGTCAAAAAATCAAAAAAAAAAAACCAACTTTTATGCACTTTTCTCGTCATGATAAGCTGCTTGCCTACACAGCTTTAGTCTCCCACCTCAAGCTTTCTTGTTTCCTTCTTCTTTTTTCGTTGGTTTTCTTCTTCTTTTTTTTTTTTGGAGTTTAAGGCGCCGTTAATCATTTTTTCTTTCATGACTGTATAATGTGCTCTATATTTTGAACTTGTGTCTTTTCACAGCACATTCTGTGACGTTCCATAGACATTTTTGCCTTTGTCTTTTATAGACTGCTCTCGGTGTTTTTTTTTTTTTTTTTTGTATTTTATTTTTTTGTGGCACCTTTAGCTTGATAAACGATCACCGCACTTTTCTGGTCTTAGTCATATGTTAGCTTTTCGGAGTTCAGTACTCATGCCTTTTTTCTTTATTTTTTGTAAAGCTTTTTTACGATGTAGGCGCGCGCGCTTTATGAGTTTTGAATGTTGTTTTTTGATACATTGTGATTGCGTTTGCCTTTTTCATTTCCGCTTTTATATTGAAGATTTTCCTCGTTTCTTTGATTAAGTTATACTTGCTTTGTACCTTTGTTTTTGGGCCTTTCTTTTCATCGGTTATTGACACCGCCATTTGCTTTCCAATGCAAATTTATTCAACATCAATCAAAGAGAATGCCGATCCGGATTTATCTTTTCGTATCACAAAGATTAGAAAGCCGACAATTTGTTTATTGTATTCACAACATTCTGGAGAGCAAAATGAATCATTTTTAATTGAATCCTCTTCCGCATTTGTGGAATGGAACCGTTTGCTTTCAAAAAAAAGTACGAAGTAAATAAACGAATAAATAAATAAACTGAAAAAAATAAAAATAAATAAGTAAATTAAAAAGAAATAAATTAAAATCAAATAAAACAAATATGAAAAAATAGAACAAAATATAGGTATAAAAATAAATAAAGAAAAATAGCTAAATGAGAAATAAATAAATTAATTAATTAATAAAGAAATATAATAAATGAATAAAAAAACAAAATTAATGAAATAATTGAATTTAAAAATATAATAAATAAATAAACAGCCCGATTCTGAATATTCCCGGGGAACGAATTCCCGGGGAATTTACTTTTCTCGAGATTAAACTTCTTCTTTTTCAAATATTTGGGGGAATAAATTTGATGGAGAATAATGGATATTTGACTATTTAAAAAAGGAGAGTTTTTGTCTGAAGAAATGTAAATTCCCCGGGAATATTCAGAATCGGGCTGAAAGAAATAATTGAATAAAACAATTAAAATAAATAAATAATAAAATTATTAAATAAAAACAAAAAAAATTTTTTACAAAATAAAAGAAACTAGAAATTAATAAAATTTTAAGAAATTAAAAATAAATTAAAAAATAAGACAAAAAATAAATAAATAAACAAAAAGTTAATAATAAAAAAATTCGAATAAAAAAAACGAATAATAAAATAAGTTAAAAAAGCGAATTAAAATAAATAAATCAAAAACAAACCAACAAAAAGTAAGAAATTAAATATACAGTACACTCGGGATAACGTCAACTAATTAAAACCGCGAGTGTTGACGTTTACCAGATTGTTGACGTTTATGATTGTCCTCATTTTAGACCAAATTAAAGTTGGAATTATACTTTTAAACGTTATTTTAGTATTCATACTAAAACCAACCAATAATCTGATTCAAACAAATTTTTATGTATTTGGAAAAATTGAAAAAATATTTTATATGAGATCATGCCACTTTCGGTTTTTAGAGATCATTTTATACGCGCAACGTCAACAAGTTCGAAAACACAACTGGACAAAGAGTGCAAAAACTACATTGTACGCACAAAGGGAAATTCCCGGAATTCTGAGAATTCGTATTCTACAGGGTGTCCCGTTGGGAATTGAATTCCTTAAAAGGGGTGGTAGGGGGGTCCAAGATGAACAAAAAATCGTATGTGAGGGTGCACCCCTGAGTTATGTGGCTTTAAAGTTTTTTGACACTAAGTCCAGAAAAAGGAATTCTCCCACACCAATAGTTAATTGTAGAAAAAAAATTTTTAATGTATTTTGAAAGCCAATTGTATGTCTAAAAGCACATTTTGCACAAATTGAATTAATGGAAAAAATTTGACCCATTGAGGGAAAAATAAACGGTCAAAGTAAAAAATTCTAAAAAAATTCATTTTTTTTTACTTTAGAAGCCATTTTGGTATGAAAAGTGTCCAATTAACACCCAATTTTTTTATTTTATTCAAAATGCTGGATCGATTACCATTAATTTGGTACCCCATATGTCAACGGGACACCCTGTATACGTAATTCCAGCTAAAATGTTCTATTAAGCAGAGTTTACCTTTTGGAGCTGTTAGGTTTTGTTGACGTTTTAGAATAGTCAATGTAAATAATAAAAAAGTGTTGACGTTTTGGGGTGTTGACGGAATAGCGGGTTGACCATATTCCGCGTGTACTGTACTTATAAAAAAACTTAATAAATAAGAAAAAAGTAAGTAAAATCGGACAAATAAATATATAATAATTTTTAAGAAATAAAAAATAAACAAAAATTTAAACAAAAAAACTAAAATTATAAAATACTTACACGAAAATCAATAAATAAGATAAACTAACCAGGTTCAATAAAAAAAATAAATATAATATAAATCAAAATTAAAAGAAAAATAAATAAAAATTAAATAAAAAATTATTAAAAATTAAATAAAAAATTATTCAAAATTAAATAAAAAATTAATAAAAATTAAATAAAAAATTAATAAAAATTAAATAAAAAATTAATCAAAATTAAATAAAAAATTAATCAAAATTAAATAAAAAATTAATCAAAATTAAAAGTATGTAACAAATAGATAAATAAAATATTTTTGTTTAACAAATTAACAAACGATTTTTCTTCTTCACGGCAGGATCCACCCTCTTCAACAGCTAAATTCCGTTTAATTTTTTCATGAAAATCTTTAATTTAATATTCAAAGCGAAAGCAAATATTTCCGAGACCGAGACAATATACAAAACAGAAAAAAAAATCATAATAATAATTTCTTATTAAAGAAATTGCTATAATATAGAGCAATGATGGAGACGCAGCAACTCCATTGTCCTCCTAATAGGGTTAATGGCGTATACCTTTTATGCCTGTGTGTTGTTAAGGGCAAAATATCATATTAACTGTTGCTGCTCCATTTTGTCTATCAAGGTACTTTCTTCCTTCTTCAGTATTTTACCTTATTCTATCCGTTTATTTGATATCACAGTCTTTGGAACACAAAGAAAAATGGAAGCCTGAATTGAAGACTAAGTGCCACGATACAATCAAATTACTCGAGGAAAAATGCTTGGAAAAAAATGGCACTCTAATGAGAGTGCTGTTCTTTTATATCGAGGGACAGCGATTTGTAATCTCATATCCATATTGTAGGTATTTTTTTTTTTTTTTTTTTACAAAGGAAAAGATGATAGACGGATATTGATTCTATACAAAAGCTAGATGTTCTTTGAGTTTGATAGCTGCCTGCGTGCGTTTGAAAGTTTGTATTTTTAATATTTCTGATTTCTTAACGTGAAAGAAAATTTACAGAATGGAGGTTCTTTGGCATAATCAAACAAAAAAAGTATAAATTACAAGAAACAGGCGTTTAGATGTGTTTGGTTTCGTTTAGGATTTTATTTAAGGAAAAAAAATTGCCTTGATAGGTCGTAATTTTTCTAAGTTTTGTTGATTTATCTAGACGATTTTTTAATTTTAAGAATTGGTTTAAAATTTAAAATTGTATTTTTCTTCTTTCTGATATTATTTTTTTATTCAAAATCTTTTTACTAAATCAAATGGTAAAGACAAAACGATAAAACAAGTGTGCCGAGTTCAAGATCCGATCACAGTGTTGTGTCATAGTAAGATAGCGATTTATTTTGCAACATAAATGCTTATATTCTTGTATGCATTAGTATATCGAGCGTGACTAGGAGAGTTACGTATTTAATAAAAAATTCGTTTGAAATGCTTGTCCTAACCAGGAACAAGAGCGAACGTCCCTTATATTTTAATTTTTTTTTTTTTTTTTTTTTTTTCGAAAAAATGCTTAGCTTTTTACCTTTAAAATGATGTATATATCATAATGAGATCTTAAAAATAAACTCTCAAAACATAGCATTCAACATGCGAACCCAGTAATTTTGTCTCTGCAACAATGAAACGAATTTTTTTCAAGCACGATCTTTTTGTTCTGTTTTCAACTGTGCATATGTATGTATAATACTTTTGCATATGCATAGCATTCTCTAATCTATTCCGAATGATATATTGAAATCTCTTCTTGACAGCAAAAGTGCATCTTTCAAATGCAATGATAAATTAATTTTGTATTGTTTTTTTCGAAAAATTTACTAAGCATTTCGGATTATGAATGAAAATGAACCAAAAATCAATGATAAACAAGTTCTATTGCTGGAATTCATTCAGCACAAACTTAAGATTGAATTTCATTTGTTTTTCCATTGCATTATTGTTGTAATTAGTGCAAGATTAACTTGTCAGAATGTATGCATTCAGAAATTATAAAAAGAGGTGACTTCATTTCGAACTTTGTTTGAATATCGGAGCTTCAATAGAAACGAGATGAGAATTCATTAAGAAACATCACGAGGAAATAATTTTCGTGTGCCTAATAGAAGCTTTGACATTTTATAAACTTTAATTCTTTGAGCACGGCTCAACGACAATTGATCTCGAATGAAAAATTATAAAAATTTGAATAAATATTTACTTCTCTGAATCTGCCATTTTCTGTATCTCTCTTTCTCAATCGCTCTCTTTCTCAGTCTCTTGTTCTTTATCTCCCTCTCCCCTTCTTTGTCTCTTACTCTCCTTCTTTGTCTCTTCCTCTCCTTCTTTGTCTCTTCTCTCTTCTTTTCCTCTCCTCTTCTTTTCTCTTTCCTCTCCCTTTGTCTCTCTCTCTCTCTCTCTCTCTCTCTCTTCTGTCTCTCTCTCTTCTCTCTCTCTCTCTCTCTTCTCTCTTTTCTCTCTCTCTCTCCTTTGTCTCTCTCTCCTCTCCTCCTTTGTTCTCTCTCTCCCTCTCTCTCTTCTCTCTCTCTCTCTCTCTTTTCTCTCTCTCCTTCTTCTTCTCTCTCTCTCTCCCTCTCTCTTCTCCTCTTTCTCTCCTCTCTCTTTTTCCCTCTCCTCTCTCTCTCTCTCTCTCTCTCTCTCTTCTCTCTTCTCCTCTCTTCCTCCTTCTCTCTCTTCTCTCTTCTCTCTCTCTCTCTCTCCCGTTCTTTATCTCGCTCTAGTTCTTTTATCTCCCTCTCCCCTTTCTCTTCTCTCTCTCTCTCGCTCTCCCTCTCTTCTTATCTCTTTCTCCCTCTCTCATTATCTCTCTTCTCTTCTACTTTCTCTTTACTTCTCTATCTCTTCTCTTCTATCTCTTCTTCACCCTATCTCTCTCTTTTCTACTCTCTTTCTTCTCTTCTTCTTTCCCTCATTTAATTTTCAGTAATTTTACCTCCTCACTCATCATGCAATCTTAATCTTGTCAGCCGCATCATCTTCATACCTCTCCGCAAAACCATAAACTAATTTACTTAAAACGTGAAAAAGAATGAACGAAAAATCAAAATTGACTCATGCATGAATCTCCGCTTATCACTATCTCATCCATCAAACTGTAACTCACCTATTTACTTTTTTCTATTTTTTTTCCATATTACTCATTTTCAATATTATACCTATACAATATTAGGCGAGTAATGCGAATGAAGTCAACGTTGCAGTTCGTAACGCTATCCCCCCTACCCGCAAGAACGAATTAAGCAGTAATTGGATTACTCTATGCTTGTCTCTGAACCGAATGGACAGCGTGCTTGGCGCGTAGAGTGCATGAGCAACTGGCTTATTAATGCTAAGCTAATCCACTTCTTCTAAAACACTTCATTGAAAGATATTTCATTTTTTGTAATTTTACCAAATATTCAACTCATCATGCAATTATGAATTTGTGACAGGCCGCAAGACAATTGCAGTGACACATCAACCGCAAAAGCCATAAATAATTTATTTAAAACGTGAAAAAGAAATGAACGAAAAAAAAAAAAAAAAGATTGAACACATCATGCATGAATCTCCTTGTCACTCTCATATCAAACTGTAGACCACCTTTTACTTTTTTATTTTTATTTTATTATCCATATGTATCTGCATTTTCAATGTATTTATACCTATACAATAATATTAGGCGAGTAATGCGAATTGAAGTCAAGTTGCAGCGCGCAACCCGCTACCCGCAAGAACGAATTAAGCAGTAATTGGATTACTTATGCTTGTCTTGAAACCGAATGGACAGGCGTGCTTGGCGCGTAGAGTGCATGAGCAACATGGCTTATTAATGCTAAGCTAATCCACTCTTGTAAAAACACTTCATTGAAAGATATTATTTTTTTTTTTTTCCAAATATTCAACTATTATGAGCAACTAGACATCCATATGACATAAGATAAAGTCTCTCATAAACTCATAAATGTGTGTGGTTTGACCGCAGAAATCGGAGACATAAAACTTCAGTTTTTATTTCGAACGTTTTGTTCGAAGCGGACACCAAAGGAACAACAGCAAGAACAAAAAAAAAAAAAGAGGACTCTTGGAACAGGAACCTGTAGAGTCGATTATTATTTTTCCTTGCTATAATGCTTTCCCTTCGCTTCAGAAGCAGTAAATTAAATTTTATTATTCATTTCTATGGCTACTTTTATTAGCGGCGTAGCTGATATGGACTGGAGACAGTCATCAGACGATGCTGGTGGATGTGGATATGAATTGTTTGATCGTTTCGTTCGTAGGTGCTAAAAAAAAATTGACATTTACGTGTTAGCATAACATAGCGTAACTATTCGGAGGCAGATTGATGGATCATAATTTCTTTCAACTGCTTGTAGCAAAAAAAAAAAGGGCGAGCTACCTGTGAAGCTGCTGCGCGGTCTATGACTACTTTTGGATGAACTCCACTAATTTTTGACTGGGGGGAGTTTTTTTTAGGTTCTGAGCGAAGAACTTTCTCACACTTTCTTGCCGTTGGCAGTCCTGCGCAAGATCCCGCTTTGTTTTCCTTAACCATCGTATCTTTTCCAAGAAGTTGAGTTGTCTTTTGCGGGCGAGAGAACCTCCGACTCACTTAGTCGGGGATCGTAGTACTTTAATTTGTCGGGGAGAAAAAATATGAGTTAATTTACAAATCGAAGGATACTGCGAAAACCAAAAGTGTGAATATAAGTAGTAAGAATATATCAAATACATACATACTAAGAAATCTGTTCGTTAATGTACGCAAGTAGATTCCCTGCAGGAAGCCTGTCGGCACATGACCCAATGTCTACAATGAGTCAATAGGTATAGTTCATCTCTGTCGACCATGTCAACAAGAAGTCTATATATTTAATTTTTGTGAGTTTTTGCTGCAGTGAATGCGATAGAAAAAATCAATCGAGGTTTCTACAGCTAGATTTCATTCATTTAACATATTTGCTGAACACATCTTAGAGCCTCAATAGCATAGAGCATGCGTTCTCGCCCAGCAGTCTGAAGGTTCCCGGTTCAAACCACAGCGAAGGCGGAGGAAAATGTGAAAAAGCGGGTATTATTTGATGTATAAAAATAATTTAATCTATTCTTCCGGCGTTAAGGTCAATGCATTTCTGTTATGAAAACTAAGAAATAAAATCTGGATAAAAAATATTAAAATGTAAATTGGTACCCTTAAAAATTTTTTCTGAAAGCTTTTTGGTTTTTAAACTATTATTTACTTTAAAAAAAGTAAATAAATAAAAAAAATAAACAAAAAAAAAAAAAAATCCAGTGCTCGCGCGAGATTTGAACCCGCGATCTTCAGAGCTCAAGGCAAGCACTTAACGCATTGAGCCACCATAAGCACACGAATGGCTTTTGCGATTGACGTACTAAAATAAATGCCTTCAAAATGGTTCCCTCGTCAATTGCATGTCTATTGTTTGTCTCCACTATTGGTGGTTTTGCAATGACAAGCAATGTTAATTGTCTATAGCGGTTTGCATTGCGAAGGGCACAATTGGTCAGTAGTACTGTTGACGCGGACAGTAGAAAAAGAGTATAGATTCACTACTGTCATTTCCTGCAGGGTTTGAACACATCTTAACCATGGCTTTTGGAATCTGAGTGGATAATCCTAAAGCCTTGTATCTCCGCTGGTAGAGGCTAGGTAATTTTTTTTTTTTTTATTGGAGTGGTTGCATTTCTTTTTTTGGTTGAGTGGTTGCATCTCGTTCCGAAATGCAGGGAATCGAAAAGGAAAGGAAATTCCCAAATTTTCTGCGTAGGATTCTGTCTAGAGGAGTTCATTTATATATATAATAAAATGCCCTTTGAAAAAAAAAAAAAAAAACCAAATGTGGGAATATATGAGGAGCAAAAAAATTCACTTCGAAAGCCTTTTATTTTTGCTCATTTCCAATGAAGTGTCTTCCGCGAATTGAATTAAGCTCAATTATGGATTGAACGGGCGGGCACGAAGCAAACAACGAAAATTGCTGTTGAAACAATTTATGCTGCCAAAACGTTTAAGAAACGTCAACACTTTCCACCGAAAGACCGCTGTAGCAAAAGAGAATAATTCGTTTTTATGAAAAATACATTTAGCCAGCCCCCTATGTGGACAGCAACTGTTGACTTTCGCACCAGAACAAAAAAAAAAAAAAAAACGCTTCCACCACAAACATGAAAACAAGATTCAACAATAAATGTTGAACATTAATCGGAGTGAGAGGGAGAGAGAGAGAGAGAGAGAGCAAGCAAGCACAAGACTTTTTAAAGCAGATCGCACTCAAACCTTCCAAAGTTGAAGGGCAATTTTGGCTGTCACCTACTCCAAAAATTACCATAATAAATACAACAAAAACATCCCTCAAAAGAAGAACGAAGCGCGAAAGCAACTAAGCAACCGAGGACAGAAACAAATCAAAAAAAAAAAAAAAAATACAATGAATAATAAAGGATATAACAAGAAATAAGTACCATAGTTACTATCTATCAATGCGTATACCAGTTGAAGCTTAAAATTCATTGGTTCATATGGTTCCTAAGGACCGCCGCCATAAATAAATACATACAAACATGCAATATACGAAAATGGATGCGGAGGCACACATCCATACATCAAAGGGCCCTCATCAATTTGCGGCCAATTACCAAACCGAAAATAAATATTCAGCAACAAAAAGGAGCAAGGCAGCAAAAATATACTTAATAAAAAAAAAAAAATTATAAAAAAAATAGGTAATCTTGCGTTACGAAGGCATTAATTAGCCAACGGCATAAGACGTCCTTTTATAGCAGTTAAAGGCTCAAAACAAAACGATGACGCAGACGGAGATGACGACGAAGACGAAGACGAAGAAAAATGCGGGCCACAATAAATGTTACACGATGGTGGTGCGCGCCAAGTCACCAAGAAAATTGCTGCCAGAAAAGGAAGGTGCCGATTCAAAGTTAACTGCGAACACTCTGGAAAAAAGAATTCATTCCTTCGTCCGATCGTCCGTTCGTTCAATTTTTGGCATCGTCGAGAATGCATTGCGCGCTGGAATGCATTGAATTCTTATGCAAAAATCGACATGTTCAAATCGCAGAAAGAGTGTAAGTTCAGTTAAGATAAGACGCGCTTGTTGAGCTCCATCTTCCTCCTAGTGCACTAGCTAGCGTGCCTTGGCCTTATGCCGAATCACAAGCCGAAATCCAATGAAGTACAACGGTCGTACGTACACACATGAGTTGGTGATAGGTAGGTTGGGTATGCTTTGGTGGAGTGCAAGGCGCTTGTTTTGTCAGCATAGTCAGTGCCTAATTGGTTGCTTGGCATGGCCTAATCTCAGATTGACTTTTCTCATTTTTACCGCTGGCATGGCCTAGTCTTGTCTGCTCGCGTCTCTTGGTGTGCCACGGCCCGGCCCGGTCTGGTCTGGCCTGGTGATGGCGATGGCGTTGGTAGCCTTGATTGCTGGCGACAACGAGACTCGAGCGTCGATATGATGCAGCAGCAGCAGCAGCAAAAGAGCAAGAAGTAGAAAGGCTGAAGCTGCGGCTGAGGAAGTGGAATAAAAAGCAGCGACAGCAATCAGTGTTGGTTCTATGCTCTCAAGTCACTTCATTGCAATTCGAAAAGTGCTTGGAATGTGCAATCAGCGCTGCAGCAAAAAGCGCTCAACAATTGAATAAAAAGAACAAAACAAAAAAAAAAAATAAAAATAAATGAAAGAAAATGGAAGTGGAAGTGGAAGAGGAAAAGAGACAGAAAGGCTCATGCAAGAATTTCCTCAGGCTTAAACCAGATTTTTCATTTTTTCCTAAGCTTTTTTTTTCTTTTTTTTATATTTTGATTTTGAATTTTTTTTTTTTTTGTTTTTGTTTTTACTTTTGAATTTTTGTCCTTGCGGCTGTCCCATTCCATTTGTTTGTCTTGCTGCTTATACGGGAATTTGGCATGTGGCCAAGTGGCTTAAAAATAGTTGAGCTTGCACTTTTCTTTGTAGGCAAAAAAAAAAAAAAAAAAATGGCCGAAAAATTGCTTTTAGTGGTGTCATCTTGTTGACCATTTAGGCGCTTCATTTTATTTTATTTCCTTTTTCGTTTCATTTCTCTCTTCTCTCTAAAGTATTAAAGCAGATAAGCGAGTGTCGAGCGAGTGCAGAAAATGTGCATTTTGTTGTTGTTTGTTGTTAGAACCGAGTAAAGAGAGCCTAGAAAAAGTTGGCAAGCTTAAATACTAGGTTTTTTTTTTCTTCCTATTTTTGACAATATTTTTGTTCCTTCGCATGTTTCATGAATTGCATTTTAAGAGCTTACATGAAAAGTTTTTGACTTCAAAAATCTTGAAAGCATTCAGAGATATAGTTTTCAGTATTGCTTTGATAGAAAAAATAGAAAACGAAAGGGGGGACGAAAGGGAGAAAAATAAAAAGAGCAATTGAAGTGAAGTGGAGCTCAGCTCAATGATTTACATGAAATCGTTTTAGAGAAAGTGCAAATTTTTCGGACGGTTTTGCCTCCCATTTTCCTTCAGCGCAATGACCATCCTGTAAGTTGAGTAAATCTCTCAAAGTCAGTCGAGCAGGAAAATCGTCCGACATTCTTCTTTTTATTCGATTCAACTTCTATTGATGCTGCTTTTTAAAAGATTCTCTTACTTGAGCCGGTAATTGGTTGATGTGTTACCCTCAGAATTGAATATCAGAAGGAGGAAGGACAGCTTCTGGAAGTGATCGGGGAAATTAATGATGTTTTCATCGCCTCGGTTTACGTTCTTCATAGTTTGTTCCTTTGAAGTTTTTTTTTTTTTTTTTTTGCCTGGAAAATATCTTCAAAAAACACTTACGCGTTTCAAACTCCTTCAGAATTCAGTTAAAAAAAGTATTAGCTCTAGCCCACACGGTATGTTTATTGCTTCTGCAAGAATAATGTTGCAGTAAAATTATAGCAATTTAAAAGTTGTAATATTGAAAGTGTAACATTGCTGTAATATTGCAGCAGTGTTGCATTTACAATATAATTAATAAAATGTTGCTGCAATATTGCATATTTAATACATATACAATGTATAATGAAAAGGCGGACATACACATATTGCAGCAACATTACTGCAATATGCAATATTGCAGAAGCAATACTGCTGCAATATTGTAGCAATTTAAAATGCCGACTGGGAGGTTAGGTTAGGTTAGTGTGGCTGCCGCCATTAAGGATGACACACTTAGGTCTCACATGACCCCGTTGTGATACCACGAATAATGGGGAAACAAAGAAAATCACAAAAGTAGAAAAAAGAACGACGCAAACATCCACGACCTCAGCTGGAAGTTGAATCCAGAGCTTCTCAGAGCTTCGCAAGTTGACATCTGAACAAAGTACGGCACTGAGGCCGTCAAGTATTAGTTAAGTTGAAGGAGAAAAATCATTTATTTCGGTTTTTTATATAGGATGTTTTTTTTTTTTTTTTGTAAAAAGCAAGACAAACCTACACATCTAAAAGGAATCTGATTGTACAGAATCTTAACCTTTCTTAACTAATTCTATGCTCCTGGGACTTTTATATAACGTATAAAGGCATTTAAAATTTGACCAGCGGGATGCATTGGGGGACCTATCTTTTATTAAACTTCTCTTCATTAATTCTATTTATCTCCTCTCATACCTCGGGGAGCCGAGAACGGAGAACGGAGGTGTCATCTATTCCCGCCTAGAAAGATTTCAAATTACAACTCACGTTTTAATAAAAGCAAATAAAAAAAATAAAAATAAAAGTAAAATCTAAAATTTATCCATTCATTTACGACTCATTATTTCAATAAGGCACTGGGATATAAATCTAAAAAGGAATTCTTTATTCACACCTGTCATCCAACGAGACTACACTGAAGCCACTATCTGCATCTGATGCCTCAACGTGACATTCAAATTTTGTCTCTCTCTCTCTCTCTTCCTCCTCCACCTCTCCGGCTCCGTTTCTGTTTCGGTCTCTTTCTTAGCCTTGACGAAGAATTTGTTGGCCTATGGTAAATAGAAAGCTACAATTTTGTAGCTTTTATATTTGAATATTCCAGACACAACATCACAGACATACTTATGTATGCGCAGGCAGGCAGCAATCTTCAATTGCAACTCTTTGCGACTGTCAGTTCCTTTTCTTTCCTTCTGAAATGTTTTTATTTTATTTTTATTTCTTCTATTCTAAGTTTTGCCGTGTGTGTCACCGATAACTCCTTATTTGACTTGATACACAAGCGTAGCGCAGCGCGTTGTTGCCGATGACTCCGGCTCCAGCTCGGGCTCGGGCTCAGGCTCTGACTCTGACATTACCAAAATCTTGAAGTCACGTCAGTAGTTTGTTTTATTTTTATATTTATTTTCATTTTCTTTCTTTCTCCTCAAATGACATCATCATTTGTGGTCTTTTAAGCAAGGTTGTTTTCCTTGCCTCTCTTTACTGCATCTTTATTTATTATTTACTTGTTTGTTTAGATACTCTTTTTTGGCTTTGTTTGTTGGCAAACGTCCTTTCCATTTACAAAGTTATAAATGATGAAGCCAACAAAGACAACGCAAACACACGGTAGGCCGGCAGGCAACATGTCCGGAATCCAGAATCCAAAATCAAGAATTCAGATTCAAGATTTCATATTCCAGAATCCATAAAACTCAAAGGTATGGGTCTTTCGGTCGGTCGGTCTTGTGTGTGAATGTGATTTTTCGACTTTTTGGTTGATTAAAAGAGACGAGTTTATGACGATAGCACTTTAAATAATAAATATTTCAGATTTCGTTTTGATAAACTGGTATTAGAAAATCGATTTTCTTTTTATTGCGAATTAATTTGATCGTATTCGTTGGTTGTGATGTGCTTCTGTTGAAACAGTTTCGTGCATCGCAACATGCTGCTTCGATTGTGATGCGCTTCTGTTGAAACAGTTTCGTGCATCGCGCAACATGCTGCTTCGATTGTGATGCTTATACATAATGTTGATTGGCTCGAATCGGAGCAGCCTAAGCTTTTTCAAGGAGAGTTTCTCGGATTCTTTGGTCTGTATTACATATTCGAACGACTTATCGATCGTTTTTCAATAAAATCAAAGGCAATTCATTTCTGTTGCCATTAAATGTTCAATACAATTCTGTATACTTTTTTATAGGATTCAAGGACACGAATGGGAGACTTCCTAATAACTTCAATGCTGTCTTATTTTGATACACATTTTTAAACTTAATAAAAAAATAAAAAAAAAAATTTTAAAAATCCTCAAATAGATGCAACAAATTTTTCTCTCCGTCTCTGTCTCGCTCTCTTTTTAAACAGTTTTCTTATACATTCGCTCTGCGAAACTTGAAAGGCCTTTGGGAAGTTACATTTCGACCACAAAACAAACGTATTCATATGCTCCATTTCGAGTGTGCTACTACTCCACTTAAAGAAGGGAGTGGCGGGGGCAAAAGCGCGCCAACAATTGCTGGCGACGTTGAGTGTTTTTGAGTCGCAGACAGAAGAAAGTAAAGGGACTCGAGCAACAAATGTGAATTGTTTTATGCAAGCCCAGCTCAAGTGCAACAGTTTTTTTATATTTTTTATTATTTTTTTTTTTAAATATTTTTTTTATTTGCATTTTATTCGTCTTTGTTTTCCTTTCTGTTTTGTTTTCCCATAGCACGAAATGTGTTAAACGGAAACTTGCTACTTGAGCGTCATAAACTAGTTTAGGTAGGCGAGTATAGAAATGTAAGCAACACAATGATCTGTCCGTCCTTTAAGGCTTTTGAGTCGCTCTCACTGTCGGGCTCGCAGGCGCTCGGTCTATGGTTCGAGCTGATGATGTTTGTTCTGTGAAGAGCGAAGAAAAGAAAAGAAATGAAATGAATGGCAAATGGAAAAGTAAAGGAAGCGGCGGCAGCCAAGCCAAACCAAGCAGCATTGATGTTGTAACCATAGAAATGCTTTTGTTTGGCCAGTGTGGTAGTATGTACCACCAGCGCCTTATCTCGAAGACAATTGACAGCTATTAGGCAATTTGGCATTGTTTTTGTTTACCTTTTCTGCCCTGACTTTGTCTAAGGATCCATTGAGTTAAAGTGTGCGCACAAACATCCGGCCCGGTGTGTTGCGGTATTGCGCTGTTGCCTAGCGATGGGTGCAAAAGGTGTGTTCTTGTTAATTAGCCGGAAATACGCACAATTTAGAGTCTTTATTCCCTGGCCCTACAATGTGCAAATATTACGAGCTGTTGTCGTCCGTCATCCGTCGAGCAGCAATTCTATTCAATTCATCTCATGAATTTTGAATGTGCGAAGAAATCATATTAAAAATTCCAAGTGAAAGTTCACATTTTATCCTCTTGGCCGGCCTCTTTTTCGTCATCTTGATCTTCATCTTCTTCTTCGTCTTTCTTGCTTCCGCGTCCTTTGTTCATCGCTTTTTTTTTGTGCATATTCTATGCTTTGCAACAACAAAACAAACAAAAACAAACAAAAAAAGGGAAACTTTAAAAAAGTATAAATTCATTTTATTCCACATTTTAAGTCTCCGCGATTCATGGTGTCATTTTATTTCCTTTTTTCCACAGCTCAATTGTCATTTAAAAAGTTTTTCAATTTAATTATCTTTTTCCCCAAACAAAGATAAAAAAATAAAACAAACTTTTTCCTAACGCTGACTTGCAACTTTCTTTCTTCGTCTCCTTCTTGTCTCTCCACAATTCTTTTTCTTATATTGGAAGTTTCCTTTATCGAATCACCACCGAACTAAGCAATCAAAGCGCGCTCTTGGGAATCTTTGTCTTCCTTCCAGTTGCGAAAAGTTTTCGCAAAAAAGGAAAACGCCAAAAAAAAGGTCACTCTTCGAGATCATTTAATCATTGCGGGTACACCTCCTTTTACTATTAATTCAAAATAATTTTCCAAGAAAAAAATCCTTCACATACCTTAAGGCGGCGGCGGCATTGTGTATTCATTCGTCATTTATGAAGTGGGTCGCCGCTACTTGCGGTCAGTGATTTTAGGAAACATGAAAATGAAATATGAATTCTCCTTTTTCTATTGTTGTTGATTTTTTATTTTTATTTTTTCCTTTGTTTTTTTTTTTTTTTTTTTTTTTTTGCGTTCACTTATATATGTGATTTGTTTCGACAAGTTATTTTTTTATTTTTTTTTTTTCTTTTATGTTGGATATATTTCTTTTGAAAAACTTTCCTTTTACAGTCCGGTTTTATGGAAACTTTCTTCCTTTTGCGCTAACCTTTGCAGTTCACATGAAATTCCTTTTCGGTTTTGACAAATCTTTTTAAATATTAGCATAATTTCGCAATAAAATGAAAATGACAGGAAATGGACACGTAATCGAGTTGCGTTAAAAAGGGATCAACGGAACTGTTCCTTCCTGCTTTCATACTTTTAGGCGCAATATGAAAAGAATATTCATTACATTTCGCCGCTTCAGTAATCGAGAAAAAAAAATGTTTTTCTATGCTTATATACATACATACCCAGCCAACCGTTGGAGTCCGCACGGTGCACCTTAAGGACTCCCAATGCGGTGCGTTTACGCTGCTAAGGAGCCACCTAAAAGTATCCTAAATGAGCGTGTTGTCGGGAGAAAAGGCCTTTTCAGAACATATGAAAAAAGTGTACCGTGGAGACTCCTTAAAGGAGGGTTTTCGGCGTCCCAAAATGCTCCCACAGATAAACCGCAAGGACTCTGCGCGGACTCCTCTATTAGCCTATATTTTTTTAAAAAAAAGGACTCCAAAATTTATCCGATGGTAACCCAGAAGGAGTATCTTTGGATTGCTTTCGCAAAATGATCCTTTAATGGTGTCTTTTGAACGCCTACTAGATAATGCAATTTCTTCTTCGGACTCCCTGAACACTCCTTGACGGTGCTCTTGAGGAGCCCATTGTCGAAGCACTCCGAAAACGCTCCTTCAAGGTGTCCAGGTGGGAGTACTTTTAGTCCTACTTCGGATCACTCCGAAAACACTTCGTGAAGGTGTTTAAATAGGAGTCCTTTTTCATTCCGTTTTTGGAGCGCTCCGAATATGGGCTGGCTGGGTATACTCAAAAAAAAACTAAATTCAAATATTAAAGCATACTTAGTGGCGTTAGGTCTTGGTTGTTTTTTGAAAAAGGTTTTTAGCTAGCGACAAAATACATCAATTTTTTAAGGAAAATAAAAACTCTTAAAAAATTTCCCTCGAATGTTGTTGCAGGATTTGAGGGCTTGTTTTTAACCCTTTAACACCTAAATCACAAAAATGGTATCCACGTTAGTTTTAATGTTGGAATATTTTGCTCCCATGAAGCTGACAGGAAAGTAGGCAAATATGGACCACCAATCTTGTTTTGGTCAATATTTCAGAAAATAAATGAAATAATAAAAGAAAATGAATTCAGTTAATTTAAAAAAAAAAACAAAAAATTTTCCTTTGTTATTTTTTAATAAAATAATAGCTCCAAACCAAAACGATTTCATCAATTTGAAAAAATTAAAGCCGCTCGAAATCAAGCCAGCAGGGTCAACTGCGTACACATGTTGATATAAGTATCTTAACCATTGCGAAATTATTCCAAGCAAAAGCACAGAGCTCACTCACACGCATATAAATAGATAGATAAATAGATAAAAAATAAAAAAACAGCTACTGCGTGATGATCCTCTCTCGCTTCTTCTTAAAGAAAACCGCCATAAGGTATGCTATGAATTTGTGACATTCCATGCGAAGGACTTTAAGAAATGTTCGTTAATATATTAAAGAGAGTTGTCAAAGCGTCCTTTAACCCGTGTACTTTAAAACTTCCGAATCCGAATTATCCGATATACAAAAGTACAGTGTGTGCTCTCGACTATGTCGTCAAGCGACAAATTAAAGCCCCACGTCTCAATATGTGACCCATCCGCGCATACTTTAAACTACCAGGACCTTGTCCTGTTTCGTCTTTTTTTTTCTCCTTTAACCTCCTCGCCTTTCATCTATTCTTCTCATTTTTTTTCCTTCCTTCCGTTTTTTTTGAAGAAATCAAGAGAGCTCTGCTGCTCTCCACACAACTTTCCACGCATGAATGCCATTCTATGATTCTTGCTGAATCCTCCCAGAGGTCATTGCTTATTTGCAGTAATTTTTCATAACTTTTGACAAATGCAACAAGACGAAACCTTGCCGTGCAAGTCAACTTAAGCCAAAACAAAAAAAAAAAAAAAACCAACTAAAATAAAATAAAATAAATGCTTACAATTTTCGCACTAAAACTTGCTTAACTTCAACTTTGTTTTATTTTATTTACAGTTCCATAAGGAATCCTTTTTTATTGCGAGCAGAACAGGAAGAAAAGGCAAAGCCTGATCTCGAAGCAAAAGTGCGCCACGTACAGAAGTGCAACAACAACAAAAACAACAGCAACAAGTGAACTCTCGCAACATTTCCGGTCACATTGAATTGGCATGGAGTGAATGTGTGTCGGCTGTGTGCGTGTGTGTGTCTGTGTCTGGAGTGTGGCTACACAGTAAAACAGACTACAGAACTACAGCACTACAAGGACATCAGGATATAAATAATAGTACAACAAATAAGAAGTAAGACGGGCGAGAAACACAAAAGTCACAACGCACATACATTACAAGTTGGATGCGAACGGAGGAGCTACTATATAGTCATTTCGATGCCACTTCAACTTGTCGGCCGCATGTAGTATCCTTATTATTCCGCTGAAAAAGGCTACGAGTGACTGGCTTGCTGAGTGAGAGTTCAAAAAAAAGACACGGAAAAATCACACGGAAGAACTCGGCTCGACTCGGCCCGGTTCAATTCGGTTGATTTCGTCTCATACCATCTCGTCGCGTCTCGTCGCGTTCCGTTTCAGAGCTTTTCTTCTCGCATGCAATAAAAAGAGTGATAAATTGTTCTGGCTTTCCCGAAAGTATCAAGACGGTCATAAAAATTTCAAGCTTTTATGGAATTTATGGCGTGTGTCCTTTCGGAAAGCATTACGTCGTCCTTGTATCCGTATCGTTGTACTCGTCCTACCCGTTGTCGTTGTCGTCATCGTCATAAACTCGTGTTTCGCGTGTCGTCTCGACGTGTCTGCGCCTGCTGTAGTAGCACCGCGACGTGTTCTTTCGACTGATCTGCTGGTTGGTGTTTAAAAGGTACTCAACTCCGTGTTGCTGCAACATCAAAAATAAAAAAACAGAAACAAAAACTCAAAAGACCCAAGTGCAAGGTTAGGCAGCGCAAATTCAATGCGAATTTCATGCAATTGTGTATCGCGCGCATCAAATATTTAAAACATAATCGTATGTCTGCGATAAAATTGTAAAGAAAGTAGGAAAGAACATCGCGGAAATTTTACGAAAAAAAAATAAAAACAAAAACAAAGAAAATAATATCGGTCTATCGCAGTGCAACAAAGCATACAACAAAAAAGCACAATGCTTCAAGTTCAAGTTCGTACTTGAATTGACCGAAAGTTACTATTGGACTCATCGCCGTCGTCGCCGTAGTCGTGCATGTGCTGCAACTCGTAGCAACGAAAGTAAAAAGTATTGCAGTGTCGTCGTGTGTAGAGTGTAGTGAAGTGAAGAGTTGAGTTTTCGGTATCGGGAAAAAATGCACAATAGCAGTTTGTTATTACGAGTGTGCAATGCTGTAGACATGTCACGCAACATTTGCTGCAACTCTTCGGAGTCGTCGAAGCCATCGCATTCGTTGCTGTCGCCGTCGCCGTCGTCATCGTTGCTTCAACGTGGAATAAGAAAAGCAATTGGATCTTCAAGTCCAATTTATAACGGTTTGAAAGTTAGCAGAAGTATCCAATATTCGACTACTGCCTCAATATTATTTTATGGATTGCTATTAATGCTGTTTATGAGCCGTGTTGAAGGTAAGTGAGCATCAATATTTTTCCGAAATTCAATTTTAATAATATTTCATTTTCATTTTCTTTGAGGACATTTTGCCCTATTCAATTGGCTTTTTCCACTCAAATCCGTTCCCTTATTCTTAGAATAGGAATATGCACTGTAAGAAAATTCGATAGAAAAACATTTTTTTTTTTTTTGACAAGGGACGCACGGGGACGATAGAAAAAGGCTAACCACATCCCAATTATGATTTTCAATAGGAATATCTTGCCGTGTGTGTAGAACGAAAAATCATTCAACCGATTCCAAAAATTTGCATCACATTTTTGTTTAGATACTTAAAATTTTGAGTGCCCAAATTGAATGAGCAAATTTTAGTTGAGAGTTGATCAGAATTTCGATAAAAATTCGAAAGTTTCAATCTTCACTTTGATATGATAGGGCAAAATATGCGATTTGTCGTCTGGACACATTTGTCGTGCTTAGACACATTTGCATTGCAACATTCCATTATGCAGCATAAGAACATTTGGCAGCCGAAGAAAAAAGAAACAAAATGTTGCAATTCGTATTTCTTGCGAATTTATAAAAAAAAAGGACGTGCTTAAACGAAACAATTCCACTTATTTCCTTGCTTGATGAGTTTAAGGCCTTTGCGTATAAACCAAAAAGATTTCTATTGCATTTCCTTCAAAAGATTGTTCCCCAGAGAAGAGATATTGAGTTCATCATTAAAGGTTTTGGTGCTCAAAAGCAATTGACCAAAGTAAAAAATTCATTTAATTTTTTTTTTTGTATTTTTTAAAAGCTTCTCTTTCCGTACTGATTTATAAAAATAGGCATTAATTTTCCGAGCTATTGACAGTCTCGGCGGCGATTTATGCCTTTTAAATATGAGTCAACAAATTCGTTTACGCTCGAACTGTCCGAGAAGTGACAGAAAAAGATCCACAAAATTTATATAGCTTTGATTCTAATATGGTCAGATATTATGGTTTTTATTTAAGGGGCCTATTTATTTTTTATCCAAAGCTTTGTCTTTATTTTTCTTCATTTTTATTTATTTATCTTTTTTTCTGTCTTTATATTTTTAATGAAATGCCTAAAGCATTTTATCGTTGAAGTGTGGCGCCACAAGAATTCGTTTGCCTAAACTGAAACGTGTTGTTCACAAAGGTTAACATTCCGATCTGAAATTCTAATTTCGGTAGCACTATAAGTTTTGTACATTCTTCTTAATGTATGTAATATCATCGGCATCAGTAGGTCGGTCGAAGGCATCTGTCTTAAGAGCGCCGTACGTCACGACAAAAAAGCTGACCTACTTTCCTTCCAGTCTTTTATTTTTTCGTTCTTCATTTGATTCTAACATCTCAAATGCATTTATGCGTAGCATCCGAAGAATGTTTATCAAAAGTGGATGCCAATAACACACTCCGAGAGCACACGATCCAAAGCCGAACCGTTCCCCCATTCCCCATAACAAAACCAAACAGAACAGAACCGAACCGAACCGAACCGAAGCAGCACAATGAACTGTCAACATTTTGGAAATTTATGTGCATTTTCCGAAAGTGACAAAAAACTTTTCGTTCAATCTATTAAAAAGTAAAAGAAGAAAAATTGGAGAGTTAAAAAAGCTCGCTCGCTCGCTCGTTCATTCGATCTTATCACTTTCCAGTAATGTGACGATTGGACATTATGTCTGCCGCCTAAAAGGAAACGAAGCAAGCGCCGTTTTTTCCCCTTGTTATTTTTTTTTTTTTTTTTTTTTTCGAAAAAGAAATGCATATTTTATGAGCCTTCTTGGTATGTGTCTACAGAGCTCATATTTTGTAGCTTATTTGTTGCTGTTTTAGTTGTTGTACAACATAATGTAGTAGTAAATCGTATGGCACATAATTCACATAAGACGTGATGTGCGGCAATGATAGGCAAATGCGTCTAGCCTGGAATGGCCTGGACGGGACGGAACGGAACGGAACGGAATGGCTTCGTTTGGGCTCTTCCGTTTGCTGTTTGTTGCATGAGATCTAAATTGATGGTTCGAATTGTGATTTTTCTTGTATTCATTTGTTATGCGTACAAAAAACAGTTTTTGGGGGAAAAGCATGCGTGCGAAAGTGTTGCATTCGAAGCTGATCCAAAAAAAAAAAAAAAAGATATAAGTATATCACAACATCATCGCACATGGCCCGCATGACTATTTATTCTCATGTAAAAATCCGATAAAGCTCGACGGCTGTCCACAAGTCTGAGAATGCTCCTACCAACGACGGCATTCTACTTCATGAAAGAGAAATGTTTATAAACATTTTGGGGGTAAAAGCGTCTATCCAGTTCTATTAAGTGCCTATTTGCTGCTTTTAAAATGTCTAGGTCGATATTTTTTATTTTTATTATTTTTTTTTTCATATTTATTTATTTATGTTTTTTTGTTCTTCTTTCTTTCAAAATTCACTAAAGCCACTTAAGCATTGTGGAAATCCATGAATTGTGATGTTTGTTGCTTCTTGGTCGGTTTTTTTTTCTTGGTAATTTTCATGGTTTCTCTTCTTTTATTCATTCTCAAGTGTTGCACTTAGAAATGTTACGAAAAATTTTAAAGAGGAGAAAAGAAGAAGAAAATCATTTTCCATTTTATATTTATTATTTAAAGTGCTATATTTTATAATTTTTAGGTTATTGCGTTAAGAGGTTTTCATGCATTATTTGAAAAAAAAAAAAAAAAAGGTGAGATGAAAAAGAGAAAGCTCAACCGATCGTTTATTTCTAAGTGATTTCATTTCGCAATATGTTGATGGACTTTCTGAGTGCTTGAAGATACATACATACATTGTTTGATCATTATTTTTTTAAATGAAATTAAAATAAATGTACAAAAAAGTTAAAAGAAAATATTTTTACGACGTATAAGGATATTATTGCAAGTGCAATTCTCTTTACACAGAAACGATTTCTTCCATATGAGCCTTTTGGTGTGGATTTCTTTATTGGTAACATAAGTTTTAAGGCATGCAATTACTAAGGTATTGTTTTAGGCCATTTCGAGACCCAGACGTATTTTCCTTTTGTTTTGTGTTGTAAATAATACGATCAATTTGTTTTTTTTTTAGCTCATGAACCACATTAAACTGCCCTTCTTTTTTTGGGTGGCACTGTGTTTGGATCAAAAAGATCTTTCATAGATCCTGCTGAGTATCTTGCATAGATCCCACATTTAAATCTCTTATAGATCCAGCCAAGGCGTAGCCAGATAAAGAGTGCTTTGGTAGCGCTTATATTTGCCACAGTGGTATATTGAGCAATTATAACACATTAAACGAAAATAATTTGGGGCAGAAGAATTTAAAGAGTTTTCGACCAAAATCCCAAAAAATCCGAAAAACTCATGAAGTCCGATTTCGATGAAAATTTATATATAGAATAGTGAAAAATTCTAAAAATTTGTTGTACTAAAAGTTTTTCAAAAAACTTATTACAACTAGTCTTTTTGGACCAGTTTGGAACTAGACCCAAACTAACTAGTTGTAATCAGTATTTTTAAAAATGTTACGTCAAAATTCTTAGAATTTTCACTTATTCTATATATAATTTCCATCGAAATCGGACCTCATGAATTTTTCGGATATTTTGTTTTTGATCCAAACTCTCTAAACTTCTTCTTGCCCTAAATTTTTTCGTCGGTTAATAGCTATAATTGTCAATATACCACTGTGGCAAATATAAGCGCTACCAAAGCACTCTTTCTCTCGCTACGCCCCTGGATCCAGCTGAGGATCTTATATCCCTACATTTTTAAGTGACTTCTGACACATGTTGCAAAGTGTTGCAAAACTGATTGCGTCTTTCATCAAATATTGCTGGAAAAAAAGATTGGTCTTTTTAGATAAACTTCTTTGAACTTTAAGGAGTAATTTCTCTTAATTTTCGTTAGATATTAGCTTAATTTTTAATGTTTTCATACTATGTGTATTACTTATTATCACGACTCCAACCCAAAAAAAAAAAAATGGTTTTCCCCCCAAGTACAGAACTTCTCTAGGTTTAGCTTTGTTGCCATGACCAACCCAGGACGATGAAATCTTTTCAAATAATTATGCTAATTACAATATCGCATATTTTTCTGTTGTGTTTCGTCGAGAATAGACTGACATTTGCTGCCCAGTCGGAATACAGAGAAAGCAATTAGTGCAACATTTTGTTTGTTGCAAATGTATATAAATGCCGAAAACTTTTTAGACACGTCTCGAAGTCAAGTAATTGTACCGCAGAGAAGAACATAAAATTTCATAAACTCCAGCGAAAAGCTTCACTCACTAAGGGAGCACGAAACGCCAAGCCATGACGACGAGGACGACATTCCTGTTCCTATTCCCATTGCCAATGCTACTGCCAATGCCACTGCCGCTGCCACTGCCATTGCCTTTGAAGCTGAAATAACAAAAACGCTTTAGTGCCATTTTGTGTGTGGCAGGAAAAACCCAAGTGCCAACAGAAAATATCCACAGGAAAAGCGTAAATTTCAAATAATAATAAAAACAACAACAACAACAACTTCATGAATTATGTTTCAATGGTCCGATTTATGCACAATATGTGCATGAGGATGTGTGTCTGTGCGAGAGCATAAGC
The DNA here is from genome assembly GCA_020466095.1 of Chlorops oryzae. Taxonomy (NCBI): domain Eukaryota; kingdom Metazoa; phylum Arthropoda; class Insecta; order Diptera; family Chloropidae; genus Chlorops; species Chlorops oryzae. The sequence continues at coordinate 10,575,104 of CM035806.1, read as the reverse complement.
GCGAAAAGTATTTAAGCTCAAGAGCAAAATTTACTTTTTGCTAATAAAAAAAAAAAAAAAAAAAAAGAAACCAATAAAAGGAAAGGAAAGCAAAAGAATACAACCGACCCACAGTCGGTCCGCCACAGTTGCGAAAATTACCAAAAATAAATGAAAGAGCAGTCTACGCTGAACTCTTCGAGAATGGGTAGCAATAGTTTCCTACTGCTTCAGCTGCTTCGCTCAATCCAATCATGGACGATTTTAAATGTTCGACTGCGTTGCCTTCGCCTTGGTCCTCTCCTTCGAGTTCGGTTCGCCTTCGCCTTTCATATTGTGGCCGCTTGGGTCGTTGCAAGTCTCACAGACGTGGGTGTCCTTGGCATTTATGGCAGTCTAATATCAGAGCTTCCGGACTTGAGAAATATTTCACAGTCATAAGTTTTCATTTGTGAAACTTTTCTTTTTTTTTTGCCAATTTTCTTGTTTTTCCCGTGATCACACACGCACACACACACACACAAACACATTTTAGTGTTATTACTATTTTTCGTACATTTTTCTATTTGCTCTTTGTTTTTTTTTTTCATACAGAAATGTCTATCAGCATAAGACTTAGCCATGCAAAAGTTACGAGTTCGCCATATGATAATTCGAAGTGTAGTCATTTTATAATATATACGTAGAGCGCATGCATATGTGTTTGTGTTACGAAAAATTGTGATTTTCTGCATGAAAATGAAAATAGCAGAAAAATGAGAAAAGAAAAGAAAAGTAAAGAAAGCAAGAAAACGGAAGAAATTTGCAATAAATCATGGTTCAGTGTGTGCGTGTGTGTGTGTGTGTGTGCTTGTTTGCTCCTCTATAAGTCGTTTTAACTGCCATAGTGTCTAATATACTTTATATCTTGATTTCGCTTCATATTTCTCACTCAGAGTAGAGGAGTTTTTTATGGCTGCTCCATAGACTTTTCCTACCATATCGAGTCTAGTCGAAAATATTAAATTGTTCGTGTCTTTAAGATTACTTTCAACGAATTTAATTTTCTTTGCACTTTTTTTTTTAAAGAATAGTTCAAAGAAATGCTACTGGCAGGATCGCGTAAAAATATTCAAGGAAAAAAAAATTTTTTTTTTTTTTTTTTGAATATTTTGAAAAATATTCGAGATTTAAACCGCATGAGGCATCCACGATTGGCGGATATAGCCATATTTCGTCACTTCGTGACTCCGACTCATCAGCGCCTTTGGTTTAAATTCTTGAAAAATCTTAAGTACAACCAAGTTTTGAAGCTTCTGAGAATTATAGCACACAGTTTGAAAGCTGATGGGTAATTTGGGAATCCCAAACTTCGGTTAGCAGATTTCTCTAGTTTCGACTTAGTCCTTAATTAGATTGCTCTAGCCGAACGTTTTCGTTTCGTTAGTCAAGTAAAAATCTTCGTTATTTATATGAGAGAAAAAGTTTTTCAAAAACCATCGAAACTATCAATGTTCACACTATCGATAGCCTGACGGCTCTAATTTCCGGACAGCTGAGACTTCGTGATGGTAGGTAAGTTTATTCGTACTCTATTTTTCTAATTCTAATCGACGTGACGTCAGAACGAAATAAAGGTAAAAGTCACCAAAAATTTTTGACTCAAGTGGACACCTAGCTTTATGAAAAACCGCTATGTTTTGACTTATCTGATGGGTTCGCTCTCTTAAGACATATTGTACTGTTTTTGAAGACCGTTTGCTTCGGTTTCGTTTGATCCGATGTATTCGAAGCCTTCATATTAGAAACATATCGCAAATTGTTTTAAATAAAAAATCAATAAAAAAAATTAGAAAAAAAAATTTTTTTAATAAATAAAACAAACAAAATTCAAGACAATTTCTTGCTAATTTCTAAAACGCATTCAAATTCTTCTCGCTGAGTTAATCTTTAAATCCACAAGCTTATCATTACAAAGTCATTACCCATAATAATTGCAATGTTTTCCATCAATAGCGCTCCGCTCCCACAGATACTTTCACCAAAGCAACGCCTCGAAAAACGCCCACTCCTTCAATAAAGTGTAATGACTTTGAGTATTAATCTCCATCGAGCAAGTAAGTTACGTGTGCGATGCATGAGAGAGGATAAAAAACGATAAGCTACTATTAACCTAAGCTTTCGACTTACAATTTAACAGTAGCGCGACTATAATTTGCACAAAATAGCTGATGATGATCTGACGTGCATTCTAACACCAAAAATATATGTATGAACCGATTGTTTGTTGTTATAAAACTGGCCTAGTCATACTGGCACCGGCTATGGCAACGGCAAAAGCAACGGCCCTACTTGGGCGCCAATTTTATAGCGTTTCGTTGTTTTCTTCTCCTTTCTAGTTTCTGGTTTCTGCGAGTCTTTTCTTCATGCCTTTTCGATTCCAAGCAGTAAACTTGTCTCGTCGTCTTTGTTGTAGATCATTGTCTGTGGCATAAAACGTGCTCGGAACGTTCTTTAAATTTCTACTAACATGCTCCATTGGCAGTAAATCATTCTATTCGGGCTTGTCGTACGACGGTAGTCAAGAGGGACTAGATTGCAACTTTGACCATGACACGTTCTTGAGAGATTTTTTTTTTTTTTTTTTTGCTGTGTTTATTTTGGTCTTGTAATTCTTTTTATCTGTTGTTTTTCCACCCCCCGTCTTTTGAGAATCATTTGAGATGACATTGTTTTTTTTCTTTCTTTTCTTCTGTGCGAAATATTGGGTCTTTGTTTTTTTTTTTTTGTAGCTCTGTAGAATTGCAGAAATTTCATAATCTGACTCTGGATTTGTTTTCACAAAATATGTCGAAATTATTGAATTTTTCTTAAATTCCATTAAAATAGCTGAAAATTATATGAAAATTCTATTTTATATGATTTAGGGTTATTTTGAGTTTTTTCTTCTCATTTCATCAATTTTCAACTTTACAGTGCCAATACATACCGTGTGCGTTTGGAGGACAGTTAGTCTGCTCGAAAGAATTGTCCACTTTTATTTTTTGCCTTGATTTTAATGGAAAAATTTTCATAAATTCCTACTGGTCTGGGAGTTCTTAGTCGGAAAAGGGATAAAGTTAAAGTTAAAATATGATCAGTTAAGGGCATGGTATGGTTTTAAACCCGAAAAAAGGCATGTTTTCATGATTTTTTTTTGGAAACATGAATAATGTTGGTTTATTTTCTTCATATACATGTTCTAGTTATGCTTATTAAGTGTATTTGGGGGAAAAAAAAATTGAAATTATCGATAGATAAATTCGTGGTATCGATTCTCCGGAGGCTCCTCGAAAAAAAGTTGGTTTGCCGTGAACATGATTAGAGGTTAGCGGTTCATCTGAAAAAAAAAAGGAAACATGTTTTTAAAAGGTAATTCGTATCCCGAGGTATCGCCGTGGCCCTATTTTTTTTAATAATTTTTTTTTTTTTTTGGTAGCGTTTTGAAGTCAAAAACGCGATTTTCGCTTAAAAATTGAGGTTACTTTATTTATTTTAAATATTAGGAAAAAAAATAAAAAAAAGGGCCACGGCGATACCTGTTGATTTATGTGTATAATAATTGAAAAAAATTTTAAAACGATCGGTCAAGTAGATTTTGCAGCATCGTGTTCACGGACTTCAAAAAAGTCGTTTTCAACAAAATCGATTTGAAATTTTTTTTTCTACACTTTTTACACTAAGGTCCACTCACTTGAATCGCTGTATCTCCTTTAGTTTTAGTACGATTTACTTGGAATTTTTACACAATACTCTTGAAATGTTGTACATTCAGAAAAAAAATTTAAAAAAAACAACCAAAAAATTTTTTAAAACCATACCATGCCCTTAATCCTGCAGTTATTTTCTCCATGTTCCAAGGATTCAAGGACTTTGATATAGACGGGAAAATATTATATTAAACAGTCTACGAGAGATAGCCATAAGTAAGAGGGCAACTTAATTCTCGGCCACGCTTTTCGCAATCGATTTTAAATTTAATTGTAGCCAATCGAACAAAATCGAATGTATAGAGGACTGCTACATTTATCAAGTCCTTCTGCAGGAGTTTCTGCAGTAAAAATTTTGCTTTCATTTTACGTGTTGTGCATCATGTTATTTATTTTGTGAGACTATCATATCGCTCTCTCAATAGTCGATTGCCTATAAATACTTATTCTTTTCGACATTCTGCAAGAGCCGCAATTTCACTTGTATGCACTACAATTTGTGGCACAATTGAATTGTAGACGTAATCATCATCATGATCATCATCGCCGTCAACAGTTCCATAATTTTATAGCACTATTTTGTGAGCGTCTCGAACGTCGCAGTCGCCATTCAGTTTTTACGCGATAACATATGAACATTTTCTTATTGTCCATTCGACTTTCAATGGCACTATTTCGTGTTTTGTGTCTGTTGAGCTCCTACTTGTGATTGTTCTGCAATATCTTCGTAAGTGACACAACATCACACCATCACATCACATCGTTGTCTGCTTGCCTGCCTGACTGCCTGCCACGCTTGACCATTTCCATTTCTGTGCATTTTACTTGTAATTGAAAGCCTAAATATGGCGTGTTACGTCTGCATGTTGCTTGGCGTTGCGTTGGAGCCGTGGTGCTCTGTGCTGTGCTATACTATGCAATGCTGCATTATGTTGTACGTTGACATTTACGCCGCATGGATTAAAATCTCTGTGACAGTACAAGAAAAATAATAAAATAAAATAAATAAAAATAAATAAGAAAATATGGAAGAAAAAAAAAAAAGGAAAGAAGGACAAGCTTTAAACAAACTTTCAAGAATCGTGGCATGAAAGCGTGTGTCTTTTGGTTGCATCACCATGTGTGGCACACTCGTATATTTTGCGGCACATATGTATGCAAATATGGGCATTTAATTGAGTCATGGCCTAGAGAGTTAACAAGAATCTTAACAGTGATTCAACCATGTTTGGCTGACAGGAATCTCAAGCATTTCACTTTGATGTTGCTACTGTCTCCTTCCTTTCTGTCCATTCTCTCCCTGTCCATTATCTCTCTGTCCATTATCTCTCGCTCTCTCTCTACTCTCTTTCTCTCTCCTCTCTTTCTCTCTCTCTCTCTCTTTCTCTTTCTCTCTTTCTCTCTCTTTCTTTCTTCTCTCTCTCTCTTTCTCTCTCTTTCCCTTTCTCTCTTCTCTCTCTCTTTCTCTTTCTCTGTTTATCTCTTTCTCTCTCTTTCCCTTTCTCTCTCTTTCTCTTTCTCTCTCTCTCTTTCTTTCTCTCTCTCTCTCTCTTTCTTTTCTCTCTCTCTCTCTCTTTCTCTCTTTCTCTCTCTTCTTTCTCTCTTTCTCTCTTCTCTCTCCTTTCTCTCTTTCTCTCTTCTCTTCTCTCTTCTCTCTTTCTCTCTCTCTCTCTCTCTCTCTCTCTCTCTCTCTCTCTTTCTCTCTTCTCTCTCTCTTCTCTCTCTTCTCTCTCCTCTCTTCTCTCTCTCTTCTCTCTCTCTCTCCTCTCTCTTCTCTCTCTCTTTCTCTCTCTTTCTCTCTCTCTCTCTCTCTCTCATTATCTATCTCTATCTCTCGCTCTCTCTCTCTCTCTTTCTCTGTCTCTCTCACAGAGATGTTCTCTCTTCCTTTTTTCACACACGATTCCTCATGCCACACAACAGCATTTCTCATTCCCCACAGTCACAATAAATTCATATTAAACGATGAATTCGTTTGGAAAATGAGCGTGAAAATGAAAATGTCACTCAAGAGATAGATAGATAGAGAGAGAAAGAGAGAAAGGGGGAGAGTGAACATTGTGAGAATTGTTGCCAAAGAAAATTGTTGCTGCTTATATTCGCTGCACTCTTTCAAATTTGCATGTAAGCATTATTCTGAGTAGCACATACATACATATAATTCATGGATTGTCACACGGCTTGCAATTTCAATAAGAATATTATTCAAACTGGACATCTGATGTCCTTTGGCAATGTGACAAGCGTGCAGCATGAAAATTTCTAAGGGACACAGCTGCGTTTAGGTTTTATGGGGAAATTGTATGGACGATTTTTTATGTTTTCTTGATTCTATTCTTTTTATTTTTTTATTTTTTGAATAACAATGATTTTTATTGAAATCAGTTTCTACATAGAAAGTTTTGAATTTTATTTGTTTCTTTTTTCTTTCTCAACACTTTCATGTTTTTTTCGAGTTTTGCTGATTGCATGCAATTGATTCAATTCAAAAAACAAAAAAAAAATTGAACTTTAAAGCCCTTCAATGTTCCTTGCAGTTCAATTCTTTTAACAGAAAAATTTGCAATAAAAGAAGATAATGGCAAATGAGGCGAAACATCAACACTTCGTTGTATCGATGAGCTCTGCAACATGATGCTAACTTTCACTAAAGGCAAAGAGTATTTAAACTGAAGTCTTTCATGCACTTTGTTGTGGCAATTAAAGCAAATTCGTTTCATTTTATTTAAAGTATTTACTTTTATTATTATTAAAAATGTTTCAATTAGCAAAATAAATAAATAAATAAAGCCACGTGTTTCAAAATATTACCACATTGCAATACTCAATTGTAGTAAAAGAGATTTGCGCTTGCCTTCTGATTTGAAGATGATATCATGCCATAGTGCCATAATTCTTGGCAACAATTTTATATTTTTTTTTGTTTCTCTTTATTATTTACGATTCTGATGATCTAATCTGATTGAGGTTTTATTTAAGAGTGACGTTGTTAAAAGCTCTTCATGGCATTACTTTTCGATATCTAAGATCGAGAAAAAAAAATCCTCTGAAGCTGTGGGTTTTGCCATCAACATAACTTCTATTTTAGATATAATTTTAATTTTTTTTTTTTTTTTTGTTCGCCTCTTTATTTTTGTTTATCTGATTGGATGATTTTTGTAAGAAATATATATATGTACATATATATGTATATATAAAAGAGGAAAAACTTTTTTTTTTTTAAAAAACGAAAAAGAAATCTCTGCGAAGCAATTAAAAGAAAAAAGTTGATCATTTCGGTTGTCATGTCTTGAAAACTCCCCGATAGGAGAAACTATTTTCTGCAATCCAATTTATTTGCACACAACAACAACAACAACAACAACGCCGCCAAAAACCGAAAACTTATCTTTCAATCAGTTTTCCCGCAACAGCAAAAAGCAATCCACACCCAATTATCCAAACGGTGAGCTTAGCAATAAATTATACGAAAATGTATCATTCGAGTTCAAACTACCGCGAGATTCCAATCAAAAGAAAATGGAAAATAGTATGTAGAGAAAAAGAAAAGACCAAAAAAATAAATAGTAAAATCGACAAAAAAAAGTTCATATGAAAATCGAAATAAATTGGCAACCATAGCCTAATTGGTTTAAATACCGTCAGCCCAAGTTCATTACCACAATAAATCGTCCAAATGACCATGGAGCATATTGTAGATCTTGAAAGCAATTTACTCACCTCGGCTGCAAGTCAAATATTTTAGAATAAAGTGGCTTAAGTGGCCGAAGCAATTTAGAGCAAATCATTGGTGACTTCTTGTGGCAAACAAAAGTCCACTTCAGTCTATTACTTGTACATTTGCTTCTTTGCTTGCACCTCCTCGTCCGCCTCGTCCGCTTCGTCCTCCTCCTCATCGACGTCTTCGCATTCTCGACTCGTTAACAAGATCTCAGTGCCATGATTAGCTGATGCTGCAATGTCAAACGATAACAAATTACCGACAACGAGCCGAGACTCGAGACTCGACAGTCGATAGTCGATAGTCCATAGTCGATAGTCGAGTATGGAGTGTGTACAGAGAGTGTACAGAGCAGTGTACAGTGTTTCCAGTGTCAATGTCATCCAAGTCTTACTTACATATACAGGAAAAAGCATGCGAACGACCGACCGACCGACCGACCGAATGAGCGAGCGTACAACAGACGTGATTAAACAAAGTCAAAAACTCTTCAATCGGAGTTGAAGTTGGTCACCAGAGATTATTTTTCCCGTCGTCCCGTTTTTTTTTTTTTTTTTTTTTTTTTAATTTATTTATTTTTTGCGAAGAAAAAGTTGCTCTGCGTTGCTGCGTAATTGATTTTGCGATTGAGCTGAATGCTTCGAATAGTTGAAACGTTTGCATGCAGATGAATTTGATTGGAATAGAGAGAGAGAGAGAGAGAGAAAAAATGAAAGAAATGCAGAGGGGTGGACAGAGACCGAGACCGAGACAGAGAAAGGAAAAGCTTGATTGCGGTACGACAAGCCTGAAATTCTGCACGTAAACGTTCAAAAGCGTTAACTGGACACTTGTGAAATTTGAAAAGAAACGCACTCGGCAAATGCCGCATTCATTCAACTGGAGAAAACTAAGATGTCAATTTGACTGAAAATTAAAATCTGAATTTGCCTGCCCATGCCAATGGAAGAAACGGCCATTTGATTGAATTGAGGCATCATTTTGTTGCTAAGAGTTCTCTAGCAACATTTTCAACTCGAATGGAACTTGAAGCATTTTGCGATTTTTCCTGCTCTTTTTGGATCTTGTGTGGTTGTTGCTGTTGTTGTTGTTGCTATTACCGATGCTATTGCTGATGTTGTCGCCTTCGTCGACGTCGTCGTCGTCGTCGTCGTCGTCGTCGTTGTCGTCAATGTCGATGTGAATTGAAAAGCGCTTAGAGCCAACTAACTCTACTTAACTGCGAATGAATGACTGACCGAACTGACTGATTGAATGAGTGATGGAGCATGTGATTGAAGTATTATCGATACCCTCAAGCTGAGTTGGACATTTCAATTATTCGCTCAAATCGATTACAACTTCTTCTATCTTATTAATCATCCATCTATCCGTCCATCCATCCATTGAACCAATTTTTTCTGTCCGTCGATCTGCATACGAGCTCAAGCTCTCATACTCCATCATTGGCAATTTAACTAATGAAAGCAAACAACATTGGTGACAGTTTCCAAGACATCTAATTGAATTAACAGCGCTTTACGTTGCCTTGATTTGATTTGATTTGATTTGTGGTTGGTTTGGTTTGGTTTGTCTTGGTTTGCTTTGCTTTGCTGTGTGAAGTTCTCCTAATCGTTGATTCCAATTAAGCCAAACATCGAATATCGAATCAAATGGTTTGCTGAAGAAAATAGCTTAAGGCTCAAACAACTGCAAATCATTGACCAAGAGAACCACAAAATATTATATCACAATTAAATCAATTTTATGAATAAAATAAATAAATAATAATTTAAAATTAATATCAAGCCATACACATACATACGTACATCCATAGTCACGAACATAGAAATAGCCATATGTCAACAGCTGCTGGATGTGAGCTGCGTTATAGGTACATATATTCAAGATTAAAGGATTGCTTTGGATTGAATCGTCAGTAGCGGTTGATATTGGCTCGGATGGATGCTGATGCTGTTGATATTGAGCTCTGTACTCTCGAGCGACAATCAACTTAAGTCGTAAAGCACTTTAACGACACTTGGACAGCTGTCAAAACAAGCTGAAACGTAAGGTTCAATCGACTTAAAAGCGATATCATCATATCATCGTCGTCGTCGTCGTATGCTCTCGATTATAGCAGTCCTTCAACATTCAATCAATCAAGCAATCAATTAACAATAAATAAATCAGTATTATTAATAAAAGATTGTGTTTTGTTCAAGTCGAGTACGTTGATTTCTGGTTCTGAGCTGCTGCTGAGATTTAAGCTCTTACGAAAGACTCGAGTCGAATCAGATCGAATCGAGTTGAATAAGTATTGAAATAAAGAACCCAAGCAAAATTTGACATTGAATTTTAAAAGCAAAAAAAATCTTTTTTTTTCATCAGGTTTGGCATCGCATGATTTCAATCAAAATTTATATAAATAATTACTTAAATTATAGATAAATATCCATCCATCCATTAAAGGGTTAAATCATGCACTTGTAAATCGCTTATGAGCCTTTTCAAATGGGGCGCCTGTGTCCCACATTTATTTGTTTTCGTTGTGTTCTTGTGTTCTCGTTGCTCATTCAACATTGCCTGCAACATTGATTGCATCAATGTTTATGTTTCTTTTCGCTCCGTCGATACATATTCGTGCATATAACGATTTGCTGCTATTGCAACAATCCCTTAGATCTTGATGTTGTTGCATTGTGTGTGCTTGGATACATCGTTGTCGTTGGTACCTATCAAAGATATCGTTGGCATCGTTCGGTCGTATTTGCTTTGCTTGTGTTTTCGCGGTTGTTGTTTCAATTAGTGGTATGCTAGTTATTATGTTGTTGCTGTTGTGCTGTGCTGTGCGCTGTTCTTGTTACTCTTTGTGCTGCTGCTGCTGCTGCTGCTTGTTGAAGTTGAAATGAACACGAATATACTCGTATGTATCTAGAAAACGTACGTGTAGAGTGTGTGTTGGCACGTTTTCCAATAATTGACATTGTTCAATGAAACGGGCAAGCATTTCGTATTTTTGCTGGGCTCTTCCTACGATTCTGCCTCTTCTTCTTCATCAATTCTTTTACTTAATTCAATCGATAGTTCATTTAAAAAGGGCAGCAACGCGAGCAATCGAACACTGAAATGCATTTAATGAAGACATTGTTATGTCATTATGAAAACATTTCAATTATGCTTCGAACCAAGGTGCTTTTAAGTGTATGTTCTTTTCAATTGAAGCTGCCGCTAGTAAGTATATAGTTTTTTTTTTTTTTTTTTTTTGCTTCAGTCTTTTACTAAATGCATTTGTTGACAAGAGCTGCAAGATGTTGAAGACATATTTATTTATTTTTTTTTTGTGGTTTTTCTTTTAACATTCCGTATATGATTGATTTTTCGGTCACCACCTTCGAGTTATTGTTGCTTTCATAGGTTTAAATTATAAATTGAAAACATAATCATGACAGGGGGAATAATCTGTATGCAGACAATAAAAAGTTATCAACAATAAGAATGGATTGGTTGTCCAAAACAATCGTACAATGTAATTGATGCTGGGGCGGGGTATTACGAACAATCTCTCTCATTTCAATTGAAATGTAAGAATAACAATGAAAAAAATAAAAAATAAAAAAAAATAAATCAACAGCTTGATGGATCACTGGAAGGCATGTCATTGACCAAAAAATGTTTTAAAACTTTTCAAGTTGTACTTCTAGCAAATTGAAATTGTTCGTTCGGTGAACACTCTTTTTCCGAATAAGAAATTCAAAAATTAGGTGAGGACACATTTCGAAAAAAAAAAAAAATTATTAAAAATAATAAGTTAATATACGCATATAATATGCGTAGAATTCATGTTGATCAATAAATTATTGTGTTTAAGCTTCCGCAACATGTTTTCTCCTTGCTTAGAGTCAGTGCTTGTTTAGACACATTCTGGCAGGATAAGAACGGAAGCGATTCACAGAAAATTTCGCACCGCTGATTAAAACGACTGCAATTCGTTTCGAATTATTGCGCCAAAAGTATCCCGCTGCCAAAACTTCGCCCTTAAGTGGGCAATCTCATGCACATAGGTACTTTTATGGATTTTAAGCACCAACGTCGAGCGAATATTCGCTTTCGCTCTTATTGTGTTTATAACATAAGGCTTTCAAACGCGGCATGATTATACTTTTCATTTTGAATACACATTTTGATTTATTTTAAGAGTCTTCTAAAGCAACAAAATCAAACGCCATATGGCTATTTTCTTAAGTCGAAGCTTTAATATGGATTTAGAAATTTTTTTCCTTGGTTTTCTTTGAGTCAGAGCTAACATAATACAGTGTAGTCTCTCTCTTGAGCGAACACCTACGGGACCGAAAAATATGTCTGCTTAACAGAGGTGCCCGCTTAAGAGGAAACTATTCAAGAAGCAGGAATACTCGAGAATTCCCAAAAAGTGTCCGCAAGGAGGGAGTACACTGTAGATATAATTTTCCTTAAGAGTTTATCGCATGAGAGATGCGAAATTAAATTGACTATTATATACCTCTGCAAGCTTCCCTTTAAATGCAACAAAATATATTTTCTTATTTTTTAAATTTATTTAATAATAAAAAATATATAAATTTGCATTAATTCCATATAAAATTCTGCAAAGAGCCAGGTGCAAAGTATAACAATATGCAAAATACAAGTCACGATAAGCAAACGTATGGGAAAGTAGCGGAGGATATTCAAACATATTTTTGCATTAAATAAAAAAAATGTAAAAAAAAGAAAAAAAAAATAGAGCGTGTTGAAATATTTTGCAATTCAAAGTGAGATGTGCAGAGGAGAGCATCAGTGTTTGTTAGGAAAAATATAGAAAAAAAAAATATTCAAGCAAATATAAATGAATATAAAAAATGCAGCCATTGGACCTTGCTCATGAATTTTGAAGCAATAAAAACCTTTAAATGTGAAAGCGACGCTGTATGCATATGAAGCTCCTTTTAGTTTCTTTAAATAAATGTTTTCGTACCTGTATAAAATGCATAAAAAAGTGAAAAACTCTAAATCCACATAAAGCATAGAACAACTAAAAAACCCGCATGACTGGGATACGTGAAACTCCCAACGAATTCAAATATCACATCCATAAAGAAAAATAAAGGAAAGGAGGAAAAAATAAAATTTAAACCTAAAAAAAAAAAAGAAATGTAGGTATACGTATAAAGAATGGAGTAATATATGCCGTTAAATAGAATTGGGAAAAATTGAAAATATTCCAATGAGTCGAAAGCTTACTGCTGAATGTACTCTCTCGCTCGTACGTGCTCCTACCTTTTATGCAAAATGCAAAATAGAATCGGAATCGGAATCGGAATCAGGCAAGCGGAACCGAACTTCGAAACCGCAATAGAACCAGAAAACATATCACACAGTCATATCCATCCAACATTGATATCATAAGGTAACAGTGCTTCCACTATCAAAGGCATTTGCCATCGATATCCTTTGAAAAAAAAAAAAAAAAAAAAAATCGCAAAAATTTTCCCCAAAAATCGTTCCTCCTTTATCGCATTTGACTATCAATGAGGTACCTTCCAAGCGAACCATCGAATATATCTTTCCATGAAACTATTGAAATTGGACAAACATTTCTTTTTCGCTTCTCACTTTCGGGAGCAGCATCGAAGCCCTTGGAACTTGAAATGCTTGTTAGTTGCGCAGGCATTCGAATTCAGTGTGCAACATTTGAATCGGTTTATGTTTTAAAATAAAAGAGAAAAAAGGAAAAAAAAAAAACGCAGAGTGCGGTCGATTTTGTACAACAATTTCTATGCAAATGCGTGACACATCCACACGGTTTCGCACCTCTTTTTTTTTTTACCTTTTGACATGAAACAATGGCTATGAACTGGAATTGAACTGCTGCTGGACTGGATGGGAATTAAAATATACCTAGTGAAAAAGAAAAAGGAAAACGGTCACATCGCACCAAGTTCATTGAGCAATCATTGCTTTACCAAAATCATTCATGCGCAAAGCCACGCTCTAAACTGAAATTAATCCTTTCCCTCGGCGCGCCGTGCCATCTGTAATTAAAGCACTTATGCTGTAATGGAGCGCGTGCCGTCACACCATCACAACACCGTCACGCACTGAAGAAGAATTGCTTTTAATCTTTTAGGCTGAAAATGATATAATTTCCTCGCTACCTGTCGCGTTTTCGAAGGCCAATGTCAAAAATTCGTTTTAGATTTCATAGAAAATGACAGTTTTGAGTGTAATTTGTTCAAAAACGATTTTGACAGCTGTCACTTTTGGTGAGATACTCATGAAAAAAAAAAAGTTAACCGTGGGCATCAATTCTTTCATTCGTGCATCGTAAGAAAGACCCAGGCTGCTTAGAGTGATTTCACTCGAATTCGAGTGAATTGTGGAGCCTTGTTGAGTGTGTGCTTTCAGTGCAACCATTGAAAATAAATATCTATATTTAAAGTATAAACTTTATACTCAATGGTGCAACTTAGGAAGGCATAAATTTAAAAAATGTTTTTTATTTCTTTAAGTTAATTTTTAATTTAAAAAAAAAAAAAAAAAAAAAAAAACAACAACTATTCATACTTGAAACTAATAACTAGAGCTCGGATTTTGAATATTTTGAATTTTATTTATTTAACTTGTTTTTGCATTTATCACTGTAGAATTTTTTAGTATATTTACAATTCAACTTAGAAGGCATATTTTAATAATGTTAATTTTGACAATTTCTTTGAATATTTTAATTTAGGCATATAAAATCAGAACTATTTCGAATTTTTGACTGGTATTTTTTGAATATTTTGCATTTTTGTTTGAATTTTTTTTTGAATATTTTTGAATTTTTTGCATTTTTGTTTGAATTTTTAATTTTTGACATATTTTCGAATTTTTGACATTTTTGGTTTGAATTTTTTGAATATTTTGATTTTGACATTTTTGTTTGATATTTTTTTTGAATTTTTTGCATTTTTGTTTGAATTTTTTTTTTGAATATTTTGAATTTTTTGCATTTTTTGATTTTGAATTTTTTTTGAATATTTTGAATTTTTTGCATTTTTGTTTGAATTTTTTTTTTTGAATATTTTGAATTTTTTATTTGTTTGATTTTTTGAATTTTTGAATTTTTTGCATTTTTGTTTGATTTTTTTTGAATATTTTGAATTTTTGTTTTAATTTTTTTTGAATATTGTTTGAATTTTTTGCATTTTTGTTTGAATTTTTTTTTGAATATTTTGAATTTTTTGACATTTTTGTTTGAATTTTTTTTTGAATTTTTGAATTTTTTGCATTTTATTTGTTTGAATTTTTTTTGAATATTTTGAATTTTTTGCATTATTGTTTGAAATTTTTTTGAATATTTTGAATTTTTTTGAAATATTTTTTGAATATTTTTTTGATTTTTTTTTTCACTTTTTTACATATTCAAATTCCGAGGCATACTAATAACTGTAATTGCAGTAATGAAGAGACCAATTCACCAAAATGGAGTACTCTGAGGTAACTCAGCATATGACTAGTCAAAATGTAGAGTATTTTATATATGAGAATTGACTAGACCTTGAGTTGCAACAAGCGGTCTAGAGGAAGAGTAGTAGTTGAAAAATTAGACCAACTGGAACATATGGGACAATTGACCTTTAATTGCCTACAGTAGGTCTGATCGTGGAGTTGTTAAATGTGGGAGTGGATATTTTTTAATGACAAGCCAATGTTAAAAAAGATACTTTAAAGCATTAGTTGGAAAATTAAGAGGGAGTAGTCTTGGTATATTTGTGATTAGTCAGGGAGTAGTTGGAACTACTGGGAGACGAATTATAGAAACATCGTTCATTTGAGCTGTTTATGAGTGGATCCTTTCAAATTTTAGCCTTTTCATTATATAAGAAATTAAGGTTGAAAAAAGTCATTTGTTTTTGCGAAACATTATTTAAAAAAGAGACTTCCTTTTGTTGTATTTTTACTTATTTTCCTTTTTTTGATTTAGAATCTAAATTTTAGCACAACACACACACACACACACACATTCGCCATACAGAATTGAGTTCCCGCTGTTTTCAGAGCAATAAAATAAAAAAGAATCGAAATTAAATTGCCCAATTTTAAGCAAAAAACTCTTTAGAACATACTTAGACCAATCACAATAGGCTTAAACCGATTTATGGCGTCTCAGTCACATTTCCTTCATACATTGCTCTGATGCCAGCAACTTAAATCGATAAGTAGCCTTACGTTTTCGCTTTGACAAGCTTTCTTCCTAACTTGATCGTAAACTCATTTTCAATTTAACGCATTTTCAATTTCGATTTCAATTTGGCGTCTCAAAGTTAAAGGGGAGTAAGCTTACACGCACACACAGACACTCATAGCCGCCATGTCTGTACGCACACACACCCTTTATAGAGACAAACAAATTTCGCTGGAACTTGCTAATAAATTTCCATCATTCCGTTGGCTGTATTTTCGTTCCCCAAGAAAAAAAAAAATATTCCAATGAATGTTGACTATGGGCGAGTGACTAGAACGAATATCGCATGCAACTAGACTCTCGTCGACATGCAACAAGCTGTTTGCTCATATATGAGCATACTACAGAGCAATACTCGACTTTCGAAGAAGATTTTGAGCAACAGAACACGATATAGAGACGTAATTTTTTTGGTACATAACTTCCTTTTCCAATTTTTTTTTTTTTTTTTTTTTTTTTTTTTTTGGGTAAAATTGCGCACAAAGTGGATTACCGGAAAATTGCTTTTCCATAGCAAAGGGATTTTCCATCGAAATAAATTTATGACGAGGAGGAACACAGACAAAATTAGATATATTTAGTAGTATGAGTGTATCAAAACAGATGGCTTAAAATGTTCACATCAGATATGAAGAGATGAAGGTACATACAATACAAACATGCATAGATACACAGTTTGCGTGATATGATGCTTGATGATGACGATAACGACGGCTTTGTTGCATTTAATGTAAGGTGCATGTTGCTGCCGAAAGTAAGATGCATGGCGCTCGAATAGGTAAAAGTCAACATGTTATCAACGTAGATGCAGTATCAATAATGAGCAGTAAAGACTTACACTTAAGCATGCTGCAACATCGTAGGTAACATCGTTTTGGCGGTCTATTATGCTGATGATGAGCCGAAGGATATGTGGAGGAGATACACCACAAATTTGAGGTTACTCATAGTATAAATTTCAAATGAAAAATACACTTGAAATTGACTATAAAATAGAATAGAAAAGGAAAAAGTTAAATAAAAAAATATAAAAAGTTACTGGGAAAAAATTGTTGAGAGAGTTTGCAACTTAATTTCGTTCATTTAAAATGCTCAAAGGATATCTTTTTGTGATGCTGCTGCTGCTTCTGGCTGCGCCCTGGCATATGTGATGAGTAGAATGAAATCGTCGAAGGCAACGCAAGACTAAACAAGACTTTCACAACTGAATTAGAAACCGCAATGAAATAAAACTAGAAGAAGCCGCCGTGCTCGAATGTCTTAGCGAAACTTCAAAGGGAATGCTTAAAATTGAAAATGGAAATTTCCACAAATTGAAAAAGTAACTGCGAACAAAGTGGCGAAGTGAAGTAGGATAGCGGCGCAACGCAACGCAAGGCAAGGCAAGGCAAGGCAAATCAGAGTAGGGCGGCAGGACGGCCTTGCAAGGCTTGAAAAGAGGAGGAAACACGTGCAAAGGACATGTCAACTACAAACAGGGCAGAGAGAGAAAAAACGAAAAACAAAAAAAAAAAAAAAACTAACGAATGAAAGAAATGTGAGGAGAAAGCCTTTAACCACAAAAGCACCTCAAATGACAACTCGTCGTGGTCCCGTCGCCGCCGCCGCCACCGTCGTTGGCGGAAAACTTACGCCCCGAGGAGTTGAGATTACCGCGTGCAAATAGGCATGTCGTTCCATTCATGAGAACATTCAACATTCGAGGGTTGAAAGTGCATAACTAAAGTAGTCAAGAGACGTCGTAGTTAAGATACAAAGCACAAAATCTTCGAAAAAAAAAAACGAGAAGAAAAAACCAAGGTGGATAAAAACATCCATTCCGAGCGGGGAAGAACGGGGAAAGGGGGAAGAAATTATTTCCAGCGTATTTCATTCTTCCGTTCACGTGTCCATACACAGCAGTAGCAGGTTGCTCGTAGCTCAGGCACAAACAAATTTTTGTGCTTAGATCACGGCTTATATCTTGGCTACCCATAAATTTCCCCATAGACATGTTAACTTTTAAGTGGGGTCGTTATGGACCAACGCAGCTTGAGGCCTATTTTTTCTCAAATTTTTTTCATGCCATTTTCTTATTTTTTTGTTTTTTTTTTCGCATGTGCGAAAACACCTTTTTCGAAAAATTGCTTATGTGACCTTCTTCACTTACGCCCGGCGCTGGCGCTGTCTAATGCTGTGCTTTTGGCTCTTGTGGTATTTAGGCTGTCAGGCGCAACATTTTCTCTTCATCCAATGTAATTGGATTAGTGTCTCTTTCGGCATAGCACAAGAAGCTTAGCATCATCGTCTCCAGTCTCAATGTATCCGTAAGCCTTGTCAGTGAACGGCCCTCGGGTATTCTTTTTTTCTTTCGTTTATTTTTCGTTTATTTTTCTTTTTTGTAATGCTTTTTAAGATTTTTTTCTTCGCTCTTTTCGAAGCATCTATTTTGGGTGGTTAGTATTTTTTTTTTTATAGTTGTTGGCGTTGTTGTAGCTTTCCAATTTTCCTTCGCTAAATCGAGTTAAGTCTTCTTCTTCTTCTTCTTTTTTTTCTTCTTGAAAATGTTCGTTTTCATTTTAAGTTGTCGCTGTTGTTGTTGCGTTCAGGAAAATGATATTTTCGTCATCAGCGATAAGTGGAAAATAAGAAAAATATTTTAAATGAAAATGAGCTTATTTTCTTATTTTGGCCGTGATTGTGATGTGGCGAGCGTTGGCAGCGTTGTGAGTTTCTGCCGTTTCTTCTGCGGCGTTTCTTTCGAACTTTGGTAGAATGAGGTTTATAACAGTTGGTGCAAATGGCAAAATTGTTTTAAATTGCAAGCATATTGATGTAATTTCAGAATTTTGATAAGATCTGGTGTGGCCGTGGCCGTATTGTGGGCAACAACTTAGGTTAAGAAATTTTTTAATAAAATAATTTAGGGCAAAAGAAAAAGTTTACCCAGAAGTTTGCTCAACAAGATATGGCGCCCGAGCATGGTCCCTGGAATTTTTCGCTGAGAAAGAGAAAAGAGGAGAAATTTAATTGAATCCATAATTCATTTGCATAAGCTTTTAGATATAAGGAAGTCGTCGATCTCGATCGATCGACTAATGGCAGCAGAGATATCCTGGATTGATGTTGTAAAATCTTGGAAAAATTATCTTTTATTTGATTGGTTCTTTTCATTATTGGACCTCTTTCAAATGCTAATAAAATTTTTTTCCAGCATATAAACATACATTGCACATATGTATGTATGTATGTATATTCTTCTAAACACATCCTTTTAAATTATCGTTTAAATATTCATTTTGGTTTCCGCTTTTATCCTTTGCAAAGTTTTCTTCACCCCAAATGACGCAGCACAATTCTTTGGAAACAACGATAAGCACAATTATTTTCCATTTTCTTGCACACATGCATATAAATAAAATTTACTGCTTAATTTAACAACTCTTTTTACGAAGATTATCATCATGATTGCTTGAAACTTGCCAGCAACTTTTCTCACAACCAGAGAGCATCTCTACGTCATGTGTGTATGTGTGTGTGTGTGTGTGTGTGTGCAATTTTTCAATTTCTACGACTTAATTTGCAGCAGTGAAAACTGAAGTGAAAAATAAAGTCGTTGTTGTTGCCACAGAAGACTACAGATGCAGACAATTTAGAGCTTTTTATAGCCCATCTTCAGCTACTTGAGTGCGGATGCTGCAAACTATACGTACAAATAAAATTTGCGTTTTAGGCATGAATGAGTTGCATATACTCACTCGCTCGATTCTCCTTCTCGTGCAACATGTTGAACCTGCAAGAAATTTATAATACTCATGCAATAGTGATGCAGTCGAGTGCTTACGCCAGAAGAACAGGCTAACAACTCTCTTAAGTGGCAAGCATTTGGCTGGATTTGAAGAGGAAGATAGATACTGTACTTGAATCAGGATACTAATCAGTGGAAGGATGTTTTCTTGTTTTTCTCTTGATTTTTTTTTTTTTTGTGGCTTATGCGAACTTATATCATTTGCGGTTGGTTCATCAAATCTTATAAGTTGATTATCGTCAGTCGCATTTCATGCGTGATGCGTCCCGGAAAATTTAATTACGCCATCGGAATAGAATAGCAACAACGTGAGCTTACAAAATCAGGCGAACTTTTGCGAACAAAATATAAATTCGAAACGAACGACAAACAGAGGCATTTCACGCTTATTCGCAATTTGGAAAATTTTCAACTAGGCCAGCTGCGAGAAATTAATTTCAAAAATTATGGCATATCGTCGTCGTGTGTGTGTGTGTGTGTGTGTGTGTGTGTGTGTGTGTGTGTGCATGATAGAGCGAAATTCACAGTGTTCCCTATCCCATGTCGACGCTTGGGATATTTATGTTGCTGTTATAGTTTCCTTGATTGCATTTCTTCAGTTGAATGTGTTGAAATTCGCATAGAACGAACAAATGGCATCATAACTATCAAAACAGGAAAAAGCCCCGCATTGGGCGCCCACAATACAACAAAACTACGGCTGCTGCTGCTGCCACAACATACTACTGACACTGCTTAGCAATGCAGAACTACAGAAACTACTACTCTCATCTAAGCTGAATTGCCTGCTTCATGCCGATGCCGATAAATACACCGAAATTATATTTTTGGTTTCAATTTTGTGCTTCCCGTTCGTCGTCTCATGTTGTTGCTTGTGTTGCATGTTCACTCCTGGCATAGGTACAGGCAGAAATGTTATCCTAAGCTCGAGCAGCAAGCATTTTGGTAACTAATTTTCAAAAATTTCGAATTCCTCTCACATACACATAAAAGGAATTCCGTTCAATGTTCAATGTGTGTTGATGATATGTGCTCTGGGCGCGTGCTGTTGTTTGCCGCCTCATTGTCGTTTTCGTTTTCGTTTTCATGTAGAGGCATTAAAAGTTTGAAAGAGAATCGATGTTAGTTAAATGCAGACACAGGACGTTGCTGTCTCTATAGGATTTCCCTTATTGATGTGCCTCCAAGATTCATACGCTCTTGCTGAAATTTCGAAAACTAATGATTACTGCAACGTTTTGCAGGACTTACGGCACTGCTCTGCTATGCTGTTATTTGGCGAGATGTGGTGTGTTGGGTGGAGGTGGAGTAGGCTGTTCATTTTCGGAATCCTTAATGAAGTTTCAAACAAGTTTTCTGTTATACTCGCAAATTTGTTTATTTGTCTGTCTGGTCGTTGTGTGCCGAGTGAGTTCGGAGATTAATCTAAAAGAACTTGGGGACTTCATGTACGTAATATTTCCCTCAAAAAAAAAACAAATATATTAATTATTTATTTATTTGTATTGTTTTTAAATAAAATTTCATTAAATCCTTGGAAATGAGCTTATATGGTTTTGAGCAATTGCACTCGGTACAATGAGTTTTGAATTTCATTACCTCCAATTCTAAATCGCAATTCCAATCACAAAGATGAAAGCTTGGCCGTAAGCTTGAAGAAATCGACGATTCACTGGAAAAGATATTTTATTTATTTTCACCAAAGAAATGCTGAGGCACCAAAAATTGTATGGCTGGGTGGCTCTCTATCTCCTATAGCTCTCGATACCTGAAATACGATATTCCACTGCCACTCTATGGTCCCGATCTATGTTTGAACTCAACCCAGCCGGGCCTTGTAGTTACTAGGCACTCAGTGTACAGAGTAGTTAATAGGCAAAAATTAAATAGTTGACTGCCTACTACACGATACACTTGGTGCATAGCAAGTATGCAGAACCGAAGAAAGCAACCGAATCCGAACGGCACGAAGTACACGTTGTATACAGCAATGTGCTTTAGCAACGAAAACATTCGAAGTATGCCCATATACAGCCGCTATCCACTTCGAACCCAGTTATCACACCACCGCACCAGCCTAGGACAGTTTTTAACAAAAGTGCATAAGTTTTGTATATCAGCATAGTGTTGTGCACATCATGCTTGGTGGGTGCTATGGCAGTGATCGGGCACTTCCTGTACACAGTTCCGGTTGGGAAGCAACTACGCTCATTTCGGGACTAGACGAGAGTGAGCCCGATAGAGGATAACCCTAGACTGGTCACGTTCCATATAAAATGGGGGTCGGTCCTATATGTACAAACCTTGGTCCGGTCCTTTTTACAAATGTAATAATTAGCAAACAGAATTGAAAAATCTGACCCTCGATCTCTCTTGTTTTAAGAAAAATTTTCCGCGCTCATTTACCTACTTCAAGGATGTCATATTATCTAAAAAAAAAAATAAAAAAAATCGATTTTTAAAAAAACGCGTTGAAAGTTTTCAATTTAATTTCATTTTGATGGAAAAAGAAAGGCATTATTCTCTTCCCACTATGTAAATACACCGAATGTTTCCTCCTTATTAATAATTCGAAATCCGTCCTTTTTGAGATATGACATTCTTGAAGTAATAGTAATGTATGGATGAAAAAGCGTATAAAAACTCATCATTTTATAAAAATTTGGCATTCTTTTTCACATTCCTAGTAATAAAGTGGATGTAATTTGAAATCAAAAGTATCCAGCTGAATATTCAAAAATTCTGTAGACGAGAAATATTTCCCAAATTCCACTTGAAATTAAAATACCTTCAAAATAATTTGCCTAATTTTGTTAGCTTAAATTCCCATTAAGAATATTTGAGCAAAAATTCGATGGATATAAAATTTTTATTTTCGCTAAAAATCCAAGCTTTCATTTCAGTTTTACCACAGAAACTGCCTTCACTTTTTTTCTCTCCAATAATTCGATAGAAAAAAAAGAAGAAAAGCAAATAAAATAAAGAAATAAAAAATAATAATAAAGAAAATCCCAATTTAAATCGAAATTGTGTCTGGAAAGTTTTTAGCACCCACTAGGTGCTAAAACATACAAAAAAAAAATGCATTTCAAACGTAGGCTCAAACTCGGCATGGCATCGAAATTGCGAATACGAGCCCATCGAGAAGAGCAACGACAAGGCCAAGCAACCTGTACCTCCCACAACGGATTAAGGCATAACAGCATATCAAGCGTCTATGAAACAACAAATATTTTTGCATATTTTCCCGCTGTTTTTTTGTTTTCTTTTACTTTTCTTTTTTTGTTCGTGAACCTTCATTGAAACATTCCAGCCATGCTGCTTTGTTGTTACTGTTTTGTTTTGTTAAGCAATTTTTTTTTTTTTTTTCTTTTTTGCTCTTCACATTTTTCCAATTTTTCCTCCCTTGATTTTTTCGTTGAATCACGTTGAAGTGCACCATCATCATGAATTTTATTTTCCATTTTTTTTTTTTTGGATTATTGTCGAAATTTATAGTGGAAACGTTTTGTTTTGCGATTGGATTGTTGAGACAAAAGGGAGCGGAAAACTGGCGCAGCAATTTTAATACAAAAAAAAAAAATGAACAAAAACAAGGCATGAGAAAAAGAAAAAGAATGCAGAAAGAACGAGTAGAAGAATAGAAGAGAGAAATATTTATGTTGGCAATGCCATCATATTGGACGATGCTGGAAAATATGGCGCTGAGAGCTTAATAGCGCATAGGGGATCTAAATGAAAACGGAGGAGCGTTAGAAAGGAATTTATTTGACTTTGTGATTGTAAGAATTAGAGTGGAAGAGAGTACCTACCATGACGATGACGAGAATGATGATGATGATCTAGAGGAATATGCAGTGATTAAGTCTAAAGAATGTGCTCATTAATGAGAATAGAGAACAAGGCAAAAGAACTTTCTCTTGAGCTTTGAAAACACCGATTGTTGTTAATAAGAGATTGGCGCCCAAGCAAGGACCGTTTATTATGATAATTATGGAATGCCGGTTTTTATTTTTCTTCCTTTGATTTTATTTAATACGATATTAACCTCATAATTGGAGAAATATATAACGATTATATATCCTTAACTTCTGCTTTGTTTTTTTTTTTTTTTTTTTTTTTCTAAAAAACAAAACGGTTGTCTTTTGATTACGTGAAACTTAAAAGAGAGCCACAAGAATAGTAGGTATATGTACCTACCAACATGAATAAACCGAAAATTCCGTTTGATATTTTCGAAATTGCAGGGGGGAGAATATTGTTGAGCTATCAGATATGCATGCAATATTGCCAACAAAAGGTGGAGTGGGAGGAGTGCGGTTTGGCTGAACATCGCGTTGTGTCACATGAGTAACAATTATGGCTGGCTGTTGACTTCGTTTGAGCCGAGCGTATGAGTGCAATTAACTGCTTCATTCGCATTTGTATACACACATTCGGTTGCATGCACATGTTGCTATAAACATGTGTCTATCTCTCAGTAGTTAGATGCCATGCTGTGATGAGACGACTAACTACTGAGACTCAAGTGTTGTTTTGCAAAGCGTTAAATTGATGATAGTTGAAAAAGTCAAGTGCAAGCGACAGTGTTGGTGAGTGATAAAATTTCAAGTGTTACTATGCCAAGAAGCTCATAGTGATAGATCGAGCGAGAGAGCGGGAGATCTGGAGTACTGGAGTGCTGGAGAGCTGTAGAGCTGGAGAGATAAAACAAGTAATAAAAAGAAAGGATCGTAAAAAAAATAAGTTTTTAAACAAAAGGTATATCAACCAACAACCGTACACGACTACTAAACTGTGTAAAGTCGACGAAGACGTGTTAAGTGAAGGAAAACTGTCATAAAAAGGTCATATGAGAAGACGTAGACGAGCACAAGTGCTGAAAGCGGAGTAAAAGTACCTACGAGTATTCTTAGTTAAGTTGAATGGAGTTTAGAGTTCCGAAAATATTGCCAGCTATAAGTGGAGGATTGTGATGTAGTGTTGGTGTGGAATATTGCTATTATGGCAACAATTTTCATTGTTATGCTTTCATGACTCCGTGCGTCGTAAAAACACACTGTATGCATGTGTATGTGTAGTTTAAAACGTGCTGTGATGCGTCCGAATTGATGGAACAATGTTGGGGTGTAAAAACGATTCGGGTTAATTGAACAATGAAACTCGATGAGGAACCTTTGAAAAAGGTCGTGATAGATTTTTATTATTTTTTTTTTTTAGTTCCTGTTGTGATCATTGGCTTGATAACTCCTTCGGTTATTGTTTGCGGTTAGTGAACTGTAACGGGCACTGTTGTAGAAAATTTTGTGCAGACACATTGAAATGACAACGTTTTGAATTTTAAGAGACATACAATAAATGCTCCAAGTTGATTTTAAAATCATTGACTTGCCAGACAATAGCAGAATCGTTTAACTTAAAGCAAAATGTGGCGCCCGAGCAGGGATCATTTCAGTGGCATACCTATTGTCCTGAAAGTTGATAGCATATTGATTGAATTGTAAACTTTTACACTTTTAGGGGGCTGGTTCCTTTACTCAAACAAGGCTAAACGAATAACTCAATGAATTTTTTAAATTTTATTCGTCGCCCAATCATGATCCTTAAATGTTTTTTTTCATTGTTGTGTATTTTGCCATTCTTTCCTATCATTATTTTTATTATTTTTGTTTTCACATTTTCATATTTTTCTCATCGACAGCGCCTTCCCTTGACTCCACTTTAATCAATGTAATGTATTAATGCGTAATCATACAATTCATAACTCTCACGATTATCGAAATTCATTTACGAACGTGTTCAGTCATGTGTTCATTATGCGATTCATTCATTTTACTTTCATACCTTAAGTTTCTCGAAGCTGCTGTTCCTTATTCCCGTTTTCATCTGTCCTTTTTTCTTTTTTCTTCTTTTTTGCCAATAAAACAAATAGCACAATAAACTAGATCACAGAGCAGCGCCCCCAAAACTCATTTTGGACGACCAACCAAGAGAGCCACCCTATTTTGTTGCCGCTTACGCTTTTGTGCTATGTTGCGTTGCGTTCGGTTGTGTTCGTTGTTCGGTTGTGTTCGCCGCCTTGTTGTGTTGGTTGTCTTGATAAATTTGTTTTTCACATTTATTTTTGTGCCTTTTGTTGTATGTCGAAAAGCAGATTACGATTTCGTTCATCATTATTGTAAGCTTTTACTCGTTTCGTGTGCGACTAACGATGTCCCAGACACAATATCAACAAGGAACAGCCAAATATGAGCAACCATTAGATGCAGCACCCAACAGCCAGCAGCCAGCAGCCAGCATCCAGCCCAAAGCAGCGAAGCAACAACGACATCGAGAACGGCTTACGCTGAACGAACGAAAAGGTCCTCATCATATTCTAACAATAGAACTCATTCGTAGGTTCAATGCGACCTGATTTCGTTCTTTTATTCTTTTCTCATTTTCCTCGTCATTTTGAGATGTGGCTATTATCATTAGAACGTATAGAAGGCGGAAAATTTCTTTTTTCCTTTATTTTTTTTTTCTTCTATTTAAAATTTTTTTTTTTGCGTTGTACGCACTTTTAAGCGCAATCAGTATCGAAGTACTTTGAGTTCGCTCTGAGTGGAGGGGATATGAAATTGGTGCTTCCAACCCCTGATAACGGGTCGTCGTCCATGTTTAAGAGAGACGTGCGCGCGTGTGTGTGTGTGTGTGCGTTGCGATGGTCCTGACGTGTAATTAGTCAAAATTTCGTGCTGTTTCACTTTAAAGCTTCATTACGTTGCGTTGGACTGTTCAGTTTCATTGCTCTGAGGTTTCAATTTCGGCTGACGATGACGTCCAGGTTTGACGTCCACATTCACGTTATGTTAAGGATGAGGTACAGTGGAATGGAGTGAGAGACGAGTGTCGTCGACAGCCCGCTGGGATGGGTGTTACTGCGATAATGATTCACTATGGATGATTTTTGGTTGAGGAAAAGTGATGCTTCTCAAAATCTAGCGAGGGAAATCGTTGGTTTTCCTAAAAAACCACAAACGGAGTGGTGGTGGGGACATCCTTCTTTTGATTTTTTTTTTAATTCTCCCCGCTCGTACGCTCGATTTTTTGTAAACCAAAATTTTTACTGTTCCCTCGTGTTTCTTAGAAAGTTTTTCTAATTTTTTTTCTCCTTTTATAATGTTTTTTTTTTTTTTTTTCCCCAACTTCGATTCCAACTCCAATGGGTGAAGCGTTTTTTTCATGTTTTTCCTTTTATTTTATTTTTGATCATTTTTTTTTTTTTTTTCGTCTTCCTGATATTCCTGTTAGAGTTGGACAGTTGCGGACAGCGTAGCCACAGCTCGATGGCCGCACACTAGAGCACAGCGTGACAGCCATTGAAGTTTGCTGTAAGACCCAACGGACTGAAATTGACACATCATAAATCATGTTTTATTAATTGTCATTGCCGTTTGATGCAGCAGGAGCAGCAAGAATATCGGGATTTGACAATTTGTTAGTCATAAATGTTGTAAATTTTCACGCAGTTTTTTTGCTTTCTTTGCTTTCCTTTGTCAATTCTATTTTTCCATTCGATTCTCCTGTGGACTGGAAAATCAAATGTTTTTTTGTTGAAGTGTTTTTTTTTTTTTTAAAACGTTTTTCTCATGGATAGACGATTTGAAATGTGGGTGAGATCGCAGGCCAGAAACTATTTTCGGAGGATATTTGAAGCTGGGTAAGCTGGCTGTCGTCTAGCTGGGTAGGTGATAGAGCATTTATTGCTATTTTGGGCTTAATTTGCGACTTCAGCTTCATTGCCTTTCAAGAGTTTGTTGTCCAATATAAAATGATGAGAGCTCATGAAAGGTGTCGTGTCGCGGGGCCTGTAAAAAATATTTTTTCCAAATACAGTCGATTATGGAGAGTGTGAAACCCTGATAGAGTGAACTGCTGGCCACCAAGTCTGAACACATGGACTGAGGTTTATACAATAGATTTCGCTCGTGTTCATCTTCTCGCGAGAAGAGCTTTGAAAAATCCTTAGGAGAAGAAAGTTCGTACCCTTCCATGTAAATTTGTGTTCATATCCGAGTCATCGAAAGGAAATTAAATTTTGAAAAAAGTAGTCTCGTTCGTGTGAACAACCTCGCTAATGTGAACAGGTCTTGCAAAAATTAGTTCACTCTATCCAGTCTCTGATCCATAATAAATAGCTAAAACAAAAAAAATAAAAATAGAAACAAACACAAAATGAAAAGCAAATAAAAATTCAGAAAAAAAAATGATCTAATGTAAAAATGCACACAGTAATTATGTTGCTGCGCCGAAATAATTTTCCGCATCATAAAATGATCGATGAGCCCAAGTCGAGTGCCGTTATTAATTCGTTATAATTCACCGTCGCGCGTATGGTCTGCGGCGCCACTATCAGTGCAAAGACTTTGCAATTATTCAAATAAAATTGAAAATGAATGCGGACAAAATATCCATAAGTGTAAATAGCAGTCCAATGGTCAAAAGGTGCTTTCGGCTGTAGCCAGCCCAGCCCAGCCACGCCATATACATATGTATGTATGTTATATGTGTGCACATATGCCCATATACATATCCACATAGTATATGCCGAGGCTAGTCATTAAGGCTGACTTGCAATTGGCGCTGCGCATGCGCAGTGACAGCATGAAAAATCCACAAGAAGCATTAGATTAATGTGTGCGCACTTCGATATAACCGCAAGCGTGGTTTTTTGTGCGTTTTTTTCCCCTTCCCCCCTCTCTCTTTTGGTTTGTCGTAGATTGGCGCCACAAAAACAAACGAACGTCAACAAGAACAATTGGCGGTAGGATTGCGAACTTTGAGTTTATGCGATTGTTGCGCTGTGGTGCGGTTTTGCAATTCAGGGCGTTTGAATTACTACTTTGATGAGTCACTAACTCACTCATAATCGGGACAAGTGCACCAATTCGCGCATAAAACTTGCGAATTATAACACCTTATGGATAAACGACCGACGACGACGACCATTCGATCGAAGGGGAAGGTAAAATGAAGAAAAAAAAGAAGTATTTTAAATAAAATAAAAATCAAAAATAATAGAACAAATAAAGTCGGTCGGTCGGTCGTCGGTCGGTCGATCGATCAAAATATGCGTTGGCAATCACACTTGGCCGGCCGTCACACATTTCACGTTGCATGTAGGCGTGTAATGCGCCAAAGCGAGACGTTGGCGTCAGGTTGTCGATTGCAAATCGTGCTTCAACCGGCAACATTGTGTAGCAATAAAACGCAATAAGGAACGACAAACGAAAACAACAACAACAATAGCAACAACAACAAAAGCAATATCAGCGAACGCGGCAAAGGCGGCATTCATCGGCTTCACGCTGCATTCGCAATTAAGCGGCACACGGCATCGCACCACAGCTGTTGACTGACACAGTCAGACAGACCGACAAACATACTGACGGACGAACGGACATACAAACGTCCTGAGAGACAGACAAACGAATAAACAATCAAGCCAGCCGAATGTGGTGAGTGACGTACCAAGTACACGCGATTTTCTCCACGGTGCACAGTAGGCGCCAACATTCACATCCATTTGTTTGTTTGTTTGTTTGTTTCTTACAGTGCGGATCGAAAATCAATGAACCGCTTTGGCGAATGCAAAATGCATTTTTTTTTTGCCTCAATTTGATTAAATACCGATTGGCATGTTTAGCGGCAATTGCATGCGAAAAATTCGCACTGCCGCCCGAATAAACTACTTAATACTTATAACTACCATGCAATATGAAATCTGTTGAAGCATTTAAACATATGTTGCTGTGGCGCGGCGAGGCGCTTTGTTGCTCTGCTTCGTGTGGCTTATTCCGAAAATGTTGCTAACGTTTTTAACGGCGGATCAACTGTTTTGACGATTTATTCGTTTTTAAATTGCTAAAAGAAAAAAGCAGCTGAAACGAGGAAGCACGGAACGCGTGTGTTTAACCTTGAACTTGGATGAGGGGAAAATTTAATTAATAAATAAAAGCCATAAAAAAAAAAAAAATATTTAAAATACAAAATAAATGTATATATGTTGGAGTGGCTGCCCGCGTTGCGATACCACGAGGGCTCTTTCTTGTATTTGTTGGTGTGTATCTCTTTTTATGAATTGTGTCCCTAACACGCGATTTTTTGAAAAACCAGTACCAGGCTTGGAACATCACACTCCATTTCGCCTGTGCCGGGAATCGAAACTCGAACCCTGGGATCAAGAGCATAGCAACGCATTCTCTACGCTATCCCAGAGCCACAATAAAAAATTATAAAAAGGCAAACTAAAAAATTCAATGAAAATGTTCAAGCTCTCTCAATAGGGAGAATCCAGTAATTAAGTAGGGTAATTACACCTATTGTGGACCCAAAAGTTTAAATACAAATTTGGTGAAGAAGATTAACCGTGGTTTTTATATACCATTCGCTAGTCGATATAATAACGAACATAGTAAACATTCCAGTGGTCCACTCTAAGTGACAGTCCACTTAAGGTGACCATTCCCTACCTTTTAGGTATAAATTAAACTAGTGTTGGCCAACTCAACCGCCCAAAAGGATCAGCTCTATATCCTTGACTCGGCAATCACACTCAGAGGTAAAAAAAAATGTCCTATTCTTTTACCTCACGAAAATGTTCCCCTCGTCCTCTCATATCGACCCCTTTTCGCGAAACTATCGTATGTCAAAAAAATAAAATTTTACAGGAGCGTTTTTTCGAACTTAAACTTATTCCGCATTGTATCCATAACTACAGTGCTTAAAGTTATAATTTTTTGCCAGTAGATGATTTGAAGGCTTTAGACCAAATTTGCATAAAAAGTCAATTTCGTAAAAAAAAATTTAAAAGGGGTCGATATGTGCAACTTTTATGTCCACAAAAGGTGAGCGCGGAGGGTATTTGGTATCTAAAAAGGCAAGAAAAATGACTCACGAATTTAATCTCACGCTTAAAGTCAAATGTGTGGTCCCCCCATTTTCGGTAAATTTTCGTCCCGTTTTTAAAATTTCGAGTCTGAATGAGACCTTTTTTATTTTCCCCTTTTAAAACCCTGGAAGCATTATCCATGCGGGAAAAATTTACCACTTAAAGTGTGCGAAGACCTAAGCTTAAAAAAGTCTTCTAAATTCTGCCAAAAATGGCAAAAAAAATTTTTTTTAATAACAGTTAAGCTTGAGTGAAATTTTTCTCACTAAAAAAATTTAATTTTATTTATTCGTATTTTTTTTATTATTATTTTTTTTTTGTAAAAAATTTTCATCGCACTAAAGCGCAATATCCCTTTGCATTACACTTGAAACAAAACCAATTAAAACAAACCAAAAACTTGAAGGAATATGCGAACGACGAGAACGTGTGCTGAGGAAAAATCGTCTCACACAAATAGAGTAACTAATTCCAAAGGTAAACACCCAAAGCACTTCCATCCAGCGCCCCCATACAATATGTTGTTCTTTTTCGGAGCCGAGAGCAGTCGTGATACTAGTTGACGTTCTTGTCTATCAACTAAAAGAGCGAGGGCGAGGGCGAGGATGAAGCAAAGTACAGGCAAAAATTTTCTCGTTTCTCTTTGCATGTCCTTTGGGCTTGTGCTTGTGCTTGTAGTGCTCTTTATCCCATCCGTCCGTGTGTCGGCCGTCGCTCTATAAATTCGTGTGCTGGGATAGCAAGGCGAGAAATCAGTTTATGACCCAAATTTTGAAGCATTTTCATTGTAATCCACTAACTAGGTCCCATATCAACATGATAAACAGCCAGAGGTATCCCTTTGAGGGCAATCTCCACCATACCGCGGCAAGAGCAGAACCTTTCCGTTCGTCCTTTTAATGCGTGACTTAATCTGGTAATAAATGGGATTTTGTATCATTTATTTTTTGTCTTTTTTGGTTCAACTTTTTTTTTTTTTTTTTTTGTAGTCCTTTGCAACCATATTCTCTCACTTGATGTGACATGCCGTCGTAGTGGGGTGTGATAGTTTCTATTACTCTCCCCCCTTCACTTCACTATACTCCAATCAGTCCAGTGCAATCCACCTGGCTCAACTCAGTGCAGTCCACAATGATACTATCTAACGAAGGAGACACGTACAAATGTAAGAAGGTATTTGCCTAGCGTGCCTTCATTTCTCATTAATTCATGCTCTATTCATTTGTGTTTGTGCTTGTCGCTTTGGTTGACTTTAATTCAATTTTTTTTTCATTTTTTCGGCTTTTTCTTCTCGTGTAGTTTTTTTAAATATTTTTTTTTTTTTTTATAGTAGCTACACGAAAGCGTTGTTCATCATCATCATCATCAACCATAGTCATCAGATCAGAGTTTTGGTGAAAAGCATATAAAAACCAAGCAGAGAATAGTCCAAATTAATCCCAGACATCAGGTGTGCTAGACAGGTCATTATTTTTGGCATACAGCCATCCATGTCAACCTTCGTATTGCAATTACCCCTTTCCGTTCTTCTTCCCTGTTTCTTGACACCTTGATATTCTTTTGGTGATGGGCTTTCCTCCATCTCAGCCTTCCCCTATCTCTCTCTTTCGTTCTCTTTCTTTCTCTCTTTATCTCTTCTCTCTTCTCTCTCTCTCTCTCTCTCTCTCTCTCTCTCTCTCCTCTTCTCTCTCTGCGTCCCTTTCGGTTTTAAGCTGCAAGATGTCATTCCGTTTCATTAGATCCTCGCATCCTCGCTTTGCTCGAACTTCAGAGCCATTTTTTTTTCTTCAGTCTCTTTCAAAGTTACTCATCTCTAAGGCTTTATCCGGTTGGATGCTGTGCTTTAATTGCAATTGAATAGTGGAATACCTTTCGTTTGGATTTTATTATTCTTATTTTCTGCTCAAAATTTAATACTGATTCGAGGTCTTCGGACGATGGTAGATGTTGGGGTGGAGTGGAGTGGAGTAGCCGTTGCGGAAAGTATAATGAGTTGCGCAAAACTGTCGTTAAAAGGGTTCTTTGAGCATTGATTGAAGTCGAAGCTTGCGATTTGTCTTGTGACAAAAGTAAAATCTGTTTAAATAGAATCAAAAAAAAAAAATGTCACCGTACTTAAAATTCTGAGCATTGCAATGAAGTCGAAGGCCTCTGCTTCAATTTGTCATTGATTTGAAGGTACATATTCAAAAAGAGAAATTACTGATTGTGAAAAAAAACTAGATACGAAAATAACCAGAAATCCATTATTAGATATGGTTAAGTCTAGGATGAATATGTCATCACTGAAAGGTCGTTTTTGCCATCCATGACTGAAATTCATATTTATTTTATTTTTTATATTTTTTTTTTAAATTAGGTCATAGGGTTTAAGAAGAATGAAAGCATTCTATACTTTGTTGAAGAAGTATTCACGCATTGACGAATTAATAACTTCAGATCCATTCATAGATAGTCGTAACCGTAGCTGCCTAGCGATGCCATAATATGTCATCACGAAAGGGTTCGTTTTTGCCATCCCCATACCTGAACCATTCATATTTCATTTTATTGAAATAAGGATAGCTGTAAGTCATTTATTATTAGAATCTTAAATTCAAGGAACGAACCGGTTAAATATATATGAAGCCTTGATTAAAGTGGAAAGCATATAATGATATACAATAATATTTAACTTCATAAATCTTAATATTGTGCAATCTTACGGAAGAATTCAATTGTTTGATAGTTAATACTTCATTGAGCTACGCTTCCGCAGAATCGTACTGCTGCCCTTTAGCGGACGACACTACCATTTTTAATGAAGTGGAAAATCATTTCAGAAAATTATACAATACGGTAGGTAGGTATGTATGTTAGCAAAGAAGAAGAAAAAATCAATAAGTAGCATTCCAAAATTTATCCTTCATTCGGTCTCCCATAAAATGTGCCTGCCCCCCGCAACATTTCATTCGTTAATTTCATGAGCTTCAATGGAAAATTACATCGAAGCGGAATTCTTGAGCGCTGAAGCCGCCGCACCTCTGTCCCATCAGTACTTGCTGTCTCTCAAAGTGGCCAAAGGAAAGAGAGAGTGAGAGAGGCAAAGAGAGGCAAAGAGAGTGAGTGAGGGGACATTTATTAATTTGTCAAAGCGTAAAATCGCAGTAAGTGGACTTTTGAAGCTTGTTAGTTTCAAAAAGACATGCAAGCCCATCGAGTCCTGGACTGGACTGAAATGAATAGCGCCGAGAGAGCTCCCAGTAGGCAACTTATCGCAGGATCGCGCAAATCGCCTACACTGGCAAGCACTCGAACACACTCACCCATAATGTTCCATAGTCGACATAGTGACAATAGATTCGGTGGGCTTCATTAGTTACTGTTTCAAATGAAAGGAGTCCAGTCCATTTTGCTATGGTGCGGTGAAACGATGAAATTGATGTAATTGAAATAGGGACTAGATGGGGAAAAAAATTGGCTTTTCCTTTTTCTTTTTTTTTCGTCTGCTCGTATTAAAAGTGAAATCTCCTTTTGGCTAGACTTAGCTTTAATTGCCTCTTCCTGAGATAAGTGGACGGATGGATGCTCGGCTCTGTCCCTAGCCGGCCGAGGACACGAAATATGTATATGTTAAAGAAAATATAGGGGGGGGGGGGGGAAAACAAATGCTGCGAGCGATAGCGCGAGGAGAGTAGAGAGAGATAACACAGTTGCAATCTACATTGGCATTAAAACTAAGCCTCCGGTTGACAGTTGAGGAAAATTAATGATTCTTGTATTTAGTTTGCTGCTTTATACGAATCTACTTCTTGTTTCCTTCATTTCTTTGAAGTTTTTCCACGAACGATTTTCCTTTCGTTGCCATATAGCTAGCCATATCCATTGGTTCGTTCATTCATGCGAAGTTGAGCGTTGATCTTTTCTTTTTTTCCCCCAATTTTTTTTTTCATTTTTCTCGATTTTTTTTTTTGTTCCTTTTTTTTCTGTTTCAGTTCGGTGCGGTTCAGTTGATTTGTGTTTTTGTTTGTTCGTTTGTTTATAATACTCGTATGAAAGTGGAAAAGTAGATAATGTCTTTCCGTAATGAAAACTTTATCCATTTGTTTACTTTTTTTATGGACTTGAGCTAAGTGGGCCTCTGTGGAGAGCTCATGGAAGGAAAGCTTCCTGTTCGCGTTGCTTTTATTTCGTTTTTTATTTTTACTTTTTTGACATTTTTATTTATTTTTATTTTTTACTTTTTTCATTTTTTGGCTCAATGACTTTGCTAGAAAATTTTCTTTGATACATTTATATTTTATTTTTATTTTTCTGATGCGGCTCTCTTTTTTTTTTTGCTCCTAATTTAATGAGGTTTTTGTGCTGGTAATCGCTAAGAAGATAGCTTCCAAATATTTTTTTTTTTTTTTTTACTTTTTTCATGAGTTCTTTTTTCTTTTCTCCAGACTCATTCTCCTATTGTGTACTTCAGAGAAATTTCAAGTCATTGTAGGTCATTTTTATTTCATGAAATTCTGAAGAGTGTTTCAGTTTGTTTCGGAGAAACAAAGTCAATAGCAATGAATTCAAATTCAAAAAAATAATTTCTTTTTTTCTTCTCATTTCTTTCAGGTATGTACAAATTGTCCGAATATATTCAAAACTACTTATGACAGAAATCTAAGAGCTTGTGTAAGTAGTAGTTACTAAGTACACTCAGAAAAAGTTTAACATTCGATGAAGAAGGCAATCAGAATGGAAGTCAAATCAAAGTAGTCGAAAGGACTAACATTAGCGAAAACAACGTGCACTCAATATGATTGGCATTGGCAGGGTTAAGTTGGCGTCGCAGTAAACTACACCACGGAGATCCACTTAACAAAGAGTTTTTAATGAAAAAAATAAAATAAAAACTATAATATAATCGATATATCGATATATGCTTGTCTCATCCCTATAGTTAATGGTAATCGGAAGATTAATTGAAAAAAAGCGTCGGCAAATAATTTTGCAAAGTTTCGATTACGATGATTTTTCTAAAATTTCCTTGCTGATGATTTGCGTAATGTGCTTAGAAAAACGACCATCTAAAAATAAATAATAATAAAAAATATTTAAAAATTTAAAAAAAAATTTTAATCAATACAAAAAAAAAAATACAAAAATAATAATAATAAAAGCCTTTTGAAAAATTTTATTCGATAGTTAAAGAAAAGTTTGCCCTTCTTATGGTCAAGGTTCTTCTTTTGAAATAGGGATGTGCAAAAATATCGATATATCAAAATATCGATATTTTTAAAACGATATATCGAAAATTTATACTGATATTTTTGCTCGGCGATATATCGTACATCGATATACTTTTCCCGAAATCGAAAGCGATATTTTATATATATATGTCTATCGTTGTAAACCTGTGCTTCACACGCATTTCTCTTGGATATAAAGCGTCATTTTAATCGTTCGTATCTTATCTTATCGTATCATATCTTATCATACCATCTGAGAACTGGAAAACGTCCTTTTGTCCTTTTGTATCTAAAATATGTACAGTCTTAAGCAGACACCTACGGAATCCAAATATATGTTTGCTTAACAAAGGTATTCGCTTAAGAGGAAAGTATTTGAGAAGCAGGAGCACAAGAAAATTTCTGAAATCTGTCCGTTTAGAGTAGTGTCCGCTTAGAAAGGTTCTCCCCAAGCAGAAGGTAGACTGTATTTTAGTAAAATAGTCATTTTTAATTGGCATTTATAATTCGATATATCGAAAGCTCGATATTTTTCCCCCGATAGTATCGTTTCAATTTCGACGCTTTTTAAATACATATATCGATACGATATATATCGATGTATTTTCCCACTTTTCCCATTCCTATTTTGAAAGCAGCCATGAAAGATCGACATCTAAAGTACAGGAAGGGCAATTCCATTTGGTTACACCCCTCACAAAACAGACCACAGGATGTGATCCTCAAGGATGGATTTATAATTATAAAACCTTTTAACAACAATTTGAACAACAGTCAACAAACAATTTCTGCCCAGAATAGCTGTGACGGGTGTGACCTTTAGGACTTCTTAATTTTTCAATCACTTGCCATTTCCATTTCCAGTCTCTTTGATGACGATAGGCCCTCAAACCAATTTCTAATTGTCACTCGCTTTAGGCGTTAATACATTTGTGTGTATACATTTAAATACATATATAGTCATATGTGTCCCATTCATCCTTACACATTTATATGATCTTCTTTGTTCCATCATTTATTAATGCAATTGACGCTTTATATGATGAAACATCCTGCCAAATATGCTTCGAAATTTTGTAGGCTTTTTCACACATAATCAAAAAGGAAATGTCCTTTCGCCATTACGTAGCTGTCATTTATAGCTTCTGCGTAACCAATGCCATTCATTCATTCAATGTGCTCCAAGAAATATTCGAATAATAGACCGACCGACCGACCGAACCATGGACCAACCCACCAACACACTCACACAAACGACCATGCCGTCCAATGTCTTGTGTTCTATTATTGTACAATGTCCCAACGTCTCGTCATATGGCTCTTGGCAGAAAGCACTTTATCAAATTGCCAAAATTCATACGACGCTGCTGAGCTCATTGTTGAGCCATCTCTATTCAATTTAGTCTTAGCAAACACGACGGACGGCGAAAGAGGGACCAAATACCGAACACCACCGAACACCGAATACCGAAAGTCATAACAATGGCTCTTGGACATGTGATACATATGGCAACGGCATGTCCTCATGCATGTGCTATTTCATGTATTATTGTGTTATGCATTGAAATTGGCATTATTATTTCTTATTATTGCTACTATTGTCGTTGGCATTGTGAAAATTTAATAGCATTTTATTGATTATCATTGTCATTCGTGGCTTTGAGCGCGAATTTGTCAATTTGATTTGAACAATTTGGCAAGTTTATTTCGTTCGAATGAAGCACCACAGTGAAGAAAATTTCGGGCGAAAAAAAAAAATCAAATAACAGTCGTTATATGTAGTACCTATAAATTGTTGAATTCTAACGAAAAACAAGTAAAGAAGTTTACATCGGCAAAGCCGATTGCACACATACCTTTTCCTCAGCCTAAAATATGTTAAAACATTACCTTAACGAAAATTCCTGCCGTTTTCGTTGTTCTAGCTTGGATATCTATTTATACCTTATCTGTTCTTTGATTTAGCTTCTAAAACTCGAGATTATTATTAAGCACAAAATTTTCGCGGATGGTGAGCATGGTCAAATTTTAACCCTTAGAGGACATTTTGTTTAGCTGCGAAATACTCAATTCAAAATAGTGAAAATCAAATTTTCGCGAATTTCGCGAATGGTGGTCTTGACCAAATTTTAACCGTTAGAGGCCATTATATCTACCTGCGAAATACTCAATTCAAAATAGTGAAAATCAAATTTTCGCGAATTTCGCGAATGGTGGTCATGGTCAAATTTTAACCCTTAGAGGACATTTTGTTTAGCTGCGAAATACTCAATTCAAAATAGTGAAAATCAAATTTTCGCGAATTGTGGTCATGGTCAAATTTTAATCTTATGTGACGACTTTATTTGGCGGCAAAATACACAATCGGACGAAGCAAAAAAAATCATTTTTGTATACAGATATGAGAATAAGAGAAAGAGTGTTATTTTCTAATGTGTAGGATGATGACCATAGTTATAGCGATGTCGCAATTTTTTTTCAGCGAAAGCTTAAGTCTACATGGTAGCTATACACACACCAAATTTCAATAAGCTGGGATGTAAAGTAAAAAAGTTATCCACGAAAAACGTTAAAAATCGTGATTTTTGAAACTTCTGAACCACTTCCCACGACCCAAGAAGGGACTACGAAAAAAATTTGTATGCAGTTTTTCGGACATTTACCTGGTTCAAGTCCATGCCAAATTTCAATATGATATCTTTCATGGCTTAGGAGTAAATTACGAAAAACTAAAGTGTGACCGACAGACAGACAGACAGACAGACAGACAGACAGACAGACAGACAGACAGACAGACAGACAGACAGACAGACAGACATGGCTAGATCGATTCCTCTTGTCACCCTGATCAAGAATATATATATATGTCTATATCTATCGCGACTCCTTTGGTATGTTACATACTCCGTGCCAAACTTAATATACCCTTTCCTTCGGAAAAGGTATAATAATCATGATTCATATTTATATACTTTAAAATATAAATATTTTTTAACATTTTATTTTATATTTTTATACCTTTTCCGAAGGAAAGGGTATATTAAGTTTGGCACGGAGTATGTAACATACCAAAGGAGTCGCGATAGATATAGACATATATATATATTCTTGATCAGGGTGACAAGAGGAATCGATCTAGCCATGTCTGTCTGTCTGTCTGTCTGTCTGTCTGTCTGTCTGTCTGTCTGTCTGTCTGTCTGTCTGTCTGTCTGTCTGTCTGTCTGTCTGTCGGTCACACTTTAGTTTTTCGTAATTTACTCCTAAGCCATGAAAGATATCATATTGAAATTTGGCATGGACTTGAACCAGGTAAATGTCCGAAAAACTGCATACAAATTTTTTTCGTAGTCCCTTCTTGGGTCGTGGGAAGTGGTTCAGAAGTTTCAAAAATCACGATTTTTAACGTTTTTCGTGGATAACTTTTTTACTTTACATCCCAGCTTATTGAAATTTGGTGTGTGTATAGCTACCATGTAGACTTAAGCTTTCGCTGAAAAAAAATTGCGACATCGCTATAACTATGGTCATCATCCTACACATTAGAAAATAACACTCTTTCTCTTATTCTCATATCTGTATACAAAAATGATTTTTTTTGCTTCGTCCGATTGTGTATTTTGCCGCCAAATAAAGTCGTCACATAAGATTAAAATTTGACCATGACCACAATTCGCGAAAATTTGATTTTCACTATTTTGAATTGAGTATTTCGCAGCTAAACAAAATGTCCTCTAAGGGTTAAAATTTGACCATTACCACCATTCGCGAAATTCGCGAAAATTTGATTTTCACTATTTTGAATTGAGTATTTCGCAGGTAGATATAATGGCCTCTAACGGTTAAAATTTGGTCAAGACCACCATTCGCGAAATTCGCGAAAATTTGATTTTCACTATTTTGAATTGAGTATTTCGCAGCTAAACAAAATGTCCTCTAAGGGTTAAAATTTGACCATGCTCACCATCCGCGAAAATTTTGTGCTTAATAATAATCTCGAGTTTTAGAAGCTAAATCAAAGAACAGATAAGGTATAAATAGATATCCAAGCTAGAACAACGAAAACGGCAGGAATTTTCGTTAAGGTAATGTTTTAACATATTTTAGGCTGAGGAAAAGGTATGTGTGCAATCGGCTTTGCCGATGTAAACTTCTTTACTTGTTTTATATAATTTTAAATCTTTAAATTTATTATTTTTTTAAAATTTTTAATATGTAAGGTAAGTGCACCACGTAAGGCCCACCGAACACCTTTTCCATTACAGCGTACAGCGTATTGATGATACAAACCCGATTGTTTTTTTGTTGTTTTATTTAAAAATGTTCTATACAAAAACAAAAAGTTCGACCAAACAACATTATCGGAAACGCTCCTAAAATGCGATTTAAAAAAAAACGCCTTTTTGGGCCTTACGAGGAACATGTGTACCTTAAAAGGCCCACACAGAGAAAACGATACCACATAAAATGGAAGAAAAACAATAAGATTTCTCTATGGTTTTTATCCAAGAAGATTGTCTTATTGAAACCATAGAGAAAAACTTATTGTTTATTTTAACGAAAAATTGAACGAAAAGTTAATAAGATAACTTCTTAATTTTGATATGAAATCTTGTAAAAAAAAACAAGGTCGGCGGGTTCGATCCCTGCTCCAGCGAGCGTTTTTTTAAATTTTTTTTATTTTATTTTATTTATTTTTTTTTTTGGAAAAGTAGATTATTTAACATTTACATTATTTAAAAAACTGAAAAATTAAGGATTTTACCAATCTTGTTATGCTTAAAAAATTTAAAAAAAAGATTCTATAGGAATTTCTTGAAAGAACTTGTGCGTGACGTTTTGAAAGGCCCGACGAAAGCAACTGGTTCGCGTCCAAATTACTTTATGCCCTCCGTATTTTTTCCTTAAAACTTACTTGTCTGTTTTATTCTCCATTTTTCCACAAATTCTTTGGCCTGCGGCGGGGTTCAAACTCGGACCTTCCAGATTAAAAGTCTAGCACACTTCAAATACGCCATCGCGAGATATGATTTGAGCTTGCTAGATTGATCATATCAATGTAAGTGCAAAAAACTGGAATGAATACGGAATTCATTTACTTTTTTAAATCAATAAGTCTTGCTTTTAATATTAAAAAGGCTTCTTCTTAAAACGATTTTCTTCCACTAAGGAATCTTATCAAAACGTCATTTTTATAATAAGGTCACCTTATTATTTTACTATATCAAGAATATTCTTGAACAGAAATAATGAGATATTCACATTAAATGTATGAGGATATCTTTTAAAATGTTTCAACAAGATTTTCGCTATGCATTCAAAGAGTTTTATCTATGGAAAAAGCACATCGTTCATATAGTTTAAGAAGATTTCTCTATAAAATCGCTCAATAAGGGGATCTTATCGATTTTATGGGGTCATATTTTTTTTGTGTGCACTTATTCCTTCTTTGAGATTATGAACCCAAACCTGCATTAATAATGTAAATGCTAGTAAAAAAAATTTAAATTAACAGACAAAATTTGTTTATTAGAATAAAAGATTAATCGCTATTTAAGGATACAAAAGGTTCGTCCTACTCTTTTGACCTCAGAGCAACTCAAGATATGGTTTCTTAATGTCCGTCGTTGCATTTTTTATGTATCGGCCTTCATAGGCTTTCCAAGAAAAACAATTTTCAATTGAATTTTTTACCATAAACACATACCTCTGTATCTTTACAATACAACAAAATTTCTTATTTAAAGAAAGCAACCCACAATTTCACAATAGATTATTATTTTTTAAGCATCGTCTACTATAAAAATGGCATTTTTACGCCTCTGTTATTTTCAACTGTGGTCGCCGCAAATATTGTACGATTGTCTTAATTTTTTATTTCTACTAAATATTTTGGGGACATGTTTCAACATGTGCAAGTACAAGAATATTTGATAGTTCGAAGTTGGTGAAAATGAAAGTGGGACTTACGAGGAGCCGGGCCTTACGTTGTTGTGCACTTACCTTATTTCAATAAATTTCTCGTGCCTTCCAAAATGAATTTTTCGAACAATGACGAATAACACAAGTTTACAAATAAAGGCCAACTTTTGGACCAGAAAAACTGGATAGCGGCCCTATAGGAATTTTTCGTGCTGATTCCGAATCTGGTACCCGTTTTTCTCTATCACGTCAAGTTTTTGAGAAATCGTTAAATAACGGTTTTTGACATTTTTACCTATAGTCTATGTCAATAATGAGGTCGTAGACCCTATATGCCTTAACCGATTTCAAAGTTTTTGGTACTCATATGAAAGAGGAATGACAACGCAACATATCCTTGATACACAAATTTGGAATTGATTCAGTAACTTGGAAGCTATAGGGCAAAAAACGCGATGCTGATTTCCAATTTTTAGCGATTTTGTTTAAAAACTTGAAATTCAAATGGTTATAATTTCCGAACCAAGGCTGGTATTCCAGGTCTTAATACTTTGAATGAAAGAACAATCAATTGAAAAAGTTTTGAGCCTAAAACAAAAAAAATCCGTTGCGTCGTTCTAATTTTATGAGGATTTTTGCTGAAAAATGACAAAAACGAATTTTTATTTTTGGTATATTCTTCGCTCGTTCATATGTATATTTCAGTTACATATACATATAAATATACATATGAACGAGCGAAGAATATACCAAAAATAAAAATTCGTTTTTGTCATTTTCAGCGAAAATCCTCATAAAATTAGAACGACGCAACGGATTTTTTTTGTTTTAGGCTCAAAACTTTTTCAATTGATTGTTCTTTCATTCAAAGTATTAAGACCTGGAATACCACCTTGGTTTGGAAATTATAACCATTTGAATTTCAAGTTTTTAAACAAAATCGCTAAAAATTGGAAATCAGCATCGCGTTTTTTGCCCTATAGCTTCCAAGTTACTGAATCAATTCCAAATTTGTGTATCAAGGATATGTTGCGTTGTCATTCCTCTTTCATATGAGTACCAAAAACTTTGAAATCGGTTAAGGCATATAGGGTCTACGACCTCATTATTGACATAGACTATAGGTAAAAATGTCAAAAACCGTTATTTAACGATTTCTCAAAAACTTGAC
Organism: Chlorops oryzae; assembly: GCA_020466095.1. Taxonomy (NCBI): domain Eukaryota; kingdom Metazoa; phylum Arthropoda; class Insecta; order Diptera; family Chloropidae; genus Chlorops; species Chlorops oryzae. The sequence goes on along the minus strand of CM035806.1, from coordinate 10,532,429 downwards.
GTGATAGAGAAAAACGGGTACCAGATTCGGAATCAGCACGAAAAATTCCTATAGGGCCGCTATCCAGTTTCTCTGGTCCAAAACCTTGTATACCTGTGTAATTAATAACCCAGTCGGCATTTTAATTTGCTACAATATTGCACCAGTATTGCTTCTGCAATATTGCATATTGCAGTAATGTTGCTGCAATATGTGTATGTCCGCCTTTTCATTATACATTGTATATGTATTACATATGCAATATTGCAGCAACATTTTATTATTTATATTGTAAATGCAGCACTGCTGCAACATTACAGCAATGTTACACTTTCAATATTACAACTTTTACATGGCTATAATATTTCTGCAACATTATTCTTGCAGAAGCAATATAACATGCCGTGTGGGAACTCAATTTTTTTGGGTTTTTTGCTCCAGTCAATATGCAAGCTTCCAGTTCAGCTCACTTCAAATAATCGCATTCAATAGGTACTGTTTGCTTATGAATTCTTTTTTATTTAGGTATTCATTTTCTTTTCGATACCCAAGAAATGTGTTGTTTTTAAATATTTTTTTTGTTTTTCTGTTTATTGAAATGTTTTCCAAGAGTCCTAATTATTTCAAGTTTTAATGAAGCATGAAGAGCGATAAGATCGCCTTATGACATTTCTCAAAGAATCTCCTTTGATTTATTTCTGTTTTGTTAATTTTTATTTATTTGTTTTTTTTATTTTTTTTTATTGTAATATTTTTTTTTTTAGTTATCTCGAAGGGTTCAATTTAAGTTCAGCTGTAAAATTGAATAAATATAAAAGTCTGAGTTGTCATTGGACAAAAAAAAAAAAAAATTTAAAGAGAAGAAACTGATAATTCTTTTGATGTAAAGTTTCCGAGAAAAATAAATCATGATTTATGAGCAAATTTTCTGTCCGCTTTCGATGATGAAGATTCAAGGAGAGGGATTAAGCGAGCAGCATTCTCAGAACCGAAGACAGGGAGAGAGCGAGAGCGAGAGCGAGAGAGAGAGAGAGAGAGAGAGAGAGAAGAGAGAGAGCATGAAAGAAATCGGGAGGAGAATGACATACAAAGTCATGTAAATTACTTTTGCTTTTTAACTTAAAATCTTCATTGACTTGCCTAAAAAATGGACTTTTGAAAATTGACCCCTAGAACTATGCTAAGACTTTTCAACAAACGATTTACAAAGAGATTCGCATTGTCAAAAGTCCCGAATAGCTTCCGACTGGAATGTCTACGTGTTACAATTTGAGCGAAATTCCTTAAACAACAACCGTCGTCGACCATCGTCGAGGAAATCATCCATTCATTCAGTCATTCATTCAATTATTGTAAGCACAAAGCACATTGTCGCAAGATCTCACAAACTTGGCGCATTCATACGTATAAAAGAGAACTAACACATGCTCATATACAAACACAAAATTCATTATACGCATACATACATTTAAACATACATATGTACATAGGAAAGAAAAGAAGAAAGCACAGTGAGTAGATAAAGCAATTTCCACTGATGAGGCATTCATAATTTATATCAGGCGTTGGATTACTGTCAAAATTTTCGCTGCACTTCATCCTCGTGGCGTGCTGTTAACGCATTTGTAAGCGAATTAAACGGGACGCACAGAAAACGGAGGCGTTGAGAACGTTGACGCTTATGAATAATGCGCTCTCTGTCCGTCCGTTTCTCCCCAATAAGACAACGCAACAAGGCTTTTTCAAATAATATAAAAAAAAAAATAAATAAATAAAAACATATTTAAAAAAAAAAAAATGGACCAACAAGGTGTTGGAGAGGAGAAGAGGCTTTCACAGCACAGCGCTGGAGAGCCGGAGAGCTGAAGCTAAGCTACCAACTTCAAACGAACAAAATTGGATTATTCACTGAGACAGTTTTTGTTTTTCTGCCTGTCTTTTCTTTCCGGAAGGTTCCTCAGCTGGCCTGGCTAATATCGAGCCGCATTTTTGATTAAAAGAAATTTAAATGAATTCCTTGAAAATGAAAAAAAAAATTGAAAAAAATTTGAAAAAAGATGAAAAAAATTGGAAAAAATGGCAAAAAATGTTTTATGAAAAATTCTGGAAAAAATTCTTAAGAGCTTTTCAAGCTTCTAATCTTGTTAAAAGCAGTAAAACTCGTCTGCAATATTTCAAGCTCGCAGCCCACTTTCGGCGCTTTGATGTCTTTGGAGACAAGTGAGCGAGAATATTCACTGTGAATTTTATAATTTTTTTATAATTTATTATTTTCTTCTTTTTTTTTCACCCAAGCCAAAAGGTCATAATTGATGGGAAAAATGCTCGTTACTAACTACTTGAGTCTACTTAAAAATTGAGGAGCATATTTTTCTCGGAAGCACAAACGAAAGCAGCTTAAAGCTTCCAAGGACATGTGCCGCTGCAAGCGCAAGTCAGACATTGGCTCGAGGCCAAGTAGCTTGTACACAATTACTTTAGTAGAGGTTTTTTTTTTTTTTAGCTGTGCTCTATTTCTTTTCTGCTTCTTCCTTTTTTCATTTAATTTCATAACAAAAATTCCTGAAATATTTTTATAAATACATAAAACGCATAAGAAAAATACTTTCAGAGCTTCCCGAAAATGTACCATAATTCGAAAATGAAATTTCTCATTCTTCGCTGCTGCTGCCATTTTGCTCCAACAAACTGTTGCACTTTTTAATACAATTTTTCAATTTTTCAGTTTTTCAATTTTGCAATTTTTCCATTCCTCAATTCCTCATTTCCCACAACTCTCATGACTCAGTTTGCCGCCAAGGAATGTCGCTATATATAAATTCCAAGATATTCGCTGCTCGTCGTCGTTGCTCGTGTGCTGCTGTGCTGTTCCTTTTAGCTACTTTATATGAAAAATGTTCTGCTGCTCGCGTTGCATCTTGGCTGATTGCCCACTCCAAACGTATGTATGTGTATTGCATCACGTTGGATGCTGCAACATAATTTTGTGTTTTTTTTATATATATATTTTTTTTTTTTTTGGGAAAATATATATTTTTCATTTATTTATTTATTTATTTAGTGCCTGTAATGCCATGTTCGTTCATGTTGCATCTTTCGAGTTGTCGAGTAGCTGTTTCTTCAGTCGCCTTCTTTTCGTTGGCACCGTGTCGCCTTTTGTGGCGATATCTTGGCACTCAACTTTTTGACTTTCTGTTCCAATTCTGTGCCGTGCATCGGCGCTATTGCATGCATGCATGTACATGTCCATGTCCATCGCCATCGCCTGCTGAGTTCGTTCATTGGCTGGTGTACTGTACGATATCTTTGCTCTTAAATTGGCTAATTAGAAATGGCATATAAATTCAATTAACGCATCATTTTGCGAAATGTAAACACTCTCGGAATGTGTGTTGAAGAATTTTCATGTGATTCCTTCTTTTTCCGGACCTCATGTGTGTCTTTGGTCAAAAATTAAAAAAAAAAAAAAAAAAAAACCTTGGCTGCTCGAGCGAGACTTTCTCAGGCCGAAAGGATAGATAATGTGAAGATATAGATGTACAAAAGCTTAGATGTATATTTTTATCAAATAGAAATAGTATTAAATTTGTATTTTTGCAATATTTTACTTTTTTATATCATGCTAGAAAAAAAGCTTGAGCTTGTTAGCCCCAATGATGGATGATATGATATGCTTTAGAAAAAGTCAAGTTTTTTTGTTTTTCAATTTTGGACCAAAAAATTTGATAGCATTTTGATTTGAGCACAGCCACCGACCGCCCTCTCCCATTCCTCAACTTTGACAGTTGAAGTTTTAAATTTAAAATTTTTTATTTATTTTTTATTTTGTAACCAACAATCATGACTTCTGCAATAAATCCACCTGTCCGAGATTCTTCCTTATTTAAACTTTATTTGACGTAATTTAATTTAAATTTGACGCTCCATTTAATTATGTTCGCCTTGAACAAAAAAAAAAAAAATAAATCACACAACAACAAAATAATAAGAAAAAGTAACACCTCTCTCCACCCACTCCCGGCGAGCGGATGAAAAAGTTTGAAGAGCTCATTTTCAACTTTCGTTTTCATTTCGTTTTCTGCAAGCAACACATTCCGAATGAATAAGTTAAAGGAACATTTGTTCTTTTCATGTCGACAGGATTGACACTTTTACTAATGACTTTTTGTTTTGTTTTGTTTTGTTTTGTTTTGCTTCCTTCTTTTTTCCCTTCTTCTTGTGGGCAGTCAGAAGAGTGGCCACAACATATTATAGACTGCTCTCTGAGTATTGTGAATACAAGCGGGCTTATTGAGTGAGCTTGCTTGCTGCTGCTGCTGCTGCTGCTTCACGCCCACGCCCACTCCCACTCCTATTCCTTTGTCCACCTCTCGATTTCCACTCTGAGGCTGAGGCAACACCTCAATGACTTGTGACCACAAAAGTTTATTTCTACAATTTCCATGAAGTGATGCTTCGACTCGGGCTACACTGTACTCTAAACAGTACCACGCCACGTCACTCGTGTCCACCGCACCGCACCGCACCGCATCGTACCGCAATGGTTAAACCACATGCAGCAAGCAGCATTTGCCGTTTGTCGTTTTTCACACTTGCCACAACGCCGCAACGCCACAAAGTGTTTTGCCACTTTGAGTGTTCACCACTTTCAGATGATGGTTTTTTTTTCCACCTTTTTTGGCTAAGCCGTTTTTATTTAATTCTTTTTTTTTTTTTTTTGTTCTATGTTTAGTCAAAGCAAATACTCAGCGCTTTGCAAACAATTCAAAGATATTTACACCAGTCCACACCAGGCCAGAAGAACGAACACAAGAACACAGACGAGACAGTGTGCCAGATGGGGAATGACTTTGCTGATGATCTGATCATCGAAGACGAAAACTAAAAAGCAACAAAAGCCATGAGTGGGTCAAATATGGAAATGTAATTTTTTTTTTGGCACTAAGAATTTGGCTTCTTCTTCTGCTCATGACGAAACAATGGCCGCGTTATCCATGACATGTCATTGCCATTTCAATGAAAAGCTTTGAAAAAAAAAATGAACATTTGAAGCTTTCGATTCGCTAATAGCTTTAATGTCGTTGATTTGAAGATTTTTCCTGCTGGGATGGTTCGAAAAGATAAAAAAAAAACGAAAACGAGTGCGTACGTGCGTGCATCTTTCCTTCTTTTAAGTGGCCGTTTCGATATTCCTAATACTCGTACTTGAAAGTGCTGTTGGTTTTCATTGGAAAAACGATTTTCCTCACTGTATTTTTTTTTTGTTTCTCTTCATTTTTTTTCGCCTTCGGAAAATGAAAAATAAATTTTGAAAATTAGTTTCTGAATGCATAAAATTGCTCGGTTTGTTTGGGTGGGTTGGTGGTGGTTGGTCTCGGTTGTTTCGTTTGTTCCTTGCATCGATTGTGCGCTTTGTATTCTTGCCTTTTGGCTAATTATCTTAATTGACTTTGAAGTCGCCTTTTCTTCGTGCTTATGAATGATTTCGTCAAAAATAAAAAAAAAAGAAGAAAGCTTCTGAATTTTTGTTGAACTTTATTTCTAAGCTGTGCGAATTGCTACTCTGCTCTCCTCTACTGCAATTTTTGTCTCTATCGCTTTTTATGCAAACCTTGGTCTGCCTTGCACTTTGATTGGATGAGCTTCAAGTTAAGTTGGCAAATGAGGTGTTTCTTTTTATTCTACGATTTTTTGTATGGCTTTGCCTTTGTGTCTTTTTCTTGTAATTTCTTTGTAAGTTCTTTTCTTCTTGAGTGCTATTTCTAAACTGAAAATAAAATTGAAATCATTTATGGTTTTAATAACGAGTTGCTACCTGCTGCGATTGTACTGCAATTTCCTTTGTGTCAGTTTTTTAGAAATTTCTTTTGCATTCCTCGATTGCGTGATTCGTTATCTCAATATGAAAAAATTATGACGTCTTTTATAATGTTCATATTTTTTTGAAGGATTTTGTTTTTTTTTTTTTTTTTTTGTACGTGATGTGCTATTTCTGCTTAATTTCACAGTTTGCTTTTAATAACAAGTATGAGAAATTTATGTTCAAGTAAAGCATTGTTTGAGTTTTTATGCAATACTTTGCATGTGTCTATCATTGCTGATTTTTATCAGAAAAAAAACTTGGACGTCTTTGCAGTTGATATTAGCCAATGTAAGCATATTGTGCAATACGATTGATATTATACGCTAGCATGCTTTATTGAAATGTCATTACGAATACAATGTTTCTATCACACGGTTAATAGCTATTTCTTTTTAAATTCGCTCTGTTTGCATTTTCCTTTAATCTTCAGTTTTGGCATAACTTATCTAACTATAGGTCATGATTGTAATACTTTTCTAAAAGTTGTTTCGTTTTTAGTTTCATTGAAATACTTATCTGTCTTATCGCGATTCGTTTATTAAGTATCTTCCTTTAAAGGCTTTATAATTCTAAAAGTCTGGATTTAAGACGAAGATCCACTCTTATCCTAGTCTCTATCCAACTCCGCTCTTCTCTCCTCACCGTCGTCATTCCTTTTTTACTCTCTCTGACTCTCCTTCTCCTACTCCTTATCTCTCCTCCTTCTTCTCTCTCTTCTCTCTCTCTCTTCTCTTCTTCTCTTCTCTCCTCTCCTCTCTCTTCTCTCTCTCTCTCTTTCTCTTCTCTCTTTCTCTCTTCTCTCTCTTCTCTCCTCTCTCTTTCTCCTCTCCTCTTCTCTCTCTCTCCTCTTCTCTCTTCTCTCTCCTCTTTCTCTCTCCTCTTCTCTTCCTCATCCTCTCTCTCTTCCTCTCTCTCCTCTCTTCCTCTCCTTCTCTCTCTCTCTCTCTCTCCTCTACTCTATCTCTCTCTCTCTCCTCTCCTCTCTTCTCTCTCTCTCTCTCCTTTCTCTCTCTACCTCTCCTCTCCTCTCTCTCTCTCTCTCTTCTCTCTCTCTCTCTCTTCTCTCTTCTCTCTCTCCTCTCCTCTCCTTCTCACTCTTCTCTTATCTCTTCTCTCTTCCTCTCTCTCTCTCCTCTCTCCTCTCATCTCTCTCTCTCTCTTCTCTGCTCTCTCTTCTCTCTCCCTCTCTCCTCTCCTCTCTCTCCTCTCTCTCTCTCTCCTCTCCTCTTCTCTGCTCTCTCTTCTCTCTCTCTCCTCTCCTCTCTCTCCTCTCTCTCTCTCCTCTCTCTCCTCTCTCTCTTCTCTCTCTCTCTTTCCTCTCTCTCTCCTCTCTCTCTCCTCTCCTCTTCTCTCTCTCTCTCTCTCTCTCCTCTTCTCTCTCTTCTTTCTCTCCTCTCTCTCCTCTCTTGCCCCAAACACAAAAAGAAAACTATAAAATGAAATGCTCATGATTCATTCTACTTATTACCTTTTGATCAGAAATCATTTTATTGCTATAATAAAAACGAAAAAAACGTCCTTTTTGAAATTTGAAACTTAATCGCTCGAAGCCATAATAGCGACGATTGTGTTCTATTAGCATTTTCGGCTACAATTTTACACAACTCTCTCTCTCTTTCAATATTTCTCTCTATCCGCTCTCTACAATATATCTTCGAAAAACTATCAAAAGTCATAAAAGCAAATTTAATTGACTTCTATTGTATTCGAGGGGCGACTCGGCTTAAAAAAAAAAAGAAGGAAGACAATAAAATTTTAATGGCGCAAAAATGAAGAGAACTTTTTACGACTTATGAAAAAAAAAAATTTAAAAAAAAGAAAAATTGGTCAACGAAGTCTTTTTAAGGGCATTTGAAAGAAATCAGTTCGAACGATTTGTGTGAAGAGTTGAGAATGAAGCTTTTTTATTTCATACAATCTAATGGTGCACAGAGCCCTCCTTCTGGTCGGCAACAATAACACAAAATAAATAAAAATTTACACACAATTTTAAATTCAAGTTGAGTAGATATGAAATCGCTGGCCGGGCCTGGTCTGGCTTTGAATGTCAATTCTCGACTTTAAGTGCTCGAAATGAGATTTCAATAAAATGCAACATAAAATCATGGACATAAAATATTGAGCTGTCGAATTCCTTTGTTTTCTCTTTCCATTGGCTCGATGAATCCAAGACCCTGGAGTAAGAGAAATCATTTTCAAAAGTAGCTGACCACAATCTTTGAAACTTTAAGCGCGTCTTCTCAGCTCCTCGAAAATAGCTCGAAAGCACGTACTCAACTGTGGCAATAAATTCTGAGATGCTTAACATTAATTGCTTTGACAATTTCTACACATAATCAACGTAGCTCCAAAAAAAAGTCCCCTCCCCCATCTCTTTCACAAAGAAAAAAGAATGGAAGCGCATTCCCGCCAGTTTATTGAACTCCACCATTTTTTTTTTTTTTATATTTATATTTTGGTTCGACATGAAGAACCAACCCCCAATGAAAAAAGCTACCCCCATCACAGCGATTTTTTGCGTGCCAGAAAAAAAAAATAGTAAAATAGAAAACCAGAAAAAAATAAATAAATAAAATATAAAAAAAGTGGGGGAAATTTTTTCTTTTCACTGTCGCCGCCGCGGCCGCCAAATAAAAATACCTTTCGAATTAAGTACATACGTTCGTAGTATGACGCTAAATTAGATTTCTTCCCAGACACGTGCTGATGGTGCAGAAACTTTCTCAAGCGGAAGCTGCGCGGCAATCATCCATCCATGCACACACACACACACACACACACACACAAACATATGTTGTTTATGCGCTATGGTGGAACTCTTTAAGATTCCTCCTTAAAGCTGCGCTGGCACGTCTCCTCCAAACATGTGAGAGCTCATAAAATTTCTGTTTTTGTTAAATAATTGCCGAAAATTGCGTTATATAAATCTATAAACTCTCTCGAGCACTTGTGAAATACTTTAATGGACACATGAAAAGTAGAAAAAAAAAACATTAGAAAAACAAATAATAACACGACAGGCACTCATATTTGTTTGCGTGAATGTATGGTGTCCTAGAGCGGAAGTGCGCTGTTATTATAAGGGAAGAAGAAGTACCTACTCCAGTTTGTAGTCGAACTTTTTGAAACTCATATAGTACTTCATACGAGAGGGAAAGACACACACACGCTCACGCACGCACATGGATATATGGAGGGACAGAGTAAGAGCGAGAGAATCAGTACATTGTTTGTAAATCGTTTTCTATGTAATCTTAGCTGAAGATCTTTATTGTTATGACAATAGAAATTGGCAGTTAAAGTTGGAAGAAGTGAGTTGAATTGCCAAGTCGAAAGTATAAAAAAGTTTGAGTCTTTTTATGTATTTACTTGTTTTTTTTTTTTGAATTGTTTTTTTTTGTTTATGGTATCACAGGCAAAAAGTTGAAGAGAAAAGTTCTCAAAAATTCCATTTCAAAGTTGTGCTTCTTTCCTTTTTCGTCGACAGAAATCATGCCAAATGAAGAGTAAAAATTAAATGAAGAATTTTTCTTTTCTTTTTTTTTTCGGAAGGACATTTTACATAAAAGTTAAGGAATTTTTGTTTAACTTAATAGCCTTATCTAATAGAGCGATGAATCAAATGAGGCGCGTCCTCTTTGACAAAAGTCAAAGAAATCATATTAGCAGTGGGAAAATGTGTTGAAAATGTTTCATATTCAATTGTTCGATCGTTGCAAGCAAAAAAAAAAAAAAAAAAAATCCCCAAACCACTAGAGAGAAAAACGCCGCTGAGAAAAAGTAATAGAAAAGATTTTTACGCTGGCGCCATTAGGGATAGAGAACGATCGAACCCCTACAAGTGTCAATAGATTTGTACGAAACCGCAGGGCGTTTTGCTATGAAATGCAATCGAACTGGCTTATGAGAATCTCTTCATGCACTGAGCAGCGCGTAACAGTCGGCGCATTCGGCACACTCGGCTTCGGCATTGGCCTGCAGCGTGCTACATTTTTGTCAATGATCACTTCGTTCGTTTGCTTCTTATGGATGAGCGTACGAGGGAAGCCAATTTCACTTTATGCTCCGTGGAGGAATAAATCCATGCTGTGATGCTGCTGCGGCTGCGGGACTAAGGGGAAATGCTTTTTGTAATCGGATCGCAGCTTCCACTGCATTAATGGTAATAAAAATCGTGTACGCGCAGCTCGATGATCTCTACTTGTTGTTCCTCCTCCGCTGCTTGATCTGATCTGATCGTCGTGGGCTGTTAATTGTGCTTTGCGATCGGCAGCGAACGACGCGACTTTCCATATACTAACCTAACTCCCCTCCGCAGACTTGTTTGTTGTTCTACATTTTTTATGTACCTATGGTTTTTTTTTTTGTTTTCTTTTTCCTTAGCTTTTTGTTTTCATTTCTCTTTTCTTTTTTCTCTGTGCGTTGATTACGGTTTATTTGCTTAAGCATTTTCTCCTTGCAATTACTTTGAGCGTTGGTGCAATATGCGTGGGCTCTCATAGTAATTTTGTAATTAAGAAGTGGTTTTTAAGCAGGGTATATTTATTTTTTTGTGGATCTTGTAACAGCTAGAACTTAGCTCCTTAGATATAGACAAATTCATATGATTCGAAAACTGAATCGATTTAGAAATGTTCGTCTGTTCGTCCGTCTGTGGTCGGATCTCCTTCCAAACGGCCAGCCCAATCACGTCTAAATTTGGAGAACAGATAAGTATGTTGGGCCCTGAGAACGTTCCTAAGTTGAAATGAGAAATATACGCCCACTGCCACGCCCACAAAATGAGAACTTTCGTAAGTTCCCAAATAAATGGCGTACAAGCTTCAATTTCTAAACATGTTGACTAAGACGTCAATACTCAGTGCGACTCCGGATATATCGAAGTCGGGCTTGACCGACTTTAGCGTTCTCACTTGTTCTTATATTTATTTATTTAAATTGCATTCTCTCGTTTTTTTTTTCTTGCTTTCGTAATTTTTTTTTTTTTTTTTTCAGCGTAAAATTCGGTTAAATATGGAATTCGATTTGATTTGCTTTGCTATAGCAAACCAAAAATTGAAGCAACTTGTAGCCGGCAACATGAATCGAGCATCATACTTAAGATGAGCCCTTCGATCGTTTTCCTCCTTTCACTTCGTAGCGCTTTTTTTTTGTTTTTTTAAGTGGTAAAAAAGGTCAAATAATGCAGCAACACATAAAGTTTCGATTCATTGAAATCAATAATAAAAATTGTATTGCATTACGCTCCATGCAGCGAATTATTGTGGACTTTATCGTTTCATTTGTGCTGAATCCTTTCATTGAGTGTATCGTTGGCTTTTCAATCGATTCTATGCATAAAAATTGTTTATATTTGTGTAATGAAAAGTTAAAATAAATTCGCCATCCATTGCGATTGTGGGTAAGAACCGAAGTTGTTGCTCTCTCTCTCTCCACTGGCATCATCATCATCATGATCTGTGTTGGGTATTCGTCTCCAGTACTAGTGGTGTATGTTGTGTGTTTAAGCAGAGTGAAACAATTTGTTGCAATTGCAATTTCAGCAACACAGCAGGATACTTTTTTTATTGCATGCAATTAATTTTCGGTCAAAACACTTTAACTTCTGGCCAAAGATGATGATTTTGGTTTCTGCGGCTGCTTGCTGCTTTGTGCTCGCTCTGTGTTCCGCTAAACTATTTGCTCATGCATTTTATGTTGCATGCAATCTCTCTGTTTGTCCTTTTGCATTTGCTTTTGCTTTGCTTTTGCTTTTTGTGGCGTGTGGGAAAATTATATGCTGCAGTAACACACTCGTATATAAGTATACATATATATCTTGAGAAGTTGGCTTGCTGATTTTTGGCCCAACTTGAATTTCATGTGAATTTGTTTTGCTTAAAGCCGCATCGATGCGCTGGCTCTGCTCTATGATCTTGATCTTGCGATCACACCAAGATTGCTGCTTTCTGCGATTCATTTTTCCTGCTGTTGGCGCTGTTGGCGCTGTTGGTGAGTGTCGAAGTATCCGTAATACTTTAAAGTTTTCATCACGATTTTTCGTTGAAATCGATTTTCATTTTCTTTTTCTACCCATGGAGATTTTTTTCAAAGCACATGTGGAGTGATTTTTTTTGTTGTTGTCTATTTCGGTCCAATTTTCTTTGTATTCCAGCGGCACTTATAGCTCTTCTGCTAAATTCACTCGGGATCTATATACACTCATATATATGTACATATATGTATATTAATATATAAACAGATGTTTTTTTTTAATATATATTTTTTTTATTATACTCATGCGCCCATCAATCATTTAAAGTACTTTTGTTCCTCGTATTCTCCTTCTATCGTTGCTTCCAATTGTTTCGCTTCAATTGTTATGCTTGGCAATTGAGTTATAACGAAACGTTGAGTAATGAGTAAATTGTTTTGTTGCCTTAGCTGAAAGATTGATCTACCGTTTGTTCGAAAGCGTTGCGAACAGCATCAAAAATTCCATGGCCATGGGTGTAATCACGTTTTTGATTACAAACATGCATCGCTCTTATTTATAATAGGTAAAAATTATTATTATTAAAATTCTTTTTTTTTTTTATCATGCATTCAAGTTCTGTGGAGGCTTCTCAACAATTGGATATTGGGATATTTTTGACTAACGAAAGTTCGCTAAGTTTAATTTAGGCAATCAGTTTGATAAAAAAAAAAAAATGTTCTACAATTAAAAGTAGTTGATCGAGATTGCATTCATTAACTATATATATGTAAATAATAAGTATGTTAAATACGATGTATTTGATCTATCCGTGGCGCAGTGGATAGCGTGTGCGCTTAGAAATCTCAACGGCTAGGGTTCAAATCCGGGCGCAGGCGGAAAAAAGGCGAATTGAAATGGGAATTCAAAAGGGGCTCGCTAAGGCTTCAAGAATTCTATTGCACAAGTTCTTTCAAAAGTTTTTATACACTGAGCGAAATTAACCATGATTTTTTTTTAAAGGGCGCATTGTTATTCGAAGTCCTTTTGATTTTCGAGCAGAACAAAAATTTTCAAAAGAAAAATGAACATTTTTGCTTGATTTGAATTAGGAAATATGTTTAATTAATATTTTTTTTTACGTTCGTTATAATTCTCATTTGGTTTATAAAATAGGACATATAAGATATTTATTCATCTTGGAACTTTTTAAGCATTGCGAAAGCAGTCACACGACAACGGAGTGACCAAATCGGATGAAATCCATCCGATGGCTATTTTTGGAGGTTATGTTCAGCAGAGGGCTCTGTGGCCAATTTGCTTTGAACGTTAAATAAATTTGTTTTGACATTTCTTCTTTTGTGGGTATTTTAGAATTTTTTTTTATTTTAAAAATTATCTTGTCATTTTAATTATCCGTGGTTGGTTCAAAAATTTAAATCAATTTTTGAAAATTATCATTTCAATTCAACCTGAAATATGGTTGATTCAAAAGGAAAATCTTTATTTTTTCAAACAAGAAAAGTTTGTAAAATTAAAAATATTCCTTGTTAAAGCCGTTTTGTTTGTTTTTCCTTTTGATTTAACCAGTTTTCTGGTTGATTTTGTTCTCTGTGCATAATTTGATTTAAAAAAAAAACAATGTTCGCCTGAGCGGGGATTTGAACGCGTCGACATCAAATTATGAGACGCTTACACTATCCACTCAGCCAGGACAGGCAAAAAGGCAACACACCTTTTTTTTTTTGTTTAAGAATTCCTTCTAATATCTACGAGTCAGCCTCTTGATATTTATGGGTTTCTTCTTATTTTTTTACGGTGTATCTATTGAATTTATTAAAGGAATTGCCCCTAAAATTTAGACGGATGGGATTCTTGGATAAAATCTATAGAGAAATTTTCTTAACATTGTTCTGATTACACTGGTCAACACGAAATTTTAACCAGAACAATGTATGTATGTGGGGAATTGATACATAAATACATAAATGGATGAGCTTAATTCAAATGTGCAAGCAGAGAATTTATGTAGAAACTTCGGGACATTCGTATGAGGCAATTCTTCAGCTTGTCGAATTCTCTAAGGCAAATTACGTGGTTCACAACGTGATTCGGCTGTGAATTGCGAATGAGAAGTGTCGTGTGAACATGGCATAAGCGATTTCGAAGATTTTTAATTCGGATTCGATTTCTAAAGCATGCCTGATTATTTTTGCCAATTTCTATTTTCTCAACTTATACTCGTACACTGTAGGGTAGTCTTTCCGTTTTATTTTTCAATTTCCTCGAGTTATTTCCCCACACCAGCCCCCCACCTATTTCCTCTTAATTAATTGGAAAATATGCTTCATTTTATTGATCGATCTAATGCAGAGGCGTGCGCGCGAATTTCTCGATGATGAAATGAAAACGCTTGGAGCAATGACGATAAAGAAAATTTTCCTCTTCCTTGCGTAGGCCCAAGACACGTGCTTTTTGAGTCGCATCCATTTCATCACCTTCAAATCGATTTTATTTCATTAAGCCGCTTCTGCCACCTTTTTTGATGCTAATAAGTTTCATATTTCGTCGGCAGACGAATTCAATTTAATTAAAATTATGCGCAATGCCTTGACGTTATTCCGGCGTAGTTCTGGCCTCGGTCGCGGTCGCGGCGCGGTCGCAGGCGCAGTCGAGTCAATTCGTGGAAGGCGGCGGCCGCCTATGTGGAGGCGGATTTGGAGAGCGGCGGATACAGATGCTTTGGTATTTGTAGAGGAAATCGTCTTCATTCCCCTCGAACAATGTTAGCGCCCGCATAAGTTCATTTTCTTATTAGGCATTGGCCCGTGAGACAATGGTCACCATAAAGTCTGATGAGACTTTTTCTCATTTTGTTCATTTCTTTTCATTTTCATTTCTAATTCAATTACTTTTGTCGGGAATTTTCGTAGGGCACTTATTATTTACTTATTTCCATTTATTTCCATCTTAATTTGTTACTTTCGAAAAGGACGGAATTATTTTCTTATTTTTTCCCCCGCCCGCCTTCCTCTTCTTGTTTTAAGACGGTTTTCTTTGATTTTTATCATTTAATATTATATTTCTTCTTTGCAGCATTGAAGCAAAAATTTCCCTATATACATACATACATACATACATACCTATATAAAATTGTTTTACATCATACAGCGTTGGGACTTTTTGAAAAAAGGTCAACAAAATCCGCATAGAATAAATGAATTCAAGCCCAGTATCCTTTACAGTATTGTCAAGAGTAAAAACTACCCTGCAGTAATATGGACTGACCCAAGTGTAGTCTTCGGTCAGTCCTTCATGTTTACCAGTACTAGTCCCCTCATAATTCCACTTCTAATGTATTCAACTGACCTTTTTAACATGGGCCTGTCCTAGGGGAGGGACTAGTCCTCAAAACGGCTGGTCGTAGGCCAGTTTTTTTTGGGTCAATTTTCGTAATTTTGTCTGGTTTTAGGATTGTCAAATGAGGAAAATAAACAACAAATTTCTTATACTATTCTAAGTTGATGAAAGTGTCATCTTTACAGACTACCCATAAACTAACCCCTTTATTACCGACCGCGCTGGCTAGCCGAATTCCATGGAGCGAACTGCCATAATTTAACCGGTAGGGTTTGGACTGGTCAAAAGCCAGTCCTTCTTAGAAAACTGACCGGCTCATTACTGCAGGGTAATAAAGGTCCTTAGCCTCTTACAGAAGTATGGGTAAATAAGTAAGGGTGTTATAGTCTGACCATACAATACCAGACACATCATACATGCATGAACAAACAGGCAATAATACCCACAATCATTAGGACAAAGTTCTGGAGATTTTTTAAGGCCATTAATGGCCCTATAATCATAATTTTTATTCAATTTCTTTATCAAAACCACTCTTTTGCCACGCCCAATTTTGAACGTTTTCGAAATGTCAACGGAAGCTGTCATATAAGCTCAATTCGAAATTTAATTTAAATATCTTGAAAAACTATGATTTTTGGGCTTTTTTTTTTTGGTATTTCGGTGAGAAACCCTAGTACTGGAGGCACCCTTAAAAACGGTAAGATCGGGTCCATTCTCGAACTTGTTCTTACTCATGTCCCCGTGAGCACGCATACCAAATTTCGTCGAGGTAGCTCAGCTTCTTCGATAAAAACTGTATCCAGACAGACGGAAAGACGGACAGACAGACAGACGGACATGGCTAAATTGAATCTCCTGGTGACGCTCACCATTTCTATATACATTTTGTTCTATCTTAACTAGTTTATTTATGTTATTTTAACTAGAAATTTTCTGGTCGGTCGTCTTGTCTTTTGATAAACTCTGACATAACCGTTTTAAGCAAACAAAAGGGGGACTATTTTCCAATTTGAAGAATGGATTCCATCCATCGAAGGCTTATTTTCGAATTCCCCACTTTTTTCCAATTCACTTTAGGTCTTCTTCTCGTGGAAAAAAAAACGAGTTCAAAAATTTGTATTTTTCCCGAAGAAAAATAAATAAAATGAAATTGTTATTTTTCTCTCGCAACATTTTCGTAACTGCTGCCATGAATATCGATTCCCTGAGGAGTATTTGTTTTTAGAATTGTTTTGGGATATGATGTCGTCCATCGTTAAGGAATTTGTCCTATGTACCGTCAGGTACCTTCAGGCACGATGGCAACAGACAAGTGCATTGCGATGAGAGAGAATACCGTATCCTCCAAAAGGGCTGTATGTATTTGAAATTGAAATGGAAATTGAACGTATGCATGCCGCGGAAATGCGACGACATGGCTGTCATGATTGCTGAATCAAACTGAAACCGCCTACTTTGCGCGACTTACCCGCTCGCATGTTCGTTCATCATCATTTTTGGCGCTCACTCACTCATACATTCATTCGCTCATTCATTCATTGATTCATTTCAGCGCCTATCATACGTTAACGTGAAAGCAGCACACATCACGGGCGCTTTTCACGTTGCCACTGGTCTGAATGGAACCTTTTTCTTTTTTTTTTTTTTTTTTTTTTTGTTTTGCTTGGTATTGAATGGGATTTTGAGCTGTAATTGAAGTAGGATTTCGTATGGAGTATAAGGCTCGTGTCTCAATGGACGTGTGCTTTGTAATAAGTCGAGCGAAAAGTTGAAGGATTGCATGAGAATGCAATTTTCAATTTTCAATTCAATGCCATAAATCATCATCATCATCATCATCATTATGGAATGCCTGCTCATTCAATATCCCGATGAAATGACATTCATCGTTATTCACATTCGCATTGTTTTATTTATTTTATTCTTTTTTAAATGTTTTCTAATTCATCTCGATGTACATAAGGTATTCAATTCTCGTGTAGTTGGCTTTAATTTCAGCTTGAACGCTTATAATCCACCTCTGAAAATCCCTTATCATATCGATCTACGACCGACCTCTTACACGCTAAATTTCTCTTCAAACATTTACAAACGGAACGGACAGGACCACACAAATTCTATAAAATCCACATACCAGCCAGACGAGCATCATTTCTGCATATTTCCGCTTCCGCTTTAACACATCGCCATTTTCTCGGCCATGCTTTTATGGTCCGTACACGTCATTTCCGCACTGAGCGCTGTACTGTGCTGTGCTCTGCTCGTAAGTAGCTCAGACAACGTACGACGGACGAGTGAGTACATGCAGCGCGTGCATAATTTACTCAGCAAATGAGATTAAATGCGTTGTTAGACACAAATTTGCATAAATTAAATGAAGAAGACCGAATGTCAAAAGTAACAGGATGGCTCAATGTGAAAATATACCAAGTCCAATGTTCCATTCAGCAGGACAAAATGGAGTTGTGTCCACGTGTGTGTGAGCTCGTGTGTGTGTGTGTGCGATTATATTTGCATGAGGAAATAAAAGGAAAAAGAGGATTTAAAAGTGTGTTTGCTTTGAGTGCTTCAGGATTTCTCCTTAAAGAAGAAAGTTCTTGAAAAATTTCATTTTTCCATTGGAGTTCGATTTGAGTTGAAACAGAGCATTTAAAGTATGAGATAGAAGACACCGAAGAAAGAGAGAGAGAGAGAGATAATGAAACTGAAGAGAAAGAAGAGAGAAGAGAAAGAGAGAGAGGAAAGAAGAGAGAGAAAAGGAGAGAGAGAAAGAAGAGAGAGAAGAGAGAGATAAAGAAAAAGGAGAGAGAGAGAAAGAGAAGAAAGAAGAGAAGAGAGAAAGAAAGAGAGAGGAGAAGAGAGAGAGAGAGAGAGAGAGAGGAGAGGGAGAGAGAGAGAGAAGGGGGAGAGAGAGAGAGAGAGAGAGAGAGAAGAGAGAGAGAGAGAGAGAGAGAGAAGAG
Source organism: Chlorops oryzae (assembly GCA_020466095.1). Taxonomy (NCBI): domain Eukaryota; kingdom Metazoa; phylum Arthropoda; class Insecta; order Diptera; family Chloropidae; genus Chlorops; species Chlorops oryzae. The sequence goes on along the minus strand of CM035806.1, from coordinate 10,514,311 downwards.
AGAGAGAAAGAAGAGGAGAGAGAGAGAAAGAGAGAGAAGGAGAGAGAGAGAGAGAGAGAAGAGAGAAGAAGAGAAAGAAAGAGAGAGAGAGAGAAAGAAAGAGAGAGAGAAGAAGAGAGAAAGAGAGAGAGAAGAAAGAAGAGAGAGAGAGAGAGAAGAAAGAAAGAAGAAAGAAAGAAAGAAGAGAAAGAAAGAAAGAAAGAGAAGAGAAGAAGAGAAAGAAGAGAGAAGAGAAGAGAAGAGAGAGAGAGAGAAGAAAGAGAGAGAGAGAAGAGAGAGAGAGAGAGAGAAGAGAGAGAGAGAGAGAGAGAGAGAGAGAGAAGAGAGAGAAGAGACAGAGAGAGAGAGAGAGAGACAGAGAGAGAGAGACAGAGAGACAGAGAGAGAGAGAGAGAGCAGTGAGACAGAGAGACAGTGAGAGAGAGACAGTGAGAGAGAGACAGTGAGAGAGAGACAGTGGAGAGAGAGACAGTGAGAGAGAGAGACAGTGAGAGAGAGAGAGACAGTGAGAGAGAGAGAGACAGTGAGAGAGAGAGAGACAGTGAGAGAGAGAGAGACGAGAGAGAGAGAGAGAGAGAGAGAGGAGACACCAGAACCCCAAAGCATTCCATCTAAAAATTACTGCCGGCTAAGGTAATGTGTCCTTGATTGCGGCGTAATGAATGCAATGCGTCAGTCACCGAGGGAGTAAAAAAAAAAAATTAATTTAAAATAAAAAAGAGTTCCATCTCCATCATCCCAAAAAGGAAAAAATTGCTGGAGGGGGCTTGGTGTACTTTGATATTGCAATTTCAATAAATTCTACTATCCACCGGTTGTGTCGTAATTTCTGTGTGCTTCGACAGCACAACTCAGTTAACATGTTAAAATGCCCATAAGAAGAGAGTGTGTGTCCTGGCGTAACGTTTGTTGCACGTTATTGAAAAGAGGTCGGGTGCTTTGGAAGCCACAGTGTTCACTACTCTCGCATGAGGCCAGTTGAGGCCTCTGCTGTTGACCATTGACAGACGACTCTTTTTAATTTAACACGCATATCGATTGCGCTCAGTAAAGGTTACCTTTTGGTAACTATTATTCGACAGGCTGTGTTAAGGTGGAACAAGCATTTGCCGCTGTGTCTGTCACTCAGCCCGCCAGTATGCCAGCCAGCCAGCCAGTCAGCCAGTCAGTTCTGTTTATGCGTTTCGTTAACGTTCATTTTGGTCACCCATGCGCGCTTTATTTCGTAAATTGATCACTGTTCAATGACGTCGACGAGATGCCTGCACGCAGAGCTAAATTGCTATACTTCTTCCCTATCTCTTTCGCACTTCTGTGCACTTCTACCTGTGTCTCTATCTGCCTGCCGGTCTGTCTGTCTGTCTGCCTGTCGGTTTGTCACAGTGCTGTTGCTTTTGCTGTAGCTGCAGCTGGAGCAGGCTGCCCTTAATTAGCATACTTTGATTACGTTTTAATTACATGCAAAAGATTGAAAATTGAAGCTTACGATGTGAGCTCTGTGCGAAAGCACTCTCTCAGGCTCTTCTCGGCTCGATGCTAAACGTGCAGCATAGGCGGAAAAAGGTAAGAGCGGAAATTTTAAAGGATTCAGCAGAATTAAAATGATACCTCACTTAAATGGAAAGCATTACTTTTATGTCATTTTAAAATGATAAATTTCCAATGTGAAGCGAACAGTTTAATCAAAATTTAAAAAAAAAAAGGATTAAAATCATTCACCGCAGCGCTTTAATTAGTTTCATGAGAATAAGTAAAAGATACATTTAAAAAGACACCTAGAAAAGAATTAATGAAAAAAAATAAATGTTCACGATAAGACTTTTTTCAAGGAGACACCATCAGCCTTAAGCCTGTAACTGTGCATGTTGTCTATCAACATGTTGAGCAAATGTAGCTAAATAAATTTCGCTGCCAAAAAAGGAGTCCGCTCAATCAACATGTTACGAATGCTCAATTGTTAGCGCTCCGTTCAGCCAAATTCTTCTCAAACAGTTGCCCAAACAGTTGAGTCTTCTGAATACGCCCCCATTGAATCCAGTTGAAAATGTTCCAAAATAAGTGTTTCCTATATAAACAGGTGTGCACTTTCTGTGATCGGTAACGAAAATAAGAAGCTGCCCTGCAGTTATATGGACTGACCCAAGTGTAGCCTTCGGTCAGTCCTTCATGTTACCAGTACTAGTCCCCTCATAATTCCACTGACCTTTTTAACATGGGCCTGTCATTGGAGAGGGACATGAGTTTATGAAAGTGTCATTTACAGACTATCCTTAAACCAACCCGTTGATTACCGACCGCGCTGGCTAGCCGAATTCGATGGAGTGAACCGCCATAATATAACCGGTAGGATTTGGTCCGATCAAAGGCCAGTCCTTCTTAGGAAATTGGCCGACCCATTACTGCAGGGTAATGAATCGAGCTTTCTTTTGACATCTCGCACACACCACGATTGCCTTCCTTAATTAACTGCATCAAAAATCGATGACCGAGCGGTCCAAAATGGGTTAAAATGTTTTATATTTTGTGAAAATTTTTCGGGTGTCTCTGTCTCCCCTCCGCTCAACATCTTTTCGTTTAGGGTACAAACAAAATTGTAAATTTATTGAATTAACAAGAACTGCTGTTCCGCAAAGTTCACAATATGTACCTAAAATCTTTGGGACAATTGATTCGATTGTCTTTGAGTGGGGCTCTCACAAGAGACCACCGAAACGTTTGAAGCATTTTCATTCAAGCTTTGAATTTAAGAGCGAACGAAGCTCTTTCGATTCCAAAGCGTGAAAGCTCCTTCTTCCGACTGTCAGCCGCTATTAATATTTCTCTTAATCTTCAAAAACGTGGACCGTCATCATAAATATTCGTGTGGCGGAGCACGCACGCACGCACGCACATGAACGAACATTGCACACGATGCGTCGTTTCGCGTGGTTAAGCCAAAAATGTTATTTGCTCAAAATTTATAGATTTTTATTGGGTTTGTCATTAGGCTTTCCGGATTATTAGTTTATTGCCTTTCATAGATTGTATTAAGAAATTTTCGTTTAATTTTTTTCAAAGTAAAATGAAATCACGACATTTTCATTTCGAAAAACCAAAAATGTTTTTCTCAATTTTATTACAAAAGAAAAAATATTTTCAAAGCATATGGATTTGTCATCATCATAATCATCGACACCCACATAATTTAAGATAGAGAGAAGGAATGGCAGAAGTTATTGTACTGCACATCTTGGTGATCTCTCAAAAGTTCTTATTCTTACCACAGAACCCCATTAAACAAAGAAATGGAGTAAAGTTATTCTTTCGTGATGACTGATTAGAAATTAAGTTAATTATGCGGAGAGGGGATTTTGTTCTTGTTGGTCGTAGTTGGCGGCGCCATCAAACAAAAGATGTGTTTGCTTTAATTAGTTGATGTGATGCTATTTATCCCCTCTCCCTGTCCATAAAAAAAAAAAAAAAAAAAAAAAAATCTAATCCACTTAATGCATTTTTGCACTTAAAGTGCTCATAGAGTCCACGAAGGGTATTCCTTTGGAGAATAGTGAATTAAATATTGTACATATATACGTATTTATATATATATATAATTATATGAAAGTGAACTCCACTTGGGGAGCGAGCGAGTATAAGAAGGAAATATTTGTTACTTCTCCCCTTGCATGGTCAATGTCATGCACAATGGCATGCGTGTGCAGACACATTCAGTTTTGGGGGACAATGTTTGGCGTTGCATGTGCCGTGCATAATAAGCATGAAATTTTGATTTCAATATTTGTTTTTTTTTTTATATTTTTTTTTTGGGTGCGGTAGTTGGCTTTGGTGTTGGTGTGAAGCCCCCGCATGACTTGCTTCTACGAATTGTATCTTCATTTCATTCGATGGCAATGTTTATCAAATATGACACATTGCGGAGCACATCCACCCCCTCGTAAAACGTGCTCAATCGAGCCATGAAAGGTCGTCGAAATTTTTTCACATTTTATTTTCATTTTCTTTTTTCTTTCTTTCATTTTTATTGCATTTTTCGTACTGTGTGTTTATTGACTTTCTGACCGAAGAAGTCAAATCGTTGCTGGTAGAAAAATGCCAAAAATCAACTACATATTGCCGAAAATCATCCCTGTTCAATGGCAGCATTGTTCGTGTTGCCCTCAAACATTTATCACTTATGCATATATGTATGAATTGGTATTAATATTTTGAGGGTTCATATACGCCCCTTGAATTTCTTTTCGTCTTATTTTTATTTATTTTTTTTTGTTTGTTTCTTGGTATTTACCTTGTTGCCTGGCAACGTTACGTTGTTTTTGTGTCACGTGATGTTGCAAGGTTGCATTTAAGCACGTCGATTTAAAAGTCTTTTAATTGCTTGGTCAAGGCAGACTTTTGTTTTCGCCAGCGATTCTCAAAGAATTTGCCTTCCTTTCAGCTTTCAGCTATAATATTTTAAAATCCTTGATCTGATCGTCTTATACGCCATCCAATATCCAGTTGTACTGTTGCTGTTATTATTGTTGTTGGCGCTCGCTGTCAAGATGTCATCCAGCCCAGTCAGTCAAGTCAGTACGTAAAGTAGCCAACTTGACGTTACGTTAACGCCTTGCCATTGTCCGTTTGAACGTATCCATAGAGGTAAATACCCTCGAGGCAAAACCAGGACTAAAGACCGTCATGAAGTCTCTTTTTTTTTGAATTTTTTTTTGTTTACTTTCGCAGCTGATTAAAACGTGTTAACTTGGGAAGTGACATGACACATAATTAAAGCGATACTTATGCGATCGGACGAGCGGGAGGCAAGAAAAAAAAAAAACTTCTTGTAGGGGTTGGGGGTATTTGCACTTGATTTTCTTATTTGAGGATTTCATTATTTTTATTTTACTGGGGAGTGACTTTACACTGAACTGAACGGAAATTATTCGAAAGGAGTATGGAGTTCAGTAAGGGTTGTTGGAAACCACGAATTATTTTCCAGTTCAGTTTCGGCTACATTTTTCCGAACTTTATACTTTCTACGTAGATTATATTCATTTTCATAGTCATTTATGGGAGTTTCACCTATATTTTCTACATGCTTCGGACGCATACCGGACTTAATTTTTCAGAGGCTCATGTTTTGCACATTATTTCAGTCGTTTCGGAGTCGTTTCGGAGTCGATTCGGAGTCGACTCTTAATTTCAGACCAGGGACGTGAACTGGGTGTTCGCTTCGGCAGTTCGAACCGTGTTCGAACTTTTGGATTGGTTCGTCAAACCGGGTTTTCTACTTCTTTGAACCGAGGTTTTTTGGTTCGGTTCATCGGTTCGGGAATTTCTTAAACTGAAAAAATTCAGAGATCCTAAATAACTTTAAATTTTTTTTATGACATCGAAAAAATTGCTTTTAAAACGACGAAAATTTTGAGTTAGTCGATAATACTTATGATTGGATTTTTTATTTGGCAAATTTTATTTTTTGATTAATATTTTTTACGTTGCTTGTAACTAATTACTGAATGGAAAACTTATTCGTTGCAAATAGGTTCATAATGTTAGTTCTTCAAAACGATTGTTGGAAAAGAAATTTTCCGTTTCTTATCAAGCTTATTTTCGAATTTATACTTTTATATCGTAAGATGATATCATTTTATAGTGTATTATGGTGATACCATTCACTGATATTTTAGCGTGCTTCGCGGTCATTATAGGCAACGTAAAATTTTTGAAGTATGTTTGCAACGGGATTTTTCTCATTCAATGTTTCGGATCGTATAAAATATTTTCGAACGATAATTAGACAACGTGAATTGTTCCTTCGAACGTTATGAACTGTAATGATATTTTCGGATTGTTTGAACTGTTATCTAAACGAATTTTTACTTACAACTTTAATAGTTATAGCCATTTTTTTCGTTATTTCTTATAACTGTTATCTCTGAAAAATTTGTTACTACGTGTTGCCACTTCTAACATAACGCAATTTTTTACCATTTAGGGCTAAAATTTGCACAATAAAAAGTTGGTGGTGGTTACCTTACTCATATTAGAGATGGTATCGACTTCGATTTTTTTATTTTTGGCCTATGGCCGCGACCACTGTGCATGGTTGCAGGCAAAAATGAACGTGTAAAGGCCGCTTATGAAATACGTTGCCATTATTCCCTAAGCTATGAAGGTTTAGAAAATTTTTCTATTCAAAATTTGTACAAACGAACCCCTGAAGCTTTACAACAAGTGGTTCGGTTCAAACATTTGTGAAAAACTTCGGTTCGGTTCATCAGCAGATAAACGCGGTTTTCCGGTTCACGTCCCTGCTTAAAACTTATTTTGAATTCGACATTTGCTAGAAATTTGGACTCATATCGAACTCATAAAGCTTAAAACTCCGAAAATGTTTGCTGAATTTTATGCAATGATGCTACAAACGAAATACTTGAAGATTTCATCTCGAGAAGAATTTTGATAATTTTTTTTTTGGCATAAAAGGTACGAGTTCTGTTGGAAGGGGATGCCAAAATGAGTCACAAAATTTCAAAGTGATCTATTCAACTTCACACAACTCACGAATCACACCCCTCAACTCACAACTCCGTCGAGAATGCCTCCTCACCTGAGAGTAAAAAAAAAAAAAAATAAAATTATATCGTGTTCATATTTCTTAATTGACCTTTTATTATGCGACATAATCACAGACACGGATGGCTTAATTATTCACTTAATAAAACATTGTTTGAACAATTTGAATACATGTTCGACAAAATTTTCTACTCTGCTTTAATTAAGCTGCTTGAGTTTTTTCCGATTGTTGAAGAAATGCTTTAAGCGTTTTTTCTTTTTCTTTAGGGGGGGGGTTTTTTGCCTGCCTGCTTGAATCCTTGTAGCTTCGCTTGACTTCTTCGTTCAATTCGCCGTAACAATGTAGGGACGACTTTTATTGCTGGTGTAAGTATTTTGTAATAGAGATTGTTGTTTGTTTGTTGTAGTTGTATTATTATTGCCTTCTTCTTGTTGTTGTTTATGTTCAATAATAAATTCATATGGAAGCCATAAATTTTTGAAACGGGCTCACCACAGCTGGTAGGCTATATACATTTGGACCCGCAACGTTTTGTTATAGTTTGTCCGCCCTGTCCGTCCGTCTGTGTATCTGTCCGTCTGCCTGACTGCCTGTCTGCTTGTGTTTGTCCGTCTGTGTGACGGTATTTGTCGTCCGGAATTCCCTACTGCTGCTGCTGATTCATTTTATTGGTTTGGGTAATTACACTCATATCGCATTGCGTGTATTCGTTTAACTAGCTTCGCGCTCTCCTTTTTCCCTGCCCCTCGATCACTCCTTTCCGTGTGTACTTTTATTCAAAAGACATTAACTTCAACGTCCAAGGGTATAATGTGTGAGTTGTTTGCTGAGCATTTACAATATTCCCTGCAGTAATTCCAACTGCTCCCCGACTAGTCACAAAAATACCAGGACTGCTCTGTTTTAAATAACCCAAGCAATGCTTGAAACTGTCTTTTTTTTTTTAACATTGACTTGTCATCGAAAAATATCCATTCCCGCATTTAACTGCGCCACGATCAGACCTTCTGTGGGAAATTAAAGGTCAATTGTCCCACATGTTCCAGTTGGTCTATTTTTTGAACTACTCTTCATCTAGACCGCTTGTTACTACACAAGGTCTAGTCAATTCTTATATATAAAAACCTCTACATTTTGACTAGTCATATGCTGGGTTACCTCAGAGTACTCCTTTACTGCACGGTTGTTGCCCGGGAGTTCGTGTGTGTGTGTGTGTGTGTGTTGTGTGTGTGTGTGTGTGTGTATGTCCACCTCAATGTTTCCATATTGAAATGACTATTGGTATTGAGTTTGTTGTTGATCCCCTGCTCATGATGGTTAAACTCGTACGTTTTAATTAAATGACAATTTAATGGCGCCCTTTCTCTTCTACTCATTGCGAGTGAGTCTAATGGCTTTGCGAAGAATTTTTATTTTTTAAGAAGACTTTTAATATAAAGCTATATCACATTAAAGTTATATTTGAAAAAGCAGTTGTTGTCTTAAAAGTTTAAGGCATATGAACAATTTACTTCTTGAAAGTAAGCCTTCCAAATGGACCTTACTTGGGCGCCAAAAAAATTATTTAAGTCTTAATGACTATGATATCCTAATTGAATGTTGTGTTGTTTTTTTCTATATGTATATATGGTAAAATATATGCATAAGGATGGGCCTTGATAAAAAAATTTTTCTTCCAAGGTATTTCATTAATCCCCTAATTCCTGGCTCCGTCTCTAGACGGACTTTTTTCGAACAAATTACCAAAAACAAAAAAAAAACTAATAATAGTTATTTCAGATTCATGTTTTTCTACCCAAAATTAGTCTTATCTGAACTTTTCATAAAAAAAAAAAATTAAAAAAAAAATGGTGGCATTAGAGGGTTAATATCGTTAGAATGTATTCCAGTATATTTTCTTTTTTTCAGTTTTTTAAATGACATTTAGAGGTTGCAAAAAAAAATTAAAGAAATTAAGAAGTTAAAGAAAATTTCTTTACAAATAAAACAAAATTCTGGAAAATTTCATAAATAGCTTCTAAACAAATAATTGGATCCAAAGGTCTTCCAGACATTGTTGATAGGAAATTTAAATACCATCAATTTCATAGTAAAAAATTTCAAATCGGTTAAATATGTCTGGAGATAGTTGCGATGTTCGTACTCACCCTACTTTTTTTCAAAAGACTCAAAAGACGGAAAATTACCTAAGTACATACATACATACTGTACTACTTAAAATATATCTGACTACATACTTATTTAGATTCAGCGGATAATTGAACTTAAGAAATTACCATCAGATGGTGCAGGGCAATTTCTTTGTAAACTAGTGTTATTATCTACATATTTTGAAAAAAGTTTGTTTGTTCTTTTGTTTTTGCGCTCTTCAAAGTAACAATCAACGTAGGCGTTTCGAGTTAATTTTCATTTCATTTCTTCCTTCCGCTACTGCTACCCTTGTCGCTTTTGTGCCTGCTTAAAGGAACAAACTATTGTAAACGCCTCTATGAGACTGTAAATATTTCTTCCAACCGAACAAGCCTACACTCATTACACATTACAATACAACAAAACTTGAACGTTTATCCGCACTTTTCCGGCTGTCTATCATAACCCTCATTTCTAGTCGTCCGTTCTTGTTGCAAATTACAGGCCATTATAATTTTATACGTGGCAAAATGCTTTGACTCTTTCAACTGCAACAAAGACGCAAACAGCACCATCAAAAAGCCAAGAGTCAAAAGCACTAAACGTGTTAGTTTTCCCCAAGACCATACCACATTTATCCTATAGGTTCCATTCATTCTATACCCGTTTTATTCCACTTTACTCCATTCCACTCCACTCCGCTCCATTCCGCTCCATTCCGTGCCATTCCGTTCCACTCCGTTCTGTACTTTTCCGTTCCATTCCGTTCCGTTCCCGGTGTCTTTCTTTCGAAGCTCATTTCGTATGCGTATGCGTTGCGTCGTGCGGTTTGTAATTACCGGCATGTTATGTCGTTGCAGACTCATTTGCATGTGATATTTGCGCAGCGGAAAAGCGCTGCAACAGCTCCACTCAGGTCCCCAACTTGACTATGAATGACTTTGCGACAACGTCGTCGGTGTCCCAGTCCAACAAAGACAGGGACAAGGACAATGACAACGACAGCGATAGTGATACCGACAGCGACAGCGACAGCGTCAGCGTCAGAACCAACGACACTAGTGTCCATTGGAACATTATTATTAGCCGGGGTTATGGTTACCTTTTAAGTTGGGAACTATGTACGTTTAACCATTGATCCATGTGGAATGGCTTCCACATTTTTAGCCCATGCATCTGCAATCTATATAAAGTGGTCTTGTTAAGCTGGATTCGGTATAGGGCGGGCGGATATGTGGTGTAACCGAGCACTTTGCCTGCCTCGTTAGGTTCACTCAATGGCACTACTCATTTGTTGGTTGGTTACCTTAGCCGTGGGTCCACTACTTGTCTTGCCGCCGCAGCAGCAGCACACCACCACCACCACCCTATGCTCCTGTCCAAAGCTATTTGTGCTTTTATCATCACCATCACCATCAGCATCAGCACAGTCATCGTCATCGTCGTCGTCGTTACGGGTAAAGTCAATCTCGGTTACTTGGAAGCATGCTTTGTTGGCTGTTGCTGTTGCTGTTGCCTGCGCTGCAGCAGCTGCTGAACACTGGCCTGTCACTTTGCGGAAGGGCTCTCTCATCCTTAAACGACCAATGAGCAGCGGATGTGTGCACGTTTAACTGTATGCCTTTGTAACCATTGTCTGCTGCATCATGATATTTCTATTAGCGATATCCTGCACGATGTCATTCCTGTCCGTTATTTCTTGTCCGAACATAACTACTGCATGCAGTCAGTGGTCGCCGCTGTGTGCTCCGTTCGCATCGTTCCTCCCTCTTGACCTTTAACTAAGTACTATTTTAATAATTTGTTAAACATGCCCCATTCGAATGGGTCCATAAACATAATGTTGCATTGCGATCTGTATTGTTATAAAAGGACGTGTCCGGAATGCTTAATTAAAGTGTGCACTTTTGTGTTTGGTCAATGAAATCGGGAACATTGCAATTTGACAGAAGTGTCGATAGAGAGGTTCGATAAAGAAATAATTTCCAATTTCTAATTGGCTTAAAAAATAATTTTTTTAAAATCCTTTCACACCCATTTAATTGTGCAGTATAAGCTGAGCAACATTTTTGTTGAAAAAGGTTTCTATAAACATGTGTCATAAACGAGACACAAAATCGGGCTTGCAACATTTTTCATGTTTGCTGTGTTTATTATTTATATGCCTCGGAATTTGAATATAAGTATAAAAAAATTTAAAAAAATGGAAAAAAATGAAAAAAAATGAGAAAAAAAATATAAAAAAAATATTTAAAAAAAATTTTTTAAATGCAAAATATTCAAAAAACATTCAAAAAAATTCAAACAAAAATGCCAAAAATTCAAAATATTCAAAAAATGCACAGTCAAAAATTCCAAATTAGTTCGATTTAGTATGCCTATTAAAATTTTGAATTGTCAAATTAACAAAAAAAGCCTACTTCACTGAATAAAATATTCAAAAAGCACAGTTAAATGCAAAAAAATACAAAAAAATTCAAAATATTCAAAATCAAGGATCAAGAAAATTATATGAGACCGTATGTGGGACCATATTTTTGTTCATAGAAGATTTCGAAATTGAGTTTTAGATAATTATGGCCTTGTCTCAGGCATTTTGGCCTTGTGTCAGGCATTCAGCGGAATATTTCCCCTAAAAATCTGACAACAGTGCAGGAGAAAATCAATAAAAAAAAAAATATTAATAGAACAATAACTACCGATCTTCTAAAGAGAATCCTTCACTTTTAGGCAATTCTTTTGATTCTTTTGCTTGAATAAATCACCGTTTGAATGTAAGGCCGATGAAATTTCTTTATTAAAAAAAAAAAAAAACCAAGAGTTCAATTGCATTCATACACTCATGGCTCGGATCCTGTTTTTTTTTTTTTTTTTTTTTCAAAACATTGAGAAAGAAGGGGTTAAAATAAGCTGGTCGGTTTTATACGGAACGTTGCTTTTGAAAGTGAATTTTATTGCGATTGATTGTAAGTTTTCTTTACAATACACTCAATATACACAAAACACACGTCTTGGTTTCGCTATAAAATACAATTTACTAACGTGTCTACTTCCATTCTGTCTCTTCCATTTAACAGCTCAATACCAATCACCGCGTATAATCGAACATCCAACGGATTTGGTTGTGAAAAAGAATGAGCCCGCAACGTTGAATTGTAAAGTTGAAGGAAAACCGGAGCCGACAATCGAATGGTATAAGGTAAGAGAATGGAAAAGGATAAAAAGCAGCAGCTGCTTTCCTGCCGCGGGGATAAATTCACAATCAAATGAGTGGAAAAGAAAATCGCTACTTTCAATAAAGTGGAAGCAGTGAGCTAGGGGTAGGGTACCACCTTTTTGTGGAGTGTGCGAGGAGCGGGTTAGGCAAGTGATTGCTTTTGATAGGATTCCAAATATGTAGACAGAAGGATTTTACGTAAATTTATTTTCACAACGAGTTTCTTCTGGACGGAAAGCAGCGGGGCAGGAGCAGAAGCAAAAGCAGAATGAGAAACACTAGCAGAAGCAACGGAGCATTAAGCTTCGAAAGGAGTATGTAAATTTTGTAAAGGAAAGATTTTTTTTTTCTTTTTTTTTTGTCTTTTTTGCCACGCTTAAGGATTACGGATTAGGGATATGTGGAAAGCAATAAAATCGTTTGAGATTTGAAAAGCAATAAATTTCTCTCAGGCAGAAGAAGCATTTCAAATGTTAAGCTAGTTGAAAGGAATAGTTTTAGCTTTTGCCAAATGAATTGATGTCCTGTCCAGTTCGATTCAGTCCAGTTCAGTGCAGTTCAGGCCAATCGAAAGACTTTTATCAATTGAATAAGCAGTTGGAATTTACTTTTATTGAAATTCTTCTTGAAGTTCTTTTCATCCCGATTTTAATTTTTTTTATTTTGTATCTTTTTTTTTTGCCAGGATAATGAATTGGTCAATACGAATGAGAAGAAATCGCATCGCGTGCTCTTTAAGGATGGTGCACTCTTCTTCTATCGAACGATGCAAAGCAAAAAGGAACAAGATAGCGGCGTTTACTGGTGTGTTGCGAAAAATCATGTTGGAAAAGCTGTTAGCCGTCATGCAACACTCCAGATTGCAGGTGAGCTAAATTTCTCTTCTAAAAATATATAATTTAATAACATAAAATAAGAAAAATGTATATAAAAACTAAAGAAAAAAAAAATATAAATAAAAACCTTCCAAGAAAACAAATAAGATCAAACCATTAGGGCTCCCATCCAGACATGCATGCTGCTCAATAAACACATTCGCACAAATCACGTCGCCATATATCCATCAAGAAGGCACTCAAGAAACATCAATTGTCGCATGTATCAAGGGAGAAGGCGGGCGGGGCTGTTGAAATGCTGAAGCATCTCTAGACCTAGCCAAAAAAAAAAAACATACATTACGCGTACAGAAAAGTCTTACAAGCTTCTTCTCTTCTCATGCTTGACAACGTACAACTTAAATATAGCGTAAAATTAAAATTGGTCTTCTACGGCATGACAGTTCATAAAATTGCTGCTGAAGTTGCATGACGACGATGGGGGGTACACTGTAAAAAAACAAAAGCAAAAAATGAAACACCAACCATCAATTCCACACGCAGCCAATTCATCGAAATGCGTGCTCGTGTCGGTCTTAGCCGCTTCTACTTAGAGAATAGGGGTATTCACAGGGGCGTGTTAAAAACGTTCGAAAGTCGGAAAATCGGAAAATTGTGACTTCTTAAAAAATGTTTAAATTTTTTTTTTGTATCTTGCACAACTTTTTAAGCAGATAAAATTTTCCGATTTTCCGACTTTACTATTTTCCAACGCCTTTGTGAATACCCTTATATATTTTGGTCGATTTTTTCTAAATATTTGTAGCAATCCCAAAATGGGAAATTTTGTAAGGCAGTAAAGTGTAGAATAGAGTTGCAACGGATATCCGGCCACTATCCGGTATCCGGCCTTAAATTTAGTATCCGACTGAATACCGGATGCCATCTATATCCGGCCGCCGGATACCTCATATTAAACAATTGCTATATTATATGTACTATGAATGCAGATTTGGAAATGAAGTCATTGAAGGAAACTGGAAACATTTTCTCAGAAAATTTCCATTTTCAGAGATTTTTTATTGCAGTTCAGTGCAACCACTCGAAAGAAGCACTACATAAAAGGGTGCTTTGTTAAAAAATAACGTTCGAAATTTTTTCTACCAAACGGCAACGCCCAGGATTATTGCTATACCGTTGAATATGGCCTCAAAACCGAAAAATATTTAACAAAAAAAATTAAATATTCGGCAGCCGGTTATCCGGCCTGGCAACCAGCTGGATATCCGGTTATCCGGCCTGGCAACCAGCTGGATATCTGGTTATCCGGCCTGGCAACCAGCTGGAAATCCGGTTATCCGGCCTGGCAACCAGCTGGATATCTGGTTATCCGGCCTTACAACCAGCTGGATATCCGGTTATCCGGCCTGGAAACCAGCTGGATATCCGGTTATCCGGCCTTACAACCAGCTGGATATCCGGTTATCCGGCCTGGAAACCAGCTGGATATCCGGTTATCCGGCCTGGCAACCAGCTGGATATCTGGTTATCCGGCCTGGCAACCAGCTGGAAATCCGGTTATCCGGCCTGGCAACCAGCTGGATATCTGGTTATCCGGCCTTACAACCAGCTGGATATCCGGTTATCCGGCCTGAAAACCAGCTGGATATCCGGTTATCCGGCATGGCAACCAGTTGGATATCCGGCATTCGGCCGGATACACTATCCGTTGCAACACTAGTGTAGAAGTCGTCAAAAAAAAACATCTTCGAAAAACCAAAAAATTATTTCTCCGGTTATCCGGCCTGGAAACCAACCGGATATCCGGTATTCGGCCGGATACACTATCCGTTGCAACACTAGTGTAGAAGTCGTCCAAAAAAAAAGAAAAACACATCTTCGAAAAACCAAAAAATTATTTCTCCCAGTGTATCCTCTTTAATCATGACACCACAATGTAAAGAAAAATTGCCTAGCTGTCGTTGCTACAAATTTGTCAAGTATTTATTTTTGTATTTTTATATTTTCCTTATTTATAATTTCTTTTCTTTTTTTTTTTTTTGTTCTTTTTTAACTTTGGCGCTGCCTTAAATCAACATTTCCCAGGGGAAACATATTGAAATTAGCTCGAGTCCTAAATTTAGATGCGCCGCAAGTTAAATCTTCTTTTGCCTATGACACATCACTCATTTAGAGCAGTATGAAATGCCGTCGTTTTGTGATGCTTTTAATGGAGGTGTTTTTACATTCAAGTTTTTCTGAATTTTCTTTTAATTTAATTTTTTTTTTTTTGTTTTTGTTTTTCTTAAGCTTCAGCAACACGATTAGCTCCGAGCAAAAAGTGTTGAAATATGAAGTTGGTGGTAGGTACTTCTTTTTCCAATCATACTCCTATTGTGACTACAATTTTAGTCTATTAGAATTAGACTATTTACTCTGAAAAAAAAAAATTATTCTTTTCTCGCGTTTCGTTTTCTGAGTTTAATGGGGAAATGTTTCGATTCCTTTCGAGATTCGTGCAATTTATATTTCGATTTTGAAAATGACACAATGTATTTAAATGCTGGTATTTTTCATGAAGTTTTCCAGCATTTCGTTAGTGTCACGAATTTCATGCTTTAAACTCCTTCAAACCCATTAGCCCATCAGCGTTTCAACGCACCAGAGCTGTGTCTCGTAATTTAGCTAGAAGAGTCTCGAGACTTAAACGAAGGAGCAGCCCTTTTATTGCAACGTGCTACCAATCAGCGCAATCTTTGCTGGATTTTCTGCATAGTACGCAGATTTTACGCATACAATTACGGCTGATGGCGCGCAGAGCTCCAATTCTGGCTGCAGCGCCCGCTTCGTTGCCTGTTTTAGCTTCTCGTCTTGGCGTTTGCCGTCAACCCAAGATGATGATGGCATTGCCGTATATTCTGTTCGGTACAGTGTACTTGAACTCATCAAAGCTGTTGAAACAATTTCCAGCAGAGCGTAAAATCTTTGCGCTTCAAATTCTAGCGTTCAAAAAAAAAAGCCTTAGCCAGAAGAAGCAAGAAGGGCAACGAGTGAGCAACGTGAAACGAGCACGGGGCGCACGGGGCGAAAGGGGAAGCGCCAAGTGCGAAGTGAAGACATGAAGATATATGAAGATGCATATTCATTTGATCACAGAGCAAATGATATATCGCACGCAGCGCTTGTTGGTGATGATTACTCTCCTGTGCAGTCGTATCACTTTGCTGACAAACACGACGACTTGCTGTGATTTCTTTTAATCAATGTTGAAAGAATTATTGTGTTAATGCTGCTTTAATATACCAAATACTGCAAGAAGTAGATTCAATCGAAATTTGTGTCAATTTTTGCCCCATTCCCAGTTTATTTCGTCGTTTTTTTTATAGTCAGCTTTATTTGAAGGTCTAGAAGACGAGGTTTTTTTTTTTAATTTCAACTCACGTTCATTTCTTTCCTCAGATTTTTTGTTGCTTCCTTCTTTTATGCATATAATTTCCATGATTTTCTTTTATTTTTTTCTTTGCACCCACCTGACAACCTTTAGTCACCTTTTCCCTCATTTTTCTCATCCGTTCCTTATTTTTTTTTTTTTTATGTATTTCTTGTTTTTCATAGTTTTCTTCTTCTACCAGAAGAAAGTCTTAGAATTTTAATAATAATGCTAAAAACGTACTGCTGCAATATTGAAGCATTTGTACGATTGCATTGAAAAGCATAGTCAGCGGAAAGGAAATCGTTGAAATGATTTAAGCGTCTACTATCTGCATTAAGGAAGGGCGCGGTAGCATTGACTGCGCAACATTTGAATTGCTACAGCATTTCTCTCTCATCGTCATCATCATCATTACAATTTCTATTATTGCTGTACCGTGCGCTAAAAGCTTTGAGTAACTGACTGAGTCTATCAAATCACCTTTGAGATGTTTTAAATGAGATTTTTCACATTTAAAAAGGATAAAACGATGGGCAGCAGTAGCAGTGTAGGAGTTTGAGTTGCAGTGAAAGGATCCCCGATTTTATGCATATCGGATAGTGCTGCATAAATGAAAATGCATTTTTCTTTTGCTGGAAATGCGTTTTTAGTTTCAGTGAGAATATTTCAATCATTAAAAAAAAATATCCCAATTTAAGTTAACAGAAAGATGAAAAAGTTTTCTGCTTAATTTAAAGTGTAAATAAATATCAACATGTTCCTGTTGCAAAATGTTCCTTGAGGTTAGCGCTTTTAAAACACAATTATGAACCCAACATATTTCGGACTCGTGTGAGTATACATTTTTCCAGCCTCTTGTTTCTCACATACATATTGCGAAATCATTTGGGCACATATTTTTAAGCGTTTGATATTTTTATACCCGACACGCTGTGTCGAGGGTATATTGCGTTTGTGTGGTTGTGTGTAACACCCAGAACCAGTCGAGATAGACCATCAAAAATATATATAGAAATGATCAGTGTCATCAGGAGATTCGATTTAGCCATGTCCGTGTGTCTGTCTGTCCGTCTTTCCATCTGTTTGTATACAGTTTTCTTATCGAAGGAGCTGAGCTATCTTGACAAAATTTTGGTATGCGTGCTCACGGGGACATGAGTACGAACAAGTTCGAGAATGGATTTGAAATTTGATTTGAAATTTGTGACTAGAATTAAAAAAATTTGCAAAAGTGGGCGTGGAAAAGGTGCGCTTTTCATAAAGATTCTATTGCACAAAAGTTGTTATATTATTGCCATTATGGCCTTAAAAATCTCTAAAATATTCTTTCTTAACGGTTCTGTTTTTGAATCGTCTTTTCAAAATTATTTAAACATGTCTGTCTGTGTCGGGTATTGTACTGTCCGGCTCGCCTGACTATAACACCCTTACTTGTTTAAAATTTCACACTCATTTCGGACTCAGAATTATGATCATTCCCCAAAAAAATAGTTGCTGGAGTTTAATTTAGTCAGTCATGCTAATCAAAAAGTTTTCATTTGAACGCGAATGAAATCGTAAGAAGAAAGGCGTAAATTCAAAATTATGCACCGTTGTGTGTGCATCCCAAAATATTAGCCTTCGCAGTTCAAAGCTTGAAGCGTTTGGTTTAAAACTTTTGCCAAAATTATAACATTGAAACGACCGCAAAAACCGAAATGCCAAATTTCTTGCACTCAACATAAGAAGCATTATCGCTATCATCATTTTCATCGTCGTCGGCGGCGGCGGCGGCAAGTGGGAACGGGAACGGGAACGGCATCGCCATCAGCAGCGGCTCTAAAAATCAAAAGAAATGAGTCCGAACCATCAACGAACGAAATTCAGCAGCAGCAGCTAATGCCGAAATTCTTGGAAGAAAATTCAAGCGAAAACTATGAATTTTGTGCTAAATATGCATATGCACTATGCGCCATACAACATGGAGCAGCATAGAGCATGCAGCATGCATCCGTACAAGTTAACGCCCTCGAAAAGTACCGCTGAAAACTTTCAATTCCACGAGAGTTCATGTCTAAAATGCCTGAGGCATAAGCGGCAACAAAACATAACATTCCATGCTGCATTTGAGGAGTAGTTCGTTCTGTCTTGTCGAATTTTCCTTTTTTGGTTTTTTGCATATTTTTTGTCTTTTATTTCGGTTTTTTATTTTTTGGTTTATTTTTTAGTTTTTTTTTTTTTACAGTGTATTCGAGACTGCCAACAACCGTTGTACTAATGCAGATGTTTAAAGATTTTCAGTTGCCGATACGTGATAGCGGTGTTTATATGCACTGACATTGTTGCTGGCTGGCTTGCCTCCTCTGCAGCATGTTGCTCGGCAGATACGCTCTTGATATGCATCGGCATCATTGTTGTTATTGCATTAAAGGTTAAAGTTTGTTTGCTGCTGGCAACAATCTATGTTTGAACTGTGGCAAAAAAACTTTTTCTTTAAACTGAGAATTTCGCTGATGCTGCTGCTGCTGCTGCTGCTGCCGTCTGCAAAGTGGGTGTTGCTGCATCACCCATTTTCACTAAACTAATGCTTTTGTCTGTCTCTTGCTTACCGCTGTCTGCTAGGCTTCGCTCTGTGGCTGTGTATTGTTATGTGTCCGTCGGTGTGGCTGTGTTTCCTCTTTAGTTTCCTTTCATTTGTCTTGGATGTTTAGTATCCTGCGGCGGCCTGCGTTTTATGGCTGCAAATATTGTTGATGACTATTGCTATTGCTGTAGCTGTTGCCGTTGCCGTTGCGATTGCCATTGCGACTGCTCTATGTGCAAAGTGCAGTCTGGCGCTGCGCTGCTCAGCTACTCTGATGTTATGCTGTATTGTATGCTTGCTCTCTGCATTGCCGCAAGTAGCGTGTAAATTGCTGAAAATTTGCAATTTCACAGCAGATTTTTCTTTCGATACTTTTTCTATTGTCTTCGCTAGATTGCCGAACTTCATTCACTTCATTTCATTTTGTTTGGTCTTATTTTTTTCCTCTCAATTTTCTTTTTTTTCAACTTCACTCTTTTTCGCTTTATATAATTTTGAACCTTTTTGGTAAAAGTTTTTCCATGTCAAACACGAAGTTGTGTGTGTGTGTGCGTCTATAAAGATTTCGGTTGTCTTGCAATTGTTTGGAGCAGATCAAATTGACTGGATGTGTTGCTAGATTTGCTTAAATTGATTTAAGATTTGATGCGCTGTGCACAGTGCATATTTTCATGGCTGAAAAGTGGAGAATTTCATAAACGATAAATACGATTGAAGCGTTTATTTATATGAATATATATATATATATATATATACTTATATTATGTTTATTTTTTTATTGTTGATTGTAAGTATATTGTTCGAAGTATAAAATTCTTTTCAATTTATGTTAGAAAAATCATAGAATCGGAAAGGCTTGACAATTAAAACTTAAATTGTTGGAAATCAGAATTCAGTGCATACAATTCGGCGTGGGAGCGATCGATCGAAATACATGAAAAATTATAAGTACAAAAAGTAAATATTACGATTGAACAAGTGAATTTTAATGAATTGCCAATGGTGAATACAATTCACGGTATACAGAGAGGCGCCTAGACTTTTTTAATACAGACCTCATCAAATCTAATACAATGCGGAAAGTCTTGAATTAGTGCAAACATGCCACAGACTACGATGACGACGCACACATCAATCAAAAGAAAGTAAATACAAAGGCAAACAACACCTTTGGGGGACACGTACTCCGAACCGCGGGCAGGCCCCGCCCCCCGAGCAGGCAGATTGCCGCAGCTGTGCATACACGGGTTAAAGTGAAATTAATGTACACAATGCACAGAGAACAAAACGAAACGAAACGAAAAGAAAAGAAAATAAGGAAAATTTGTTCCTCGTAATACTTGAGCTTAATGCAACTAATAAGTCAATCAATTGTGAGTCGTCAGAGGAACAGTGAAACAGGGAAAGAGCCGAAGCGAGGAAGAGGCATCGGCATCGCAAAGAAACACTTGCAACCCCTTTTTTTTTCCCCGATGAGAGCTTCACCGGCGCTATGCGATGAACATTTTTATTTTCATTTCATTAGGTCTGGAAAACAGTATGAATTAAAGAAATTTTCTTCTATAAGCCAAAATAAATATTGGCACGCGCCGTCTGCTGTGCATTTTGACACTTTGCCAGCCATTCAGGCAGTCACTCACTCAATCGCTCGGGCGGCTAGTCAGCCAGCTATCCACAGACAGTGTGGCAGTCAGTCAGGCGCTCCGAATGCTAGGTATTGGCTGAGACATGATGTAAACAGCATTGGGACAAATAACAGGCACAATACGAGCTCGCTCGCTCGATTCCCCTCGCAGCGACATGCGATAGACGCACAACAGGCAGTCAGGAAGGCAGGCAGAGAGAGGCATCTTGCCTCAACGAGCTTAAGAATATTTACTTAAACATTCAGTTTTTTACCTTTTTGATCCGGCGAGTAACGGCGAAAATAGTAGGCAAAAGAAAAAAGGCACTTCAATCGTTGCTTCGTTTCTTTCTATATTATTTGCAGAAATCAATCATTGTGTCCTTAAGGCGCGATCCTTGATGGCAAGACGCCACGCTGCCCCTTACAGCCTTACGAAAAGGTTTATTTTAAAATTTTTTTATTTAATTTTCTTCTTTCTTTTTTTTTTTATATACAGGGTGTTCCGTGTGTGATGATCCATTTTTTGAAAATAAGATGAGAAAATTAAATATCTAAATGAACATCTATCCGTTTGCTATCACTGAAGTCGAACTTATTAGATTTGATACAGTAAAACTAATAAGTTCATTTAGATATTTAATTTTCTCATCTTATTTTCAAAAAATTTATTTGACATATGGGGTACCAAATTAAAGGAAATCGATCCAGCATTTTGAATAAAATAAAAAATGTGGGTGTTAATGGGACCTTTTTCATACCAAAATGGCTCTCAAAGTCAAAAAATGTTTAAAAAATTTTAAAATGTTGACTTTGAAGGCTCAAATACCCTTGAAGCTGCAATAAAGTGTAAGACTATTTTATACGCCTAGAAAGGTCTGACAATTGTCTGTTGAACTACATTAAAATTTTTATCTTGGATACAAACGTTGAGGCGTGAAAATTTTTTTTCTGAAACAACTGCAAATTTCTTTCTTTCCCTTATAACTCCTCAGGGGTGCATTTTGGACCCCCCTGCCATACGATTTTTTGTTAGTTCTGACCCCCTCTATCAGCTCCCGACCGGTTGACCATCACAAACGGAACACCCTGTATATTGTGAATAGCAATTCCGTTAAGTCGGCAAAAGAAGGCAACCAAATATTTCGAAATCATTGTATGCTTTAAGGCGCTTCAACCTGAATTGTTTAAATGTGATTTTTTCTTTGCCCCATTTTCTGGAATTGTCCTTTTATTTTTTATTATAATTTGTTTGTTTTTTTTTTTTTGTGGAAATTCTTTCTTGCGTAACGAAATACCTTGGCCGAAGCTATTTAAATGCTGTCGTTAAATTCGAGCGGAAATTTCTGATGTGCTTTTTGCTGACCTACTTGTAGGAGGCATGCATCTTAATTTTAAAGGTGGCAGGTAATTCCACTTTAGATGCTTCCTTTTGTTGTCCTTCTAAGGTTTATAGCTTACAATTAAATTGGGCTTTTTTTTCTCTTCAACGATTTGGACGAGAAATTTCTGCCATTTCGGGTGATTTTTAAGAGGACATTTTTAGTGGAAAGGTTCTGTAAGGAGATTAGAGCAATGGAAAGGATTTTTTTTTCAAAAAATTTTGCTCTTTTTTGGTTGGTTTAAGTCTGCGGCGCTTTTTTCAATTTGTTTTAATTATCTTGATTATTTTCTTGGAATTATTTTAAATTTTCTTTTCAAAATAGCATTTTTCAACATAAGAGTGAGGTACATTTAAGGTGAACCTCTGCTATCGATTTCGCTCTCAATAGAGCCTTTTAAATCAGGGTTGTATTGTTTGTTTTTTTATTTTATTCTGAATATGGAAATCCTAGTGGACTAAGATCTTAATATTAAATAGTACCTATTGGTGAATTATAAATTGCAATTAGAAAATTTTAGAATGAGAAATCGCTTAACTTTAACAATTTTTATTTAAGGGGATGGTACACCCTTAAGGCCGAACGAATGGCATGTTTTCATGATTTTTTTTGTGGCGACATGAATTATGTTGGTGTATTTATTTCATATACTTACATCTTATAGTTTGACATTAACCCCCTTATTCATAATCAAATTTTAAATTTAAAATATTGTTTAAATGTCAAATTTCCATACAAAAACTGAATTTAAACAATGTTTTAAAGTTAAAATTTGATTATGAATAAGGGGGTTAAAGTATACTTGGACAAAAAAAAATCGAAAATATCGATAAATATATCGGTGTCAGCGTTTCTCCGGAGGCGCCTCGAAAAAAATTTGCTTTGCGGTGAACACGATAGAGGGTTAACGGATCATCTGAGGAAAAAAAAAAAATTTTTTTTAATGAAATTGATGTCCCGAGGTAATATCGTGGCGCTTTTTTATTTTTTTTTTTTTTTTTTTTTTATTTTTTTTTATTTTTTTTTTTTATTTTTTATTTTTTTTTTTTTGGTAGTGTTTTGAAAAAAATTCGATTTTCGCTAAAAAAAAAAAAAAATGGAGGTTATTTTATTTTTTTTAAATAGGAAAAAAGGGCCACATTGTTACCTGCGTATTTTATGTGTAGAAAAATTAAAAAAAATTTAAATTGATCGGTCAAATAGATTTTGCTGTATCGTGTTCACCGACCTAAAAAAAAAGTAGTTTTCCACAAAACCGATTTAACCCGGTAGCGCCTGAATTAAAAAAAATAATAAATATAAAAAATAAAATGAAATATGAACTGGTTCAGGTATGCGGATAGCAGAACACGAACCCTTTCAGTGATGCCATATGGCATCGCTAGGCTCTACCGGGTTAAAAATTTTTTCCCCGAACAAATGCACGTTTGCCAGTCGCTTTGAAACGCTGTAACTTCGAAACCGCTAGCACGATTTCTTTCAAATTTTTATTCAATACTCTTGAAATGTTGTTCTTTCAGAAAAAAACTGAAACAAAAAATCGACCCAAAATTTTTGCAAAGGTGTTTAACTTTAATACTATATAACTTAATGTTATTCCTAGTTACGCTATAGAAACAATGAGAAAGATTGAGACACTTTGAGATATTGAGAGTGATGAATGTTATTCTGTGAGAATGTTATTCTTCGCTCGTACCTCTAATCTATATCAAACTGTTTTTTCCCCCCACAACCTATATATACATAGGTTCGTATGCGATTAAAGGTTAAAAAACTGTTTTTCAATATACATTTCCTGTACACATTTGAACCAACTTGTTGTGTGTGAACAACCTCAGTAATGTGAACAAATCGCCATTGTAATGGCAACAGCCTCAGGTCAGGAACAAACAAAATTTTCTATATTGTAACTAAAATCGTTTATTTTTCAATACCCAAGCTTGGGTAAACTAAAAACATGTCCGGCATATAAAGGTAAAATGTCCTGCAAGCTGTCAGTATAGTTGATATTATCATCTGTGCTTAAAAATCCCAAGGCTCGAGTTAAGTTTCCATCTCAGGAACGAAGCAATTGAGAATTTAAAAACAGATTCTAAAAAAATATGAATATCTGAGGCAAAGAGTTAATAGTGTAATACAGTGTACTCTCTTCTTTCGGACACTCCTCCCACTTTAGTATTCTCGCTTCTCAAGCTCCTTCTTTTACAAGGATATATTTTTGGATCCCACTTAAGATAGAGTACACAATTTTTCTGCACTTGTTTTGCTATCGTATCGTCTAGGATGGCAAATTCACATCGGGGAACACATCATCTCTGTCGGTTCATATACAAATGTCATAGACTTTTTCCAGCTGGGTGTGTTTTAAATAGAATAACACAAAGAAAATTTTGATACTCAATGAAATAAACACACTCAACTCGCAATTCAAATTCAAATCCAAATCCAATAACAAATGAAAGATGTGTATGTATTTGAACTCGGGAATATCAGCTGCGAACCGAAAATATTTGAACAGTGGCATTAACTAAAGGAGAGGTGATGCTTCAATGAGAGATTCGTGATGGGCCTCATCCATTCATTCCCATTAATCGTCGAGAAACACCCACCGATGCGAAGCGCGCACTCCATCAACACCTTCAGCGACATCAACATCAACATCAACAAAATCAACCAACAGCCATCAAGCATCGACAACAACACACCAGTATCGTATCATCATCAACCATCAGCAAGCATCCACCATCATCGTCATTGTGTTGAATGATGCGAAGACGCATTTGCACGTTTATTTGTGCCACAAATTAAATACAAATATTTTCAAAGTCAACGCTTGTCTCACCAATGGATTTATTTATACATAGCTATCTATTTCTAAATATATATACATATGTATATTAGATGTATATGGATATGTGCGTGCACGTCTATGTATGCATATACGTATATTTCAATGGATGATTCCATTTATACATCCACATTGGAGGTATGAATAATGAAGTGTATGCGCAAATAAAAACCTGAAAGTACCTAAAGTAAAGTACCTACCGCCGAAGCTTGTTGGTTCGCGGGCAGGCAAACAGGCAGGCATAAGCAGCAGTGTTAATGACAAATAGGTACGTTAGACAAAAAATGCACCAATTTGCGAGCATCCAGTGGCGGGGAGGGGGACCGTGGGTAGCTGGAGCTTGAGCTTGAGCGTGTGACATATAAGGCAGGCTGTGAGTTTTGTTTCGTATCCTTTCGAATCGTTTCGTTGCGTCGATGAGTGTTTGAATGAAATTTTGCAGTGTTGCTAACGATGCTTTGTTGTTGTATTCGTTGCAATTGCGATTGTGTTTTCTCCTTGAAACCAACTTTTGTAGTTGTTCACTCAAAAGGCTGACCGACAAACAGACATACGAACATCTCAACGAATAGACATACAATCTGTAGATAGACATACAGATTGACAGACCGTCAGACTGTCAGACCGCCAGACTGACAGAAGTGTAGATCATCAAGTTGGGTCGTGGCCCTAAGTGTTGGGTAAACAATTATAGCGTTTATTGTGCGCGCATAAAAGGGTTTCTTCGTATTTCGTAAATACGTTTTCAGTTAAGTGATTGAAGTTAATAGTCGTGAGTGATATTTATCATGTAAATTGCTTGATTTAATGTTGCTAGAATCATGTTGTTGTTGCTGATTTTTGGCTATAATGATAGTGTTGGGGGTGTTGCTGCAAGCGGTTATGGCTGTCGCGATTGTGGCCATGAATCGGAATTGATTTGAATAATAAATTTTATTTTTATAAAGAGTCAAGATAGCTTCTAGTCTCTCAAGACGAATTCAAGCAAAATTCCGAAATCAAGAATATGTTCTATTAAGCAAATTATAAAATAATTTAAAAAAAAAAACAAAATTCCATACAAAGGAAATACTTTATAAAAAAAAAAAAAAAATCTTTATTCATAATAAAAAGAAAATGAATTTCCATACGCTTGACACTTTTATATGTTTGAAGATTTTTTTTAAAATATTCTAATTTGAATAAAAAAAAAATAAAATGTTTTCTCTTACTCAGTAATTAAAAAAAGAAGAATTAGTATAATAATTTATCCATACGTGCGTTGACACCTTTTTATATGTTTGAGAGATTGTGTTGTTTGGCTGCGTGTCTTTTGAAAATGATTCGTAATTTGAATGCAAAGGAATCCAAAAGGAGTCGCTCCGAGACAATGTGTGTTCGTCGTTGAAGGCGTGCGCTCAGCTCACGTGACGCTAATTTAATGTTTTAATTAAATAGACAGAAAAAAAAGAAGAGACAGCAGACAGGCATAGACGTAGACATAGACGTGACAGTGTAAAGTAAGGAATTTAATAAAGGGTTAAAGGAATTTTGTAGAGGCATAAGTGGAGTGGGACTCTTAGTACGTATGAGCTCCACACCCTGTTGAGAATTTTTTGGTTTTTTTTTTGTGTTTTACTGAAATTGTTGCAAAGAAGTTTCTCGGATAGAGAAAAAAAAAACTTTCTCAACTTTCAAAAATATTGTTTTTTGTTTTTTTTTTTTGGAGAGGAAGAAGATCATCGCATATTATCATCACATGGTTTGCATTGAATGAATGCGGCAATTACAATGAATTGAAACATCCCGAAATGGAAACATCAACAAAGTTTTCTTAAGTCTATTTCACGATCTCCTAAAATCGATAGAATTTAAATATTATTTATAGACGACGAAGTGGAAGACGAGGAAAAAATAAATTTCAATGAAAGATCATTTCTCTCATCATCATCACATGCGCAAGGATGATAATGATGATGTTGTGCCCACATACTCAATCGATGTACTTTAAAGTCAAACTTTCCCATGCACATACTTAATTTCTTTAACAATTTTTATGACGAAAATCCATTAACAAACTGCAGCGCAAGTAATGCTGCTCGTAAGTGGCAATTAATTTTGTCTTTATGAATCGTTGTTATTTTTAAAGCCTCGCTTTTCTATCGCAGATGCGCGCACTCTCCAGCCCCATAAAATCATAGATACACAGCGCGGCTTCGGCAACATCGATCACCATCATCTCATCATCATCATCGCCAACAGCAACATCAACAGCAACAACATTGCTGGTGGCATTTAATTTGCACACTTTATACTCTTTTCTTTTGTTCGTGGGTATTATTTATTTTTCCTTGCTTTTTTTTTCTTTTCATTGCACTCATATAAAGATTCATTTGCTCATATCAAGTCATTAAAATGGTCTCAGTTGCTTAATGGATTTATGCGATTTTAATTAATATAATTTTGTGTGAAAAATCGAAAATTGAAGCTGAGAATGGTTTATAAGCGCGCACGACGGACGCACACGCCTTATTCGATTTAAAGAAAAATTTTCCATCGAAAGTTTCAGAAAAGTAGATTTATGTGCGCAACAAGAGGACCAGGGAATTCGTTTCAAAAGAAATGAGAAGAAGAAGAAGAAAAAAAGAACAAATTTAGCACATTTTCGATTTCCAAGAACAAAAGATCAGAGAGATTGTTGCGGCTAGAAAAATCACAAAACGACCACAGTTCTTTGGATGTGGTGATGATGATGAGTTGAGTTTATCTCTTTCTTGTTTTGTTTTACACAATGTTGCTTTGTTTGGTAAACAAATTTTTGTGGTTTCGTTTGCCGAGCATCACAAAAAACCAAAAAAAAAAAACCAAACATGTTTCGCAGCATGATCAAAGCCGATATCTGGCAACATGGAAGAATGTTTTCAAATAGTCATACATTCAGCAACATCAGTGACAAAATTCCTAACAGAAAATTCCAACACGGCGGAAAAGAAAAAAGAAGGAAAAATACCACCGCCCCCCTTCCCTTGTGGTTTTTTAATCCAGATAATACATCAATATTTTCAATTTCATAGAGAATTTTGTTTTTTTTTTTCATCTTTTTAAAAATGTTGCTAAACTCTTCTTTTCTAATTTTCAGTTCTTCGTGATGACTTTCGAGCTCAGCCGAAAGATACACGCGTTGCCAAAGGAGAAACCGCATTATTGGAATGTGGGCCACCAAAGGGAGTACCAGAACCGACTTTGATTTGGATGAAGGTAAGCAAAAAAAGATTAATAAATAAAAAAATTCAAAAAATAAAACTAAAAAAAAAGCACAACGAGAAATAAAAGAATTTATTTTCGTTATGTTCGTATAAACAAAACCACACAGGAGCTTTTCCAGTCTTCGAAGACTCAACAATTGAAATTGAAAAGTGAAGAGTATTTTTTAATTCATATTTTTTCCTTTGAAATGAAGGCTTAAATTCTTCTGATAAGATGGAATAAAATATCTGAGCTCTCCGATAATGGCCTGAGAGTCAGCGTGGTAGCGTAAGACATGGTAGTATCGCATACACTATTCCCTAATCCATAGAGTCTCGCCAATCCTGTTGTACCTCCTCCTCTGTACTTCTTCGAATGTTTTCTCCAACGATTTTGGATTGTCTTCATTTTCGAATCTACACTGAGAATCGTACATTTCGTGCATAAAACATGCATTTTGTTTTTTACCAGGCAAAGTGCACTCCATGAAGCAATGCATTGTGTATGGCATCATCGCCTGCGAGTCCCACTCACTCACTCACTCAATCCAACACTCGCACGCTCACACTAAGCCACTTATTGTCTATTCGTCTGACAGTTTTGTTTGTTTGGTGCTTGTGTCGCTTTACCGTCCTCCTTAAATGTAAAGTAACGTAACGTAGACGATGACGACGACGACGACCAGCTAACCTATCCAACTGTCAGGTGTAATGTTTTCCGATACGTATTCGTACTCCACGCGCTTACAACAATATTTTTGCATTTTAGCAACGCAAATGGAAATGTCATGCATAATTTATGCAACGCTCCTGTCAAAAAGAGAAAAAAGCAAAAAACAAAAAAAATTAAAAAAAAAAAAACTCAAATCGGGTAGCATAAAATGTTGCCCGATTTCGCCTGGGAGGTTAGGTGCATGTCATCGTTGGGTGCACGGCACCTACTATTTGCGATGTTGCTGCTTGCTCATCCTAGCAACATGCGCGTATGTCGTATGCATAATTTCACTTTGAAATTGATATTTTTTGCGATTTTTATATTTTTCTTTGTTTGTTTTCCGTGTTCGCTGTGTGTATTTTCAAGCTTTTCACGTTGATGATTTTGAAGT
This sequence comes from Chlorops oryzae, assembly GCA_020466095.1. Classification (NCBI taxonomy): domain Eukaryota; kingdom Metazoa; phylum Arthropoda; class Insecta; order Diptera; family Chloropidae; genus Chlorops; species Chlorops oryzae. The sequence continues at coordinate 10,485,413 of CM035806.1, read as the reverse complement.
GGATGCAGTGGGTGCTACCAGTTCAGTTCGTGATTGTTTATAGATCACATTGTGAATATCAGAGGGACAGGTTTTCTGACAGGTTTCATTCGAACCTTCGCAGGTTTCTGTTAGATTCGCGGAAAACTTTTATTTTTTATTTATGTTTTTCTTGGCTATGATTTTAATATTTATTATTATTATTATTATTATTTTTTCTTGTTCAAAAAGAGTAAATTCTAACCTTAAAGAAGCATTTTTATATACTTAGTTATTTCATTAGTGATATGTTGATTTGGGTTCATATTGCGCAACATTTCAGCACAAAACATGTCTTCTTGTATATACAATAATTTTTATTTTTTATTATTTCAAATATGGGCAATTTCGCCAGCCGGTCAACCAGGCCCGAAGATTGCGAAGAATTTTCATAATCATAAAGGGTATTCACAAAGGAATATTAAAATTTTAATGTGGCAACATCGGGACGTCTTAAAAAATTCAGTGTGAGCAACCCTTCTGCCGTATTAAAATAGCATTCGTTTGTTTTTTAAATTAAAAACAAAATTTGGCATTCTAAATTTGTCGATTTGTTCTTATTAAATTAAGTGGATTTGTTTTTATGAACTCAAAGATCTTTTTAGGCATTGCTTCTTTAATATTTCAAAGTTTTGGAGCATGTCACACATAACTTATTGATCTACCAACTAAGTAGTACATATGTACCATAATTAAGGAAATTTCTTAATCTCTGGAAAGTTTCTCATTCTAATAACCATTACCACATCTACATCTTCCAATCTATCGATTCTCAATCCCATAGCATCCCATACTATCCCATACCATCCCACAACACACCACCAAATAATTAACTAATCTCGATAATACACCCTCTTATTATCGTATCGAGATTGTATATTATGTGAGTAGAGCAACACTTTTGCTGCATCACGGCAACTCCTTCAAGTGATTAAAAGAGTTCAGAGTAGGATATTTGCCAGCATCCAAACAAAGTACTCGACCCAGTAACGTAAGCCCATTTTCATGAACATAGCCAATAAGGGACGGAGCGACGGTGATGGCGATGGCGGGGACGAGAGTGAGGAGACTTATTTTTGCTGAATCTTACAATGATTTGTGGTTTCTTTTAATACTACTTAGTTATAAGAGATCCTTGTTGTTGTGTTTTTTTTTTTTTTTTTGATTTGTTTTTCTTTTGTGCCTTCTTTTTGCTCTTCATTTTCTCTGAGCTAAATTTTCTTCTTCTCTTTGTATGTTATATCTCAACAGGATGGTGTACCACTTATCGATTTACAAGCGAAATCTTATGGAAGCACATCACGTATACGCATTGTTGATGGTGGCAATTTATTGATAAGCAACGTGGAACCCATCGACGAAGGAAACTATAAATGTATTGCACAAAATTTGATTGGCACACGCGAGTCCAATTATGCCAAATTAATTGTACAAGGTAAGTTTTAATGGAATCTAAGATCAGATGTAATATACAATTTTCGGTGAGAGATACGCATGAAGACGAAGAAAGGGGATTGTTGATTTACCTCTTAGGTGACCAGATTGATAAATTTAAATTTTTTCTAAAAGCTATTAAAATGATTTCAAATACAGTCGAATGTCTCTATATAACGAACTCATCTGTAACAAATTTTCTTTCTACAGCGAATTTCTATCTAGGCTATCGAATTTTCTCTATAACAAATATTGTTTTGGCGGTCCCTTTAAATTCATTATAGAGAGTTTCGAGTGTATTTTAAATCATCGTAATACCTTTAAAAGCTTGAAAATACTGAGCAACAAAAGGGGCCTTAACGATTAGATGTAATCAGCAAACATAAGCAGCTTAAATTACATATTTTCTCAATACATATTTTACGAAACGAAGTCAGAGCAGCATAAAATTGAACGAAAATTCAATAAATTTATTCTCTTTATTAATTTCGATTTTTTTTGAGATTTTCATATAATAAAACAGCCAAAAGTGTGACAGAGAGAGAGAGAGAAAAAAATAAGCAGAAGACTTCAAAGCAACATGCCTTTGATGCAACCAGAGTCTGAGAATATAAACAAATATTGAATGCAAATGTTGCAACAAAGCACAGCAGAGACTCAACATTTGAATTGGGATATTGAGTAGAATAAAGCTTTTTTTTTCTCTCTCTCTCATGCTCGTTTCTACATTTCTTTTGATGCCACTTTCTAAAAAAGAAATAGCCAATGAATCAATGCTTGGCGAACACATAAAATTAATTGAATTGCAAAAAAAAAGAAATGTATATGGAGTTATTGAAAGTAGTAGAGTAGTGTCCCGATGTTCGATTGAAGTGAGTTGAATGGATTTAAGTGGAGGCGTTGGGGGCAACTGCTTCGATCGTCTAAGCATTGTAATCTTATTTCAAGTATTTTTTTTTTTTTTGTTTTTTGTAAAAAGTTTAATGTGAAATGTTCTTTTTTTCGGAAAATTGGTTTAAATGAAATCTAGAGCGTAATTGGCAAACATTTTTTTAGTTAAATTTCATTTACGAAGCTTAGAATAAAATTTTTTTTAAAAATGCGTGTATTTTAGAATAAATAGAAAAAGAGAGTGAGTGAGCAAGAGAGAGAGAGAGAGAGAGGGAAAATATTAGTCATTTATTAAAAATTTTTAATTAAAGTTGTAGCTTTATGTTGCGAAGCTACATTTGACGTTCATTTTTGATGCCCTCAACATCCAATTTGTGTGTATGTTGACAGCCACACATTCGCCGCAATGTTGTGAGAGTCCTAGCGAAGTTACTTTTCTATTTTGATTTTTATTTATTTATTTATATTTTTGGTATTTTAATTTACTTTCGTATTGCAGCTACAAACTTTCAATTGAACTTATCCCAAATCGAATTTTTCGAAAATCTTTTGATAGAAAATATCTTACTGCAATGCAAAACCGCATGATAGATTTTCCTTGAATTGCCACATTTTTCCATTTCATATGAAAAATTCCAAGGAATTTGTGCAAAATGATTTAAAGGTTTTGTTTTTTACTTCCGTTTTTGTTTTCGTTTCTGTTTCTGTTTATTTTTTTTGGATGAAACCGAAATTGCTTTTACTTAAGTCACCGCAAGACCCACAAAATGTTGCAAACTTTATTCAAACATCAGGTACTTTCATGTTTACAAAGTACGAAAGTCCCGTCCCCATCAACCACGTTCGCTCGCTCTAAAAGCGATATTTTCAATTTCCAACTTTAATAGAAATATGTATGTACAACGCATCAATCGGCACTTTGTCAGTTCATTCGTGTTTCGCCTGCGTATATCCGTCTGTCCATCTATCTGTGTTTGGTCTGTCTGTCTGTCTGTGTCCATCTCATGTCGTCTCATGTGGATATTATTTATTCAAGCGTTTGATTTGTTTATAAAATGCATTTAAGAGTATCTTTCTTTGCGATCTCTTGGTGTGTGGCATGTGATGATGCCGATGATGGGCACATATGGCGCCAACTCTAGTGCTAAACTGATGAGGGCATCATCAAGAAGTATACAGCTTATTGAACATTCAATGTTTATGATAGCATTGTTCGTACTTTTCACCAAGATCGGATAATAAAATCGAGAATTTATGAAATTTCAAGATTAATAAATTAATAAAGCAAAAATGTTTCAATTGATGACGAAAGTTTTTGAGCAATCGAACATGTTTCACAACACGTCTAATTGGCACTTAAACGCAACATATTTCTCGAAATATTTCAATCAGACACTTTGAACTATCATTGAACTATGAAACATGATGCATAATGTTGATATAAGTAGTTAAAAAATGTATCACATATAATACGTTTTAACAACTATGTTAAACATTAGGTATATTTTTGACATAACTACTATCCAACAAAAAAAAAAAAAAAATAAAAATAAAAGAGAGGAATAATGACACCCAACATTTTGCAATTAGAAAACCACTTAACGACTACTCTCCACTTGAAATAATAGAAAGTCCAATTAATTATAAAGTCGAAACCTCTGGACAAGTGCTTTAATTTGTGCATGGAAGCAGCATGTTGTTGCTTTGCAAAGTCGAGAAAATGTTCCCAACTTCGTTCTTGTCTCCAGGCAACAAGTATTTCGAAAAAACTATGCTTTACTGAAGGAAAACTGCCACATGGCCGTTTATTAAAAACTTTTGAAAAGAACTCTTGGACATCATACCTTTACTTTAAAGTTTGTCTCATTACTCAACAATTCTTGTTCGTTTTTTTTTTTTTTTTTTTTGTTTAAGTCCTTGCCTTCACAAAAGCACTGTACCCTTTGCCTTTCAGTGTCATCAAGCAGCAAAAGAAGGCAGGCTATGCAAAGAATTTTAATACTGAGAGAAGTCAAGCGGAGTAAAATTCATTCATTTGTTGAGAAAAGCTGAAGTGAATAAGTCCCCTTTTATACTTTGTTTTCTATGATACTTGAAATTTAGTTTTATTTTTATTTTTGTTCTTTTTTTATTTTAAGTTTTAGTTTCACAGAAAAACTTATAGCTAAAGATAGCCATCGAAAAGTTTTACGCAACTCTCTGTGAAATGCAAGGGCGGGCGGGACTTCTCATGTAAAATAATCGGGTTGGGTAGGGGGTCGAGTCGCCATGACATCAAAGAGCAAAGAAGGAAATCTGTTAGAGCCGGCGAAGAGAACAAATAAATCATCCAAAAGTTTAAAATGGACAATTCCTCGCAAAGCGGCTCCTTTAGGTCGCACCCATCATAGTCTTTTCATGAGCATTCTGTGAACAGAAATAATGTTCTTTCAGTGGAAAAATTTTTTTTTAAACATTTTAAAAATTTTACATTCCCTGATAATCTGTTATTCATCCTTATTTTTTTGGCTCATTGAAAGCTCTATGCGTCTGAACTGAAATCAAAAATGTGACCAATGGAATTACTCAAATATTTAAAAAAAAATAACAAGCTTCAATAAAGAATATTTTGAATTAAAAAAAAAAAAAAAACATAAATTTATATAAAATTCATATCCCTTTCTCAGTGAAACCCTACTTCATGAAGGAGCCACAAGACTTGACCGCACTCTCCGGGCAAACAGTGCAATTCCATTGTTTAGTTGGTGGCGATCCGGCACCGAAAATCCTTTGGAAAAAGGAAGAGGGTAATATCCCAGTCGCCCGAGCACGCATACAACATGATGACAAGAGTTTAGAAATCGTTCAAATCACACCGGCAGACGAGGGAACATACGTCTGTGAGGCGCATAACAGTGTTGGCCAGATAAGCGCTCGAGCATCGTTAGTTGTGCACGGTAAGTGCTTTGATGAAAACGGATGGATTTTCGAATGCGCCGAATTTCATTTTCAAATAAATATTTGATGTATTTTATTTTTCAAATATTCCATGAATTTATTCTGCCTATACGTATATATATATATATACATACATATTTAAATCTATATACATTATTTTTCTCTTGCTTTCATTTTCACTCAATGCGTTTGTTTCTGTGTGTCCAGCTCCACCAACCTTTGTCGTTAAGCCGCAGGATAAAAAGGTCGGTCTCAATGGTGTTGCGCAGTTTCCTTGCGTTGCCGATGGCAATCCACCGCCGTCGGTATTTTGGACAAAGGAAGGCTCCTCGACATTGATGTTCCCAAATAATTCCTATGGTCATTTGCACGTCTCCGTCGAGGGTACACTACAGATAAATGGCGTTCAAAAGGACGATGCCGGATATTATGTCTGTTCGGCATTTAGCGTTGTCGACTCAACAACGATACGTGCATTCCTACAGGTAGGTTTCATCTTTCTTCCTCCGGAAAAACAAAAAACAAAAAACTGAAAAACGGAAAAAAAGGCGAAACTCAATTCAAAATGGCGTCGTTAAAGCATGAAAAGTCGCATCTTTAGTGAGTGTGGCATTCAAAAAAATAAAAATAAAAAAAAATAACAAAAATATAAAAATAAAAAACAAGTCCTTGCACTTTGGCAAAAATGAAGAATCCTTTACGCTTGGTTGGAAATATCTTTCACGCTGTCACGTACCCATATACAACATGAAACACATAATACACAACAGCGACACACGGGTTCATTGTTCGTTGTCACGGTCTTTTGTTTCGTTTTATCTCTTCTCGTAGGCTTCACATAAAAGGACACCAACGCCCCCGCTCGTTGGATACTCGCATAATTCGATACACGATCTTTTATTTCCTTGACTCTCTTAACACACAGCCCACACCACACCCACACGCACTAACACAAATACACTTATGCATATAAAAGTAAACGCACGGGCGTGTGGGTTGAGTGCCCCCCTCCATCCCTACCAGCCGCCCTCGACAAAGGCAATTCATTTATGCAAATAAATTCCCGAATTCGATGCGATTCAATTCAATTCAAAGTGAAATTCACGTTCCTCGTTTTCCGTTACCCTAGGTTACTTCGGTCGATGACACCCCGCCGCCTATCATACAAATTGGTCCATCAAATCAAACGTTACCGAAAGGCAGTGTTGCTATGCTGCCATGTCGTGCTTCCGGGAATCCAACTCCACGCGTTAAATGGTACAAGGATGGTACCATACTTCAAAGCGGCAATCGTTATACCATCGTACAGGGCGGCTCATTACGCATCGATGGTGAGTTGAAAGGATTATATTTTCTCTTGTTCTTTCTCCTCACTCCTACATTTTTCTCAAATTGATGATAATCACGGAGAGTTGAGATGACTTCTTGTGTCATTAAAATGAATTTTGATCAAAAAATTGTCATCCTTATTTATTTTCTTTCTTTCTTTTCTTTTCTTTCTTTGAAGACCTTCAACCAAGCGATACTGGTCTTTACACATGCACCGCTTCGTCGGAAAGTGGAGAAACATCGTGGTCGGCAACGCTTACGGTAAGTGTGTAAGAAAATGCAAAACAGGTCGACCCCACTTTTTTCTTCATTTCTTTCGATTTTGTTCAGAGATCACATAAGGAGGGTTAATCTGAATCCATTCTCATCCAATATCCTCTCGAATTTTTTAAAATTTTTCGTTCATCGTGAACGAATACAATCGAAGAGTTTAAGACAATAATTTTTAGCCTATTACGATGGCGGTGAATTAAAAAATAAATTGAGATAAATAAACCACCACCACCTAAAAGTATGCCTAGAAGTATTGAGAATGTTTTTCGATATTGAAAATTGTGTTTATAAATACATTCATTAAAATCGTGAGCTTGAGTCTCCTTGGAATTGTGACGATCTTTTGAAAAGCTATAATTTCCGTAGATAGAAAACCATATACATTGTACATGTAACTTGTGAAATATTTAAATGCATGCTTTTAGGTGCTGAAGTGGTGAATTTATAGATATCTCCAGGAGATATTTTTGTCATTGGTAGGGAAATAGAAAATATTTCAATTTAGCACCTAAAAGCATACGTTAAGAATATTTGAAGAGTTGAAGAGTTTTATAAATCTTCTTAGAGGGTTAATTTAGTTCCATGGGCAAAGGATTTAAAATTATTTAAATTGGTTTACATTAAAAAGCGTACATCTAGGTCTTGAATTTAAATATTTTCTGTTGCCTTAGTTATTAGTGATGCAATACTTAAAATTGCCATCATCATTGATGAAAATCATATACGGAATTCAACAAACATATTAGGAGTGATCATATGCGTTCTATGTATTATGAGTCCGAAATGAGTGCGAAATTTTTACAAAATATAAGGCTCTGAGAATTGAACTCGAAAAGAGTTCGAAATACATAAGTGTAAAATATGTGGTCTTTTTTTGAATTTCAAATTCAAATGCATAGTTTTAGGCGGTGAATTGAGTTATTACTCGTTCTGTTGCTCTCGTGATAGCACTTGACGTTGGACCTTGGACCTTAAGGGGTTGCTCAAACGCGGACGTTGGATCTTAAGGGATTTAAGGAAATAAAGGGCTCAACTTTTGCCAATTTTACGGGCAAAAGTCGGAATAAAAGAATAATTCTGTTTTCCATATTGCACGGGCTTGATATCTTATTGGAAAACAAACAAATAAAAAGATAAAATCCACTTCAATATAAGTATTAAGAGAGAGGTAGAAAACTAGACCGAGAGAGAGAGAAAGAGAGAGAAATAGAGAGAGAGAAAGGAGAGAGAGAGAGAGAAGAGAGAGAGAAAGAGAGAGAGAAAGAGAGAGAGAAAGAGAGAGAGAAGAGAGAAGAGAGAGAGAGAAGAGAGAGAGAGAGAAGAGAGAGAGAGAGAGAGAGAGAGAGAGAAGAGAGAGAGAGAGAAGAGAGAGAAGAGAGAGAGAGAGAAGAGAGAGAGAAAGAAAGAGAGAGAGAGAAAGAGAGAGAGAGAGAGAGAGAAGAGAGAGAGATAGAGAGAGATAGAGAGAGATGGAGAGAAGAGAAGAGAGAGATAGAGAGAGAGAGAGAGAGAGAGAGAGAGAGAGAGAGAGAGAGAGAGAGAGAGAGAGAGAGTGATAAAGAGAGAGAGAGGGAGAGAGAGAGATCCATTGCACTAACATACCGAAGTGATAAGCCTAGACGTAAAATATTTAGCAAAACTAAATGTAAATCCAAAAGGATTTGCATGACCAATGATTATGCTGATCGACTGCTTGTTGTCTACTCCAGCATCAAGTTGCTGCATAGCTTTTCACGGCTTGGCAGCAACGAAAATAATTTAACGATTTTCGCGAAATCCTCGAAAAGACACACACACACACGCACACACACAATAGCCACAAAAAATATGCAGAAGAAGCACAGAAAAAACGGCAATTTTTATTACATATGTAGTAAAACCGCATGTTTCCGTTATTGTTTTCCGTTGTTGCGCTGCTGCTTCGGTTGCTTGAGTGATTTGACGATACTCGGGTGTTTGTTGCATGTTGCACGCGCCGTTGAAGAATGTTAAATCACATATGTGTGAAGTATGCAAGGCGAAGATGAAGACGAAGAAGAAGAATCAGTTGAAAAAGACAAAGGAGACACGTCGAAGTTGAGTCAAGAAATCACTTTTGTTTATTTCTCCATAGAGCGCATCAAAGGCGGAGAAAAACGTAAAACGAAAAACGTAAAACGAAAAACCAAAACGAAAATGAAAACGAAAACGAAAAAATTCCATATTTACAGAAATTCTTATTCTTCGCTTGTGGCTACGAAGCTTGGCTTGCTGGCTGTTCATGTGTGGTTTCTAAGAATTTTTATTTTTTATTTTGTAGGTACTGAAATGTAGAGTCATAAAAAGAAGTCATTTTAGTTTTACCAAAGCTCATAATTCTTGCAAAACGCATAAAATGCTGCACTTCAGCTGAGCTAAAACCAATTCATTATGAATATTTGAAGCTGGAAGAGATCTCGCTGAATCATCAACATCGCCATGGCACATCGCAGAGCAACACACACACTGCTCAGCGCAGCATGACTTCTTGAACATAGATCTCTCTATTAGCATTTATGTTGACGATAGCGACAGCGACAACGATCACGACCACGTCAACGCAGACGCAGACGCAGACGGGGACGTGACTACTTAATGCATGAAATGGCGTAGTGCCATTCAGCTTCAACTGATCAATGTCTAGATAAAATTGGTGGCAATTAGAGTTACTCAGCAATACCTGAACCTTTTGCTGACGGTTGAAAGCAACTGAACTTCCTACGAATCTATTCAAGAAGAAGTTGCCAGCAACAACACCCGTGTCTTTGCATAAAGTGTGTTTGTTGTTGCAATTCGCATTCACATAAAAAGATATGGACGTCTAAAGTGTCTGCAGAGCAATCACTAAATTGCTTCCTAAAAGCACCTTTTAAATGATTGTAGTAAACATGATGTGACAGCACATTTTCTATTTTCATATTTCTTATTTTATTTTTATTTTTTTAAGTATTTTCTATTTTGTAGAAGAGCGTGTCTCTAATCACATCGCTTATCGATGTTTTGCGTATTACTTTCAAAACATCTTCTCGCCACTTATTGCCTAAAGAACTCCATAAATAAGTGACGTAAGGTGTTGAGATTGCGACATTTATTGTTGCACTTTTCACGCCAACTCGCGCTGCCATCACAATCGCCAGCATCATCATCAAAAACTTCTGAGAAGAAATTGTGCAAGGCAACACGAATGCTGCCGTAAGCTCTTGCATTGAATTGTATCTCTCTCTCTCTCTCATCTCCCCCCTCGCCCTCTTCATTGGACTTTTAAAATCCACTCAACGACAAAACGATACCGCCGCATAAACCTACCGAATTTATATGGTGTTGGTCGATCCTCATCTCTGGCATGCATATGGCATAATAAACATAGCACCTGTAATTTGTTGCCATGATTGTCGTCGTGTCGTTTGCTTGGGGGATTTGGCCCGATTTTGAATCGAAAAATTACACAAAAAATTATTAATTTTATTTTTTTTCGTATAAACAAAAAAAGGGACCACAAATTACAGGGACGACAACAGCTGCCTACCTTCGTTATAACAGCTCAGTAATCATTAACATCGATTGTCATTCGGTGCATCAGTCATCGAGAAAGTTAAATCTTTCGAGAGAGAGTGAGAGAGAGAGAGAAGAGAGAGAGAGAGAGGAGAGAGAGAGAGGAGAGAGAGAGAGAGAGAGAGAGAGAGAGAGAGAGAGGAGAGAGAGAGAGAGAGAAGAGAGAGAGAGAGAGAGAGAGGAGAGAGAGAAGAGAGAGAAGAGAGAGAGAGAGAAGAGAGAGATAGAGAGAGATAGAGAAGAGAGAGATAGAGAGATAAGATAGAGAGAGATAGAGAAGATAGAGAGAGATAGAGAGAGAGATAGAGAAGAGATAGAGATAGAGAGAGAGAGAGAAGAGATAGAGAGAGAGAGATAGAGATAGAGAGAGAAGAGAGAGAGAGAGAGATGAGAGAGAAGAGAGAGAGAGATAGAGAGAGAGAAGAGAGAGAGATAGAGAAGAGAGAGAAGAAGAGAGAGAAGAGAGAAAGAGAGAGAAAGAGAGAAGAGAAAGAGAGAGAAGAGAGAGAGAAAGAGAGAGAAGAGAAGAGAAGAAAGAGAGAAAGAGAAGAGGAGAAAGAGAGAGAAAGAGAGAAAGAGAGAAAGAGAGAGAGAAGAGAGAGAAAGAGAGAGAAGAGAGAAAAGAGAGAAAGAGAGAGGAAGAGAGAGAAAGAGAGAGAGAGAGAGAGAAAGAGAGAGAAAGAGAGAGAAAGAGAGAGAAAGAGAGAGAGAGAAAGAGAGAAAGAGAGAAAAGAGAGAAAAGAGAGAGAAAGAGAGAGAGAAGAAAGAGAGAGAAAGAGAGAAAGAGAGAGAAGAGAGAGAAAAGAGAGAAAGAGAGAAAGGAGAAAAAGAGATAAGAAGAGAAAGTGGATGTCTTAGTTAGCCATGGTGAGAACAAATTTTGTTACATGTACATAATTGAGAGAAATTTGATCGAGAGAAAAAAAGAAATTTTTTTGATTGAAAGATGTAAAAGATCGCCAGTTAGATGTGAAGAGAAATTCGATGAAATGTAATAAGAGACAAATGAATGAGAGAGAAAAAAGAGAGAGTTAAGAAGATTATAAAACGCAGTTATTGTGAAAGATTCCAGATGTTTATAAATGATGAAAACAAAATTAAAGAGATGCAAAAAGCGATATCCATTAGGTGGGAACGTAGCTGTTGCAGGAAGGCATTTTTCACGAATTGTGAAACGAAAAGAAATTGAGGGAAAAAAGCAAAATTATTTTATTTTTTATGAAAATGCTTTGGTAATTTCATGTCAATCATTTTGTTTGCCTGTCATGCTCAACGATGAGCATGCAGTGTTTGCAATTAAAAAAAAAAAAAAAAGTTTCCAACTATTCTGATTGCGCAAAACTTTTTCAACAAAATTCTTTCCCCCAACCCCTTTTCATTATTTTTTTCTTCCTTTGCTTGCTATCATATTCAAATGTGGAATTCAAAAATCATTAATCAAAAAAAATAAACCTTTTTCTGCTCCTTTTGTCTTCCAACATTTTGCAAACAAAATTTTCTGAACGAACAACAAATAACTTGACGTCTCATATCGGCTCGTCAACGTCAACATCAACATCAACTTTCAACGTGAACACAAAACGCGCTCTATCGAAACTGTCATCATCAATAACAACAAACATGATGACCTCGTCCGTATCGTCATCATAAACGTTGTTTTGCTGGGCATCAACTTTAACATCGTCAATATCATTATTAAAATCATCATTAACATTAACATCATCGTCATCATCATTGTAATCGTCATCGACATCGCCATCAGGTGGAAAAGAGCAGTTCATCAATACTGCATCGTTCCGCTGATCCGAGCACTTATCCTGCACCACCAGGTACACCGAAAGTTGTTAACGTTACCCAACGAAGTATTTCCCTACGCTGGACCAGAAGTCAAGAAAAGCCCGGAGCAACGAGTCCAATTATTGGGTGAGTGATTTTAAGTGTAAAGAGCAAAGCACGAACGAGAACGCTCCAGCAACACCATCAAGCGTTAAAAACAGCGATTTCGCTTCAACAACGTTTGCTTTTCTTGCTTTTCATTTCATTTTTTTATTTTTTATTTTATTATTTTTAATTTTTTTATGTTTTTTTTTATTTTTTACTTTTATGTGTGCGTTTATTTTTTTTTTTTTTTTTTGATTATTGTGGTTGTTACTCTTTGGTTGCTGCGACTATCGCTGTTGCTGCAGGACATTGTTACTCCTGTTGCGCCGATATAAATTGCTATGCTCACTGGTTGGCAATCTTTTTCCGTTTCGTTGAATACTTTGTTGTGAATTTTCACCGAGAATGTTACGTTTTTTAACCATATACATATATATTTTCTCGTGCTCCGGTTCCAATTTGTGGGCATACCAAATGAATTGAATCGTATCAACATAGCCACATACTCACACATATACACATAACCAAACAGTGCGAAAGGAGGGCGGTGTTGACCCTTTTCCGTCGGTCCGTTGCGGTCTTTTTTTTTTTTTGTTTTTACAATTGTTCGATTCAGTTCCGTTGAATCGTTAAAAAATTTTTAAAAATTTTTCAAGAGTTCCCAATGAAAATTTCCGTTGAAGGTTCAACGATTTTTCTTTCTACTTCCGTAGTTTTTGGAATGAAAAGTTAGTTTATGGGTCCCACCCAGAGCTTTAAATATATTGGCTTCATTAGAAATTGCGCAATTTTAAATTGTAATATTTTTTTTTTTTTTTTTTTTTGTATCCAGCCATCGACTCTGTAGATTGGCGGTGGCACACACATTTACCGCTAGGTCAAACTTTTATATCGCTACCGTTGTGGAAAAATTCATCAAATTCGTAGAAGGCGGAGGGTGAAGAATCCTTGTTTATTTGATGTGTCAATATTGGGTTGATATTTCGATGTGAGAGCTTAAAGAGGGAAGCTTCTGGATGAATTTTTGTTTTTTGATGTTATTAATGGAATTAATGAAAATGTAGTTAAACTTCTTCGAGCGTTGAACATAATATGATATTATCATCAGTTTACTCGACGAAAATCAGACTAAGGAGGGGAAAATGGGAAGTTTTACAAAGGAAAATATAGAGATAGAGAGATTGAAAGATAGAAAGATAGAAAGATAGAAAGATAGAAAGATAGAAAGATAGAAAGATAGAAAGATAGAAAGATAGAAAGATAGAAAGATAGAAAGATAGAAAGATAGAAAGATAGAAAGATAGAAAGATAGAAAGATAGAAAGATAGAAAGATAGAAAGATAGAAAGATAGAAAGATAGAAAGATAGAAAGATAGAAAGATAGAAAGATAGAAAGATAGAAAGATAGAAAGATAGAAAGATAGAAAGATAGAAAGATAGAAAGATAGAAAGATAGAAAGATAGAAAGATAGAAAGATAGAAAGATAGAAAGATAGAAAGATAGAAAGATAGAAAGATAGAAAGATAGAAAGATAGAAAGATAGAAAGATAGAAAGATAGAAAGATAGAAAGATAGAAAGATAGAAAGATAGAAGAAGATAGAAAGATAGAAAGATAGAAAGATAGAAAGATAGAAAGATAGAAAGATAGAAAGATAGGAAAGATAGAAAGATAGAAAGATAGAAAGATAGAAAGATAGAAAGATAGAAAGATAGAAAGATAGAAAGATAGAAAGATAGAAAGATAGAAAGATAGAAAGATAGAAAGATAGAAAGATAGAAAGATAGAAAGATAGAAAGATAGAAAGATAGAAAGATAGAAAGATAGAAAGATAGAAAGATAGAAAGATAGAAAGATAGAAAGAGATAGAAAGATAGAAAGATAGAAAGAGTAGAAAGATAGAAAGATAGAAAGATAGAAAGATAGAAAGATAGAAAGATAGAAAGATAGAAAGATAGAAAGATAGAAAGATAGAAAGATAGAAAGATAGAAAGATAGAAAGATAGAAAGAAGATAGAAAGATAGAAAGATAGAAAGATAGAAGAGATAGAAAGATAGAAAGATAGAGAAAGATAGAGAAGATAGAAGAGATAGAAAGATAGAGAAGAGAGAGAGAGAGAGGAGAGAGAGAGAGAGAGAGGGAGAGAGGAGAGAGGAAGGAGAGAGGGAGAGAGGAGAGAGAGAGGGAGAGAGAGGGAGAGAGGGGAGAGAGGGAGAGAGGGAGAGGGAGAGAGGGCAGAGAGGGAGGAGAGGGAGAGAGGAGAGAGGAGAGAGGAAGAGAGGGAGAGAGAGGAAGAGAGGAAGAGAGGAAGAGAGGGAGAGAGAGAGAGGAAGAGAGGAAGAGAGGAAGAGAGAAGGTAGTAAGAGAGAAGAGAGTTGAGAGTGATGAGATGGAAGAGCAGTGACAGCAGTGAGAGGAAGAATTGCGATATCAAATTTTCAAATCCTTGAGAATCACGTCCTTTTTTTGTTATTATTATGAGCTAAAACCTAAAGAAGTGATATTGTATTGTTATAGAGTATTGAAATTTCCATTCATTTAATCCTAGAACAGAGAGCAAAAATCCATAGTGTGCGGAGTAAATTTCACTCAAAACACTTCCATATCAATCATCTTATTCAAACATTTCATTGCGATTTCCATCCTGCCTGTGAATATCTCGTAATATCAATCTCCGTTCTCAAGTTTCATATGTTTTATGTCACTTTAGGTTTATCGCAATAGCTGATCGTTAAAGTTTAACTTCGAATTGTGAAAAATGTTCGTTGGACAGAATGTTCACGAAAGTAAAAAAAAAAAAAAAATTAAAAATTTGAAAAAAATTATAAAAGGAAATTCTAAACCGAAGCAGCACCTCAATCGGCCACATGTGTATCTTCACGCTATGAAATACGAAATCATTACATGCAGCAAGCGGCAGCACTGACCGAGCAGTAAATGTTGCAACGTTGATCACGATTCTCGCAATCAGGCGGCAAGACGGCAAGCCGAGTCCATTCGATGCGGAGTTACCAAACCAAAAAAGAACAAAAAAAAAAAAAAAAATAAAATAAAAAAAACAAAAAAGGCGTTTTGCCTGGCGCTGACCATTGGTCTGTAGCAGGTCCACATGAGCGAGAGAGAGTAGAAGTTTGAGAAGCAAAATGACCCAAAGCGTCGCGCCGCGGCGTCTGGAACGTCCTAATGGTCAAAACACTCATAAAATGCAACAAATCCAAAAAAAAAAAAAAAAAACAAAAGTAGTAATAATAATATTGAGAAAAAAGTAATCGCGTGCGTCGTTCGCCAATGAAGCTGGCCGAAATGAGTCTTGTCCCCACTGAGAGCCAGTCGGTTCGGATTGTATTCAATTGAATCGAACTGAACTGAACCGAACCGAATCGAATCGAATCGAACTGAGTTGGGTTGGGCTGCGTCGGGTCGGGTCGGCTTGTGCTCTGCAATGCACTGAATTGCATTGATGATGGCTTTTATAGGTAAACACGAGTGCCCGTCACTTGCTGCTCCGCTTCGGATTTCGGTATTTTGGAATTGCGATCGAAAAGCATTCCAAACACTCATCGTCGTCGTCAATGCACTCACAAGCAACAAAATTCATAGAAAGTCGAATATAGGAATATGCTGCTGCGAGGGCATGTGAAATTGGAAATTTTATAGTTTTGCCGTTAGTTGCCTGTGAGCCGCTTGCCTTGCTACGGCTTCAACTTCAGCTATATAGATGTGGCTGTGACTCTAACTATGGCCTTTGTTTTTTTTTTATTCTTCCAATGCAGCATCCACAGCTGTGACTCTACATTGTTTTCGCCTGTTCTTTTTGTGCCCCTTTTTTGTGCCCCCCTTTTTTTTACCATTGTTGGCGCTTTGTATAACAAAGAAGCTGTGAATGCTCGCTATTAGAGAATTTTTTTCTTTCATTGGATTTCTTCTACGACTCCAGCTGCAGGAGTCCAATGAAGCTAAATTTTTTTCGCATTTCTAATAATTTTTTTTTTTTCTAGGTTTTCTCCTTGCAGCTTCTTTCTATTGTGCGCTTTGAAATATGTTTAAACTGATTAAGGCAGCACTCCTTTCGCGTTGTGTGGAGTTTCCCAATTGATTTCGAAAAAAAAAAAACAAAACGAAAAAAAAAATCCCAAAAAATTGGGTCTTTAAGCGTTTAATGTTTTTTTAATGCTCATGAAGAGCAGCTGCTGCTGCAAGCTTTGGTGAAATAATGAAATGCGCAATTTCTTTTGTTAAACATAATAAGCATAAAAATTGCTTTAAATCGACCATTAGCCATTATAGGAAAGACTGGTCAATATCGAACGTAAAAAGAAGAAGAATATGGTTTTCTTCGGAAGGGGAAAATGACGTGGGAAATTTTATGAACAATGAAATAAAATGGGGAAATGGATTTTCGGAAAAAATCACGCAAATTTTTTAATAAGCTCTTCAAAACAGTTAGTTAGCTTCTGTGCCTCATCATTAAGCTATTGGAATCTTAAATAACGCATCTCAGATGTAAACTTATTGCGGATATAAGACATTTCGAAAAATTATTTATGAGTATAGCAAGCAAGCCATGTTGGGCGGCACATTTGTCGCTTTCATTTCGCGCATGAATATGCCGAACAGCCGAACAAGGAAAATCTCAAAAGGATATCCGATGGTCAAGAGCTATTTTTCGTCAATTGAAATAGCACGAAGCTGCTCTTGGGTGCATTTATTTTTTGGCCTTTTACGGCAATTTCATTTCGGTTTCAATCCCAATAATGCAAAGCCACACTTAATCATGCCATAGAATATCGAAGAGAGTAATCTCAGCTGTGAAAATTTGTAAAAGAGTTTCCAAGAAACTTCTCCCACTCTTCGAAAGAGGGGGTATTTCTTATATATTCTACTTCAATGCATTTTCAAATCTTTCTTAGAATTGATCTCAAGGCGGCGGAGATAATTTTTATAAGGGGTATTCACAATGGCGTGTTAAACACGTTGGAAAGTCGGAAAATTGCGACTTCGTAAAAATTTTTTAAACTCTTTTTATACCTTGCACAACTTTTTAAGCAGTTAAAATTTTCCGATTTTCCGACTTTCCTATTTTCCGAAGCCTTTGTGAATACCCCTATAAATTTGAATTTACCCAAAAAGAAGCTCGCTATGGAGGGTCTCGACTCTGAATGAGGTTGAGGTCAGATTGTGTTGCTTTATCATTTGACCACCACATCCTTTTTGATTTGAATTTTTGTTTTTAATATTTTTTGGAGCAAATTATGGTTTCATCGTTCCGCAAATGATGGTATTTTTTATTTTTATTTTTATGTTATTTTTTTAATTTTTTTGTGTTGAACGTTCTTGTGCTTGGGCTGTTCAATAATTATGATGCTGCTTCCTGTATCACATCAAATGTTTCCGCGATCAAAATCGCGATCTCAAATGGAGTCAATAACTTAATTTTCTCTTTTGAAAATTATACTTTTCCAGCTACACCATCGAATACTTTAGTTCCGATCTACAAACGGGCTGGGTAATTGCTGCTCATCGTGTGCCCGATCAACAAGTAACGGTAAGTTAAATTTCCTATAAGTAAATGTAGTAAGACTAACGAGCGGCTTATTAGGCAGTCAGTCAGTTAGTATTGCAATTGGTCGGTCGGCCGGTTGGACGATCGGTGGGAATGTCGGATGGCCGAATGGCAGGATGGTCGGATGCGACAAGCAACTTTGGAAAGCCTTAAAAGAAAGTTCAGTTCAAGTGAAGGCAGCCGAAAAATAAGATAAAATATATGCGTTTGCCAAAGAGAAGTAATGCAGCTGAACCTGTACTTGCTGGTTGCTTGCATGTGCAGCAGCAGCACCAGCACCAGCAGCAGCACCATCAACGAGATCAGCATATGCAAATTGGCAAAAAACCTATCCAAAGAAAAGAAGAAAAGCAACATGAAAAATAATAATAAAATAAAAGAAAAGAAAAGAAGAGAAATATTTTTGAAAGTACAGAATTCGAAAAAATACACTAAAACAATGAGATAAGTGCATGGATGTTGTCGGCTAGTTGGTGCTGCATGTTGCATGGCAACATGTTGTTGTCGAAGTGAAATTTACATAGGCAATGTGAAGAGATAAGATATCGGCTTTTCAGTTGTGGCACCCGTAGCATTTATTGATTTTAGGTGTAGAAAGGCTAAAGTACGCGATCCATAGATACTTTTTTTTTGTTTTTTTTTTACCAGTTGATGGAAAAATAGTAAAAATTTTATGGAGAGATTCTTTGAGACGATAATCCAAACGTTTTCTTTTTTTTTTTTTTAATAGGATAAAATGTTTATTATATTTTAATAATTATTCATAGGCTTTCCGCAATGTTTATTTTTCATGTAACTGTGTCTATTTATCTCATTAATTCTCTCTCTCTCTCTCTTCAGATCTCGGACCTGAAACCGGCGACTTCGTATGTCTTCCTTGTGCGTGCGGAGAACTCACACGGACTTTCTGTGCCATCGGGTCTATCGAATGTTATTCGCACCTTAGGCACCGATTTGGGTACCGTCCCACCCAGTGAGCTATCGGCAGCGAGGGCTGTTCTTAGTGGAAAGGTAAGTTCAAAGGAGTAACATTTTTTCTGCAGAAATTTTTCTGAAAAATTCTGAAAAATAAAATTAAAAATAAAACATCCAGAGCAAAAGCAAAATAATAAATCTCCTGTAATTGAAGATACTAGCGACTAAAAGCCCAGAATATTACGGCTATTATTTTTACGTTCTTATAACGGCCACAGGATTGCGTTTTCTCTCTCTCTCTCTCTCTTTTTGTTTTATTGCTTCTAGCCGCAGCCCCAACCACACTTTATTCCGACCACTTTAACGCATATAAATTTTGCACTGAAAGGCATAAATTTTCACTTTTTCCGTTGGAAATAATTTTTTTGCGCAATTTGATTTATGCTTTGCTCTCTACACCTGAATCAATACAAAACGCAGCTGGAAATAGTGCGAAAAAGTTGGCACAAAAAATATGCTGAAAAAATATGAGCGTGAAAAAGGAGCATACAAATAGGCGTATGAGAAATAGCACAGTAAGCACTGTAGAAAAGGCAATTGACCCCAATATGCGTTTGAGTTATGATTCGAAGTTCTACGCGTGAGAGCGAGAGCGAGAGAGAGAGAGTGAGAGAGAGAGGGAGAGGGGGGCAAAAGCGAAAAGAAATTAGAGCAAAAGCAGCAAAGAAAAAAAGCGCAAACTTTTATTTAAAACGAAATTTTTTAAAGCCAATTTATACTGAGCGCGAATTTTGCGGCAATTTATTATTATTTAACTTTATTCCAAAAAAAAATCTTTTTCCATTTGAATTTAATTTTTCCATTATAAGTATCGATTTGCAACGAAGTGTATCTAGTGTTTAAGGGATACTAGTTCCGAATTTTTTTCTTTTTTTTTTTTTTTTTTGCTGCAAGGGTATAGCCGACTGCGGCCCCTAAAGGAGATTTCAAACTTGTGTTGATCTTTCATTGGGAAATACCTAAAAATACTGTAGAAACCCAGCAGGAAACGTCCCGGTGGAACAATCAATGATTTCAACGTGACATAAGAGCCGCGACTCGTCCTCATTATACACCAACTTTCTCATTAAATTTACACACAAGCGGCATGGGCCGTCATCAGATTACCTGTCACGAGTTGGAGTAGATCTACTCCATGGTATCGACAATACCTCCTGTTTTGCAAGAAAATATCATCGTTCGGGAGCGATACGACATAAAAATGAAACACAGTTTTTTCTTTTGTTTTAATTTTTGTTTGTCAGTCGTTTGGCAATGACATCGGAATTACGCATCTGCTCTCAATGAAAATGTCATAAGAATTGAGAAGTACTCAAATTTTCCCCTTGATATCCTCATGATATATCTCAATGCAAATGGCATAAGAATTGAGAAGTACTCAAATTTTCCCCTTGATATCCTCGGTGAAAAAATTAATGAATTTGTCCTTTATGCAAAAATTTCCGGCTGGGTTAGTTTCCTATTGCGCAATGCCATTTGAAATATCCTGGGAATCTCCTTTTTAGTAAGCCCTTTTTCAAAATTTCATATCCCAAAAAACTAAATAAAATAGAAAGGTGAAACAAATTTCGAATGATAGTTAATAAAGCAAGGAATCGAAGAAATTATTTTTGAAATTTTACACTGAGAGAAATTTTCACAAAATAGTTTTTTATAGTGTGTTCCCGTTTTTATTCCACTTGCTGACACTTCTAAAACATTCCACTGAGTGTTAACCTTTCATACAAAAATAGATTTTATCAAAATCAAAAGGTAGCTGATTCAAAAATATTTAGAAAAACCTAAGCGCATATACAAGATGCTCTCTCCCTCTCTCTCTCTCTCTCTCTCTCTCTCTCTCTCTCTCTCTCTCTCGCCCTCTCTCGCCCTCTCTCTCACCCTCCTTATCTCTCCCTCTTTCTCCTCTCTCTCTCTCTCTCTCTATCTCGCTCTCTCTCTCTCTCAGTACTGCTATGCTGCGGTGTGAAATATGCTATAAAAAGGCATTAGGCATGTTTGCATAATTTTATAAATTGTTTTACATTAAACATCAAAAATTATGCTACGATATATGTATGTGTGTACGCATGATTTCCTTATGTCACATACAAATCCAAAGATTACCTTCCATTCATTGAATATTTCTTGGCATAAAGGCCAACAACACGATGCATACGACGCGTTTGTATTTATTATGTTATGCTTCTGCAGGCAAAAGTTGCCGGATAATGTGCGATTTGAACACACAAATATACACATGCGTGTGTATATATACAAATATATTCAAGAAATTTTTTCATAAGCTTTTCTTCTGCTGCACATATTCTTCGTGAGTGAGAGGAAAAAAGCTAAAGGTGCTACTCCCCTTTATTTTATTTTATTTTTTTTTTTATATATATATTTTTTTTTCATTTTTACACTGCATTAACAATGATTGATATTACCACTTAGCATAGCTTAACGCCCACCCTTGCTTGCAAAAAAAAAAAAAAAAAAATATAAAAAAAAACGGAATAAAATAACATAAAAGGGCATACACCACCTATAGCTTGGCACCACATAGAATCGTGTAAGAATGTGAGACCGTGTCCGCCCATTGCATTTACGCACACATTAATATGTGTTCATAAATAACATTGTATCCTAAAATGTTGATATGGGCTTTGCTTCCTATTAAATGATGCAAAAAATTCGTTCCTCTTTCATGTAGAATACAAAAGGCGAAAGGCGAACGGCGAAATTTCTCTTCAAACTTATTGAAGCGTTATAAATACAAAAAATACATATAAGTATAAAAATGTATAAATACATAAATACATAAATATGTGTAGATGTTCAAGCGTCCTGGACGTCGTTGAATTGCTTTTTAGGCTGCGCCTTATTCCATCTCCATCGTTTTCGTCGCATTGTCGTTGTTGGGTCTCCTCTGCGTTCCAGATTAAGCCAAATTTTTCCAATTTTTTGTTTGTTATTTTTTTCTTTTCATTTTTTCGTTCTTTCGTCCTTTCGCTCCTTCATTCTTAGTGCCTAAAGTCTTCGAAATAAAAAATAAACAAGAAAAGTAAAGAGAAATTCATGAAAAAAAAATATAAAAAATTCCTTGCGAAATTCCATCAATTTTGCCGGATATTGGTCTTTCTTCATTGCTCTACAATTTGTTGCTTTTCGTTATTATATGTTGCCCACCCCTCCTACCCACTTGGGACCCAACCATAGTCTAAAAGTGAAAGTATTTATATTGGCAATGTATTGGTTGCTCGTAAAATTTTTGAATTATTATTGTGTACACTTTATGGGCTCTCCTCGTAGCCTGTAGTTATTCCTTTCAAACATTCAATGCCGCCATCATATTATTTATACGGGGAAAAATTACGAAAGATTAGTCTAAGAATTAAGTAGAAAAGAGAATGATGGCGTAGGAGGTCGAGGAGGTCGAGTGCGAGTGCGAGTGCGGGTATTAATGTGCATGGATTCAGTGTGATTGGTTTTTGGGTATTTCGATTAATTTCGCTTGCGTAAAAATGTGCAAATTTAACAAAAATCAGAGAGAAGGAAAATCAAGCAAAAGAAAATTAAGAATAATGAAATGATTTTCCTTTCGTATTTCCTTTTAACTTCTCCCTCAATTATTATCGAAAATGAATGAAATATTCATTATTTCCCTGCGTATACTTAATGTGAACGCTTACAGATAATTAATATTAAGCATACGTCGAGGTGGTCCAAGCAGCATTGTTTCGGAATAACATACGATTTTTTTTTCATTTTCATTTTTTTTTTTTTTTCTTATTAAATGTGAATTGAAAGAGTATAGACTTCATTAAAATCGATATGGGAATTTCCACCGGAATGTCTACCGACAAGAAAAAATTAAATTGTCTTGAAAATATCTACTTTATTTTACCATATTTTTTTAACAGGAAAATAATCAAGTTTACATTAATTCGTAACCCATTTCGAGATAATCGAGTCATTCCGGGCAAAAATTGCGTAATTTTAGTGCCTATTTATTTTTAAAGGCTTTTAAAAATTAAAATGTCTTGAAATTACGTCCTTTTTTCTTAATTAAAATGATCTAAAACCGAAAAAATATGTGTCTCGGGTGGGACAGCTATCATTACGGTGACCATCATATCTGTTTTTAGAAGAGGTAATCTGTTTTTTAGGCGCTTGTTCTGCGTATTATTTTTTTAGTGGAAAATAGCGAAAATGCCTAAATTCGATCGTCGTTATCCTTGGACCTATTGAAAGGTCCGTTCTGTGACGGCCTCGTAAAAGATTTAAATAAACTAAGTTGAAGACTAAAAAAAAAATAGTTTTGTTCTGTTTTTTCAATTTCGATTTATGGTCGCACTATCATGGAATTGCCCAAAACGCTTTTTTTTTTTTTAAGCATCGCTTTTAAGTAAAACCGCGCGTGCTCAACTGGAAGCTCGTTCTTCACTGTATAAGATTACAATAGCATGAAGTTGAAGACTAAAAAAAATATTTGTTGATTTCTGTACAATTTCGATTTATGGTCCACTTCATGGAATGCCACTAAGACGTTTTTTTTTTTGAAGCATCGCTTTTAAGTAAAAACGCGCGTGCTCAACTGGAAGCTTTTTCACTTACTGTTAACAATAGCAGTGAAGTTGGCTATGATATTTGTATGAAATTTCAACTGTCACAACATAGTAAAAATTCAATGGTCCACTCTAAGTGACAGTCCACTTAAGGGAATCCGTGTGCTACGTTAAATAAAATAAAAAAAATACATTGAATTCTTTTGATGAGGTTAGAACATTCCTACTAAGCTTCTTCAGTAATAGTTTCGACAAAAAAATCCATATAAACTACAAATATGGTTGCATTAGAAATATTGCGGCTAGAAGTTGTTCGCTGAAAATCTAGTTCAATTTACTTATGAAAAATTACAAATTTTGGTTGAATCCGAATTTGGAAAAGCTCTTAAATTTGCATAAATATTGCTAGTTTATGCTAAAAATCTGAAAAATTTCTCAGATTTCAATATTTGCAGCAATTATTCAGCTTATTAGGATCTATGAGCTAAGCAAATTGCCAAAATAAAAACTCTTCATAATCAGGGGTGTCACAGAATCCGATAGCTGTCGGAATTGGAATTTCAGTCAACTGAATATTCCTTTATATTATCATAGACAGCCGGATAAAATAAGGTTCTGTGGAATTAAGAACCGATAATGGTTCTGATTCAAAACCAAAAACAACAAAATTTCTAAATTTTTATGAAATTTCGATCGGTTTTAAATCCGACTCCGACGGCTATCGGATCCTGTGACTTCACTGAATGTCTTTTTCACTTTAAATGCGTGCGAATGTCCCGTTGGACATCATGGAAATGCCCATTATTGATATTGATGTAGATGTGTATGATTCATTTTATCATTAATGATCATTATGTTGGGATATTCAATTGATCCGTGAAATAACTAAGCGGTTATAGTGTAAACTCGTTGCTCAGTTAAGAGTTAATGGGGGTAAAAATAGTTTTTTGAAAGACTTGTTTTTGAAAGACTTGTTTTTTTTTTGTTTGTTTGTTTTTTGAGGCTTAAGGTTTTGCGTGCATTCTTTCAGTGAGTCGTTCAATTTATGAGCCTATGGAAAAAGCTTCATTGTTTCTCTTCTATCATCGTTTTAAACCGAAAAAGATTTTCTATTTAATTTTATTTAAAATTTTATGCGCTTAGATTAATTTAAGCTTTAAAGAGTGGAAGAGGGAGGAAAGAAAAAAAAAGAAATAAAGATGGCAAAAAAATGATAGCAAAAATCCCAAAAGCACTGAACGCGCGCAACCCCTCATATTGTGCAAGAATCCAAGTAAGACTTCTCAGGATTTTGTTGGAAAGAAATAGAAATTGAAATAGAAATAGAAGAAGAAAAAAATATATATATAAATAAAAGGAAAGTAACCCACACTTGAAACGAATCCGCAAAATTAAATGCAAAAGTACAGACAACCAAATGAAAGAGAGCAGGATAAGTGCACATAGACGAAGCAGACGAAGAAGAAGAAGAAGAACGCGGAGCGCAGTAAACAGGCAAAAGTGAACGGCAACATTCAACAAGCCGTAAACAGGACCCTTGACTTGTCATGACATGACATGGATGCCGCATAACAAATGCAACCAGTGCTCAACTAAACTGAACCGACGAACGTTGCTGAGCTGAACTCAACTGAATTCAGTTGAGCTGAGCTGAGCTGAGCGAGCTGAGCTGAGCTGAGTCGCGGCGAGTTGAGGCGGTGCGAGCCAGACACTTCAAGATATGCGATTTGAAATTCTGTTTTGCTCCTATACTTTTCAGCTCGATATCATGAGCCGCTTCGTCTTCCTTCCGGTCGTCGTTCCCGTTCATTCTTCGAAATGCTACTATGCTACTTGGATCGATAAATGCTTTCATTTTCGCGTGGTGAATTCTTTTTTTCTTGCTCCTCTTGTTATTATTCCAATTTTTTCTTCTTGCTGGAGTTTTCTTCCTGCTAGGAAATTGCAATCAAACAAAGTAGACAGGTCAAAACATGTGCCGGAGAATGATAGTAGTGTGTGTGTGGTATGGGTGGAACCGTGAATGGGTGATTTGGTGAAGAAAAAAACAAAAAAAAAACGGAAGTGGAAGAATATTTTTATGACTCCATGCCATTTGCAGGCAGGCGTTTGGCTGCTTCTCAATAGAATCTAACTCTACGAATCGAGAATTCGAGTTTGAAGTTCTTCTTCTTTACGTTAACGTTAACGTTGCGGTGTATCTAACGAAGCTTGCCGATGACGGCTTCAAAGTCAGTCGAACTTTGACTTGAATCTCAACTGCGTTGCTTGTGCTTACTTGCTGTCTGCGTCAAGTCAGGACAATAAAGGCAGTCGTATAAGACGGAAAGCCAGACAGACAGAGCGACAGCCAGAGACAGAGAAGGACAGGCAGAAAGTTAGACACGCATATATACATAAATGCACACAAACAAGTCGACAGACAGACTGAACGAATGCCTTTCGTTAATGCGTTCGGGTGGTTGCCTGTTATGAAAAGCAAAATTTCCTTTTTTTTTTCTCCTTCCAACCATCCGTCCCGTTCTTTTGCTTTTCACTCTCGCTCTGCTGCACGTTTCAAAATTAAAACCGACAATTTCGTACCGGAAAAAGAGGAAAATCTTTATTTTTATTATGCCAGACGCGTCTTTTTTTGCCCCCCCCCCCCCCCCATTTTCACCGCATTTCCTTTGGCATTTCTTCGCTCTAGGAGGAAATCCAAAGCACGAGAAAGTAGTTTCAAATTAAGTCGAAGATTGTCGAAATCGGACGAAAGTGCGCGCGTGAATCCGAATTGTTTTCGCTTTGCGTTTATTGAAAACTTTTGAAAATCACTTTTCGTTGCATACTTTAAGGATAGAACGTTGCAAAACATCGCGACGGAGTTATTGGGTACATAACCTTTACCACACTCTATTTTTAAGTGGGCGTGTTTTGATTGCCACGTAGTCTAGAGCGGCGCTTCACCTGCGATTCGATGGAATGCGATGCGGATGCGGATACGATGGACTGGCATGGGGGGCGGGATGCCATAGGATGGGATGGTGTGGCGTTCCATTTCAATTGGAATATGAAATTTGAAATTTGCTATTCCGCAAATGGATAGAAACTTTTCCGGATTCTTCGACGGTAATGAAGGTAATTTTCCAATTCTCTCTCGGGTTTCGGTGAGCGGTCGTCTTTACTCTGCGTCCGTTCGTGCGTACGCACGAAAAAGCTCTGCGTCTGTTGTTTGCTCGGGTTGTTAAGGTGAAAAGCGAAATTGTTTCGCTGTGTTGGTCTCGGCGTCGTTGTAAAATCATTTCGGATTAAAATGAATAGATTTCATTGGGTAACGAAGATTATGAATTTCATCTGGTATTTTACGAATACAAAACCATTTAAAGGATGAACTTTTCTTGATGGACGTAAAATATGAATTAAAACTTTTTTCGAGCTCTGGAATTTTTAACTTGGAATTTTGCATACACGAATAGAGATCCTTGAGAAAAATTAAAAGTAAATTGAAAGTTAATTTATTGTCAAGTCTATGAATGTTGAAGAAGATTGGCCGAAATTGGAATTCTTTGATGGGTAGAATTGTATGATTTCCGCATACATTCGCAGGAAGGATTTATGTATGTTTGTATGTATGTTGGAGTGGCCACTGATACCACGAGGGGTTTGCCTTGTGTTTGTGTGAGCTTATGTCGTTTTTTTCGTGTGTTTTTATGTAGTGTTCTCCTAATAAATTTTTTGAAAAATCACTCACTCCGTTTCGCCTGTGCCGGGAATCGAACTCATACCCTGGGAAAGGATTTAGTATTTTTGATTTAGAAAAATTTATTTATTCCCTGCCGCGGCAATGACCCAATTTACTGTAATAGAACTCACTCTGTCGACCATGACACAAGTCTAAATATTTTAGTTTTGCTCATGTGTGATGAACAACAAGATTTTGCATAATTTCATTTCATTTAAACATTTTGAAAATTAAGGCTTCAACGCATAAACATTTCTGAGAGCAATTCCGGTAAAAAATAAACTATTATTTATTTTAAAAAAATTTAATCAAATAAAAATATTCTGTTATGAAAATAAATTAAAATATTTAAATAAAACAATTCTCGCCGGATGAAAAGCAAATAAGCATAAAAGTCTTTCAAAAAAAACTTGGTTAAAAAAATTGTTACATAAATTTTTTGAAAGCTTTTTGTTTTTTAAATATTTTTTTAAAAAGTTTAATAAAAAAAGTAAATTAATTAAAATAAAAATTTATTAAAACATCCAGTGCTGCGCGAATTGAAAAAGATCTCAGAGTCAAGGCAAGCACTTCAAGCATTGAGCCACCATAGGCACACAATTTTGCTATTGACGATAAATTGCCTTCAAATGGTTCCCTGTCAAAGAATCTATTGGTCTCCAAGGGGTTTTAATAAAGCAAATTTAATTTTCTTGCGGTTTGCATTCGAAATTTAATTCAAAAACTTTACGCGGAAGTAAAAAAGATATAGATTCAAACTGTCATTTTTGATTCAAAATGCCCCATATTCAAACATTTTTTCAAATTTTTCTTTAATTTTAAAAAACTAGAAATGAAAGGTCTTATAAATTTAAAAAACTTGTGTTGCACATTTTGAATTAAAACAGATGATTAAAGGAAAACAAAACGTGTTTTGTTAATAAAAAGGTATTAAAATTAAATTTTTAAAATAACTGAATACTAAAAAAATAGTTTTATTTTTTTCTTTTTTTTGTAAAATTTTTCCAATGCGCATTGTTTTTTTTTTCTATGTTGTTCATTAATTTGAATGAATTATTTTTAATGAAACAAATATTAAGGATTTTTTTTTAAATATTTAAGCTGGCGGCAACGATAATTCACTAAAAAAATTTTAAAATTTTTTTTATTTTGTGGAAAAATTTTTCTAGTGTAAAAAATTTTTTTTGATTTCCTGTTATATTGCAATCGGCCAAGTTTGTTCATCTTTTACTAATTAGTTTTCATATAAAAATTTGAAAAAAGGCTTATTAAAAAAGGAATTTCAAGGGTAGGTACTTCAAGGACCGTTCATAATAAAAATCTAAAAACTGGTCTATACAGTGTTTTTAGATGGCACCTATCGAAAAATCAACAAATTAAAAATTCTTTCACGATGCCGCATGGCTTTGCTTAACCCGTCAGAGACCCTATATGAATTTGAAAAAATATAAATAGAAAAGTTGTTTCCCATATCAAATACCATTCAAGTATGTTAAAGTAGAAGCTGCCCACGTTGAATAAAAAAAAAAATTTTTTTTTTTAAATAAAAAACCGAGAAAAAATTGTCCCATGGAAATTTTTTTTTCTAGTCTTAAATGAATGTAGGGTATAAAGATAAGTTATCTAGTGGAAAAACAGCAAACACGAATTCTTTGTAAAGAAAATTTTATCGCATAATCATGAAAAATCCACGAGCAGCTAACTTCAAGCGACAGTTACTTGCTTCACAACATACCAAAAGTTTTTCTTCTTTCGACCAGTTTGTGGCAAGTAAGCGTTGGATGCGTTGCCCACGTCAACATTTTTATTTCACTAAACTGTTTTTTTTTTTTAATTTTTTTTTATTTTCGAGATTGATAATACCGCAAAAAAAAAATTGCTAACCGAACATGATGTATGCGCTGGGCGAGTCGACGAATTTCCACAAAAAAAAAAAAAACAAACTGTCACAAAAACAACATAAAAAGCAAGGAGAAGAAAAACTGTCGCTTGTTGCATGCAGCAGGCAGCACAGAATGTATGCATCGGAATGCTTATCATAATGCTCTCATTGGCTGCCCACATTGACCGTGGTCTCCTTATCATGCATGCATAAATTATGTACATTTCAAGGCGTTGTTGTTGTTGGTTGGTTTTAAAAAAATTTTTTTTTTTTTGTCATTGCCGGAGTAATTGTTTTTGTTGCTCTGTATCTGCATGCAACAATCACATTAAAGCAGTAGCCTACCATCGAGTTGAAAGGCAATTTTCGGAATTGCTGACTTTCTTGTTGCTTAGAAACAGCTCAAAAACAAAAAAAAAAAAATTAACTGAGATCTTAGGTGATGAACTTCCAAATTAAAAAAAAAAACCTATATTTACATATTTTTTTTTTGTAAATATGAACTACCACTGACCTTTCGTATCGAGGCCTGACCGAACACACACAGTAATTAATAAATCTCGCTATGCAACTTATTTGCCTTTGAGGAATTCAATCATACTGTCCCTGCTCTACACTATCAGCTTAAATAGCTTTAACAAAAATGAATTTTCATAAATATGTCAATTAAATAAACAAAAGCCATCATGTCGCTTCGTCGAATTCAATGAAGCCATTTGTTTACAAATATCATACATGCACGCAACATATATGCATGCTGGCAACACTGGCTTATTAAATATGCGACAGTGCGTCAATAGTCAATGCAACAATGCATTGCGACACGATATCATCATCATCGGCTCGGCTCGGCTCGGCCCGACTTCAACTTCGGCTGCTGTGAGCGAGCGCGCTGAAAGTATTGACCTGTTCGTTTGTCGTTTGAGTGTATGGCAAATATTTGCGATATTTTTAACACAACAACACAACAGTAACTATAATAACAATTTGCGTAACTGCCTTTAACAAAGGACCCAAAAAACGACAACGACAACAACAACAACAATTACAACAACGATAAAAAGTACGCTATTGACTTCAAAGAAATCAATTTACAAAGGCAGCTGATTTCATAGCAAAGTCATTGATGCAGCAACATTCAACATGCATACTTATATACAATGAAGCTATGCGCATCATACCTACCTACTGTAAGACTTTAAAAAAAGGACATATTTCAAAATTTCCATTTCAACTCAAAACTATAATAATATAATATTTAATATGAAAACAAAGAAATCCAGAAGCAACTGCAGTTCAATGAAATCGAAAATAAATGTTGAAAAAAATTATCGCATGCGACTTTAAAGTTTCAAAAGTCTACATTTTAATTTAACACCGCATTCCCTCATCAGTTCAAATGTACTTATATATGTTTATATAAAGGTATATACATATATATAAGAAATCAATGGTAAAACTCTTGCAACAAAAGAAAAGAAAAAAAATAACAAAAAAATTCCCGATAAAATTCAATTAAATTCGTGAAATTTCCCTTAAAGAACTCATTTATATTGCACTCATTAAAATTACACTCGATTCCACGCATTTCCTTATTAAATCAAATAATTATTTTCCACCTCACATGTGTAGTGTTGCCAGAAATGAAGATTTTTCTTCAAAAACGAACAATATTGATAAATATCTTCACAAAAAGCTTTCTCAAAACAAATAGAAATGCCACACAAAAAACTTCTTCACTTTGAAGATTTTTCACATCACTTGAAAATTTTGATAATTGTTATTTAAATTAATTTTTACCAATATTTAAGCGCAGCAGACTTTCCAAAAATTTCTTTATAAATTCACTTCAAAAAAAAAAAAAATAAAAAAAATTGCAAAACGGTCCATTCGAATCGGAAAAATCACTCAAATTAACATCAATGAGCCAATTCACTACCTAAAATCGTCAACAAAGAGATTTGCGCCTCTAGGATTCGAATAGTAACCCAGCGGGAAATGTCCCGCGGACATCCCCGATGATGTCCTAGTGACTTCGGAGCCGGAATGCATGCAATTTCCGGTGACACTTTGTATGACAATTTATACAGGAGCTGACAGGGACTTCAGCGGTGACATTGTCATGCTAGGGTGTGCGATGGCGAAAAAAGCATTTGAGAGCAGCACATTTGCTCTTTCCTCTCTAAATGTCAATTTATAGAAATCCAGTTTGATAACTTCTCTTCTGTGTCCTCTCTTTGGATACATCGAAAATTTTTAAAAATCTATTTTTAACAATTTTTGTTCGCCTCAGCCAGGGATCGAACCCGCGCTCTTCGGATTGTGAGTCGAGTACTCATCATTTACGCCACTTCATGCTAACGTTCAACTGACGCTAAAACCTTATTTAAATTTCAGTAGCCAATGAGAGTCAAGCACATGAACAGCATCCCTCCAAGATGTCACACATGACAATGTCACCTATATGTCATCGATGACATCACTAATGACATTGTCATGCAGGAGATAATTTCCCGCTGGGAACACAGCGTAACGCAACGATAACATATGTACATACTTGAGTTAAAACGTAAAATGAGTTTTTTTTATCTTTAAAAAAGATTTTTCAATTGACAAAAAAAATATAGATTTTTCTCTTTCGAATTATAAAATAAATAATCTTCAGTGAAGATATTTTCCTTTGCTTGTCAGAATTTTCGAAAAATAAACCTGGCAGCACTGTTCACATCCACAAATTACATAATTAACACATTTTCTCTCGAGCTCCATGAATATACGCCCATAATTATGCAATGTTTTCCTTCTCTCTCAATATATTATTATTTTTTCATTCTTAAATTTCTCTCTCTATCTCTCTTTCTCGTTCCAGGTTGTTGAGTTAATTGATGCAGCAGCAATCAATTCCACAGCTGTACGTTTGGATTGGGTAATGCATGTCAGCGTTACCGAGAAATATGTTGAGGTAAGCCACCGGAAAGCTCAGTTGTTGCGTGCGTGTGCTGCTTTATTATTATGAAAAGCTCGATATTTCAACACCACCCCACTCAGTCGAGCCAATCAGCCCCCGGCCACCATTCAATTATGTATCTCTCTATCTCTATCACTCAATCACATTATTTATCCATTATTAAGTTGATGGCTTTCTTTGGCCCTGCATTCTACCGAATTGTTTACCTTCGGTGGAAAGTTATTAAGGCAAACATTTTAATTAAGTCATTCCATGTGGCTGGCTAATGTGCTCCTCTCGTAAGCGACGCGTTGTCGTTGTCGTTTTCCTTGTCCGGGATGATTGCATCCGTTCGTCTTTACTGACTGTCAATTTGTCAGTTTGTTAATTAATACTCATGAATGTTTTTACTTATGGCATATGTGTATGGCATTCCTACGTAACAGGGTCTCTATGTACGGTATCGTGATGTAAGCGCCAGCTCGCAGCAATACAACATTATGACTGTGCTGAATCCATCGATCGAGTCGCATGTCGTTGCGAACTTAAAGGAATATACGAAATATGAATTCTTTTTGGCGCCATTCTATCAAACATTGGAAGGACAACCGAGCAATTCGAAAATCGTGCAAACCTATGAAGATGGTGAGTTATTCTTTGAAGTATTTAAAGTTTTAAGGGCCCCCTCTCCAGCTCTGTCCGAAATGAAAAACTTCATATAGAAAAAGCTTAAGAAATGCTGAAGGAATTCTTGTGTCAGAAATTTTCTGTTAACAGTCTCCTCCAGTTCGTCAAAAAGTAGTTTCTGTTTTCGCTCCCTTTTTTTTGCTGTAAATAAAACACGGTAGGTAACATAGATTTTTCTTTTATATGCCATTCAGACGAGCATTGAAATCCCGGGATTTCGGCACTTGGATTTCGTGAAATCCATATCGAAATGCAAGCGTTCACACGACAATATCGCCATTGACAGGATTTGGTTTGACAGCCATTCATCTGTTTGTAGTGCTGCCAGTTGTAGGGAAATTTCCTTAAAGTTTTTTAGGGATTTTTTCAACAAAAACACAGACTTGTAGGGACAAAAGTATAGATTTCTTAAAATCAGCAAATGTACGGAATTTGTGATGTATTCAAAAATATTTAATAAATTTTGTATAAATTTGGTTGTCATAAAATTAAAAAGACAAAATAAAAACTATGCCAACCTGTGTTTATGTGAAAAAGTTCGGTCAAAGCTCTCGTTAAGCGTCGATAGTCTACAAATTTGAAAATTTAAAAACACAACCACAACAAAAAAAACTTAATTTTTGAAAGAAAATTTTTATTTTTGAAAAAAAAAAAAAAAAAAAAATTCAAATGACTTTAGTACGATTCGGAGTTCCAGACTACCCTGAAAGATTCTCAAAAATATTAGCCTACCATATTCATGGTTACTCATACATTTTTGAATGCAAGAGGCATATTATTTAAAAAAAAAAATATAACGATATTTGTGGTAGGGAAAAACGTAAAGGATTGTGTGAATTTTTTTTTTAGTTTGTAGGGAGTTTTTCGTTTGCGTGTGGCAGCATTGCCTGTTTGTTTACTTTGTTTTTTTCCAAATTTGACAGTAGGATTTCGCTGGATTTCGACTGGATATCGGCTGTAATCCTCAAAAGTGCCGAAATCCCGGGATTTCGCTGCCGTCTGAATGCCATATTAGAAATATTGAATTTTCCGTTCTTTCTGAAAGGAATTTTGATAGAAGAGGCAAGGCAAGGCAAGCCAATTAAATGGATTTAACAAGGTTCAATGTGTAATTTTAGCGTTCAGAAATGGATAAATGGAATAAAAAATTTTCGATTATAAGTAGATCTCGGATTTTGAATATTTTGAGTTTTTTGGAATTATTTGAATTTATTGAATATTTTGAATTTTTTTGAATTTTTTTTTTAAGTTAACTGTGCTATTGCTAGTGCTTTTTTTTTTTTGTTAATTTGACAATTCAACATTTTAATGGGCATACTAAATCGAACTAATTTGGAATTTTTGACTGTGAACTTTTTGAATTTTTTGCATTTTTTTTTTGAAATTTTTTGAATATTTTTTGAATATTTTTTTCTTCATTTTTTTAAATATTCAAATTCCGAGGCATAATTATAAGAAACAATTACCCATAAATATTATTCACACTTACAATTCCGAATCCATTTTAATAAATTTTTTAACAGCTTTTTTCGTCTTGACGTAAAATATATAGATGTATAGATTGTCACTATTGCATTAAAAAATGAAATTATGCAACGATTTTTCCTTTAAGAATTATCAAGAAAAATCCTGCTGGGTTGCCTTTCAAAACTGGAGAGGGCCCTTTAAAAAAAAAAAAAAAAACTCCCATGTGAGAAAAAATTCAAATATGTACAACATACCATGGTTTTACCAATTTAAAGAGTTCAAAACAATAAATCCCTTCAATTGTTTTCTAGTTATCATTGAACCGCAATGCAGCGCTCAACAAAATCACTCAAACTTTTTAATTAATCAAATTAAAAATATTTTTCTTTTTTATCGCATGGGATAAAAACATGTCATAATGTCGCCAAGCAACTAAACAATGGTTTTCTGTTTTTTTTTTTTTTTTTTTTTGTTGCGATTTTAAACTTAATAAATGTCGCATTGCGGCTAACTTTTGTCGCGCGCGCAAAAACCAACAAAAAAAAAAAAAAAAAATGGCGCGAAACACCTTCTCTGACGTTTTATGTTTTTCTTCACCGCTTATTTTTCGTATTTTCATGCTGGAAAATTCATTTTCAAAAATGTATTAATTAATGCTTGCGTTAAGGAAGCAGAAAGTTTTAGCAACATTCATGCGAAATAGTTTGCCAGCTGCCATAGTCAGGCTCGAAAAAAAGTTTAATTTGAAAATTTTAATGGGTATGGTTTGGGGTAGACAGAAATTTGTTGGAAATGAGAGAAAACACGAACAAACAAACAAATAAGGAAAAAATGTTACGGTCATCTATAGGAAACATCAGGTTGCTCCGTTATTGTAAGCATTGTGGGTGTACGGTGCACACCTTTTATGGGCTCGTTACATGCGAAACGGGCTGCTCGGGCTGCAAGCGAACGGCATTCTGGTGCCAGCGGTAGATGTCGTATCGCCTACACGACGCAATATGCAGCAGGAATTGTGCGGTGTGTGTGTGTGTGTGTGTGAAGCTAGTACAGTGTACTCTCTCTTAGGCGGATACCTACGGGATCGCACAATGTGTCCGCTTAAGACGGAACTATTTGAGAATCAAAAGTGTCCGCTTCAGAGGGGAGTGTCCGCAAGGAGAGAGTACACTGTACAAAGACGGCACGAACAGTGGCGGAATACATTGATGAGGGAACACTGCTCAATGGCAGCCGCTCCTTTTGTTGCACCACTGACACACATACGACTACACTACACTAGATTACGGGGGATTTCATAAATATTTTATACTTAATTTAAAAAAAAAAAAAACATGTTTTTTATCCGTTTTTTCGCTCTCTCCATCACATCATCATCATCATCTCGGTGTCGTTTCTGCTTGGGATTTTGTTGGAGAAAAGTGTATCCATCCAACCACAACATTTGTTTTTCGTTGTTGTTTTGTTTGTTGTTTCATTAACCACTTTTCCGTTTTTAACCCTGTGTTTTATAGTTCCATCCGCACCGCCGGACAATGTCCAAATTGGTATGTATAATCTGACAGCGGGCTGGGTACGTTGGACAGCACCGCCGCCGCAGCATCATAATGGCAATTTGCTGGGCTATAAAATCGAGGTAAGCAACACGAAGAGCAACAGCAACAGAAAATTCCTTCGCATATGAATCACTGCATATGTAGTTGTCTCTTCATTGCCCATGGCATATAGAGTAACAAATTAATAAAGCGAAGGTGTTTTCCGATAAAACGGAGTCCTTTAAATGTGTACCCATATATGTATTGTATATATATTTTTGTTTAATCGCATTCGCCCGTTTCCATTACAACAGGTTACTGCGGGCAATACGATGAAAGTGCTCGCCAATATGACGCTAAATGCAACGACAACTTCGGTCCTGCTGAATAACCTGACCACCGGTGCTACCTATAATGTACGACTGAATTCATTTACAAAGGCAGGCGATGGACCGTATTGTGTACCGGTGAGTGTGAGTGCGACTCGAGGCTCTGCGTGTAGTATAAATAAATATTGTAGTATATTTGCATTTTGAATCTGTGCGCGGCGTTCTTAAATCTTGCATGTTTCATTAAACCGTGGATATTTCTATACAGATTTCGCTTTTTATGGATCCAACACATTTGGTCCATCCGCCTCGTGCACATCCGAGTGGATCGCATAATGGACTCGCCGGACATAGTGGCGGTGATGGTCATTTCGGTTATCATCCGAATGGTGGCATTGGCGGTTCTTCTGGTGGCGTCGGCGGAATGGGAAATGGTGGCATGATGCCAGATGATGCTGCCACCACAACAACGCAACGTAAATCGACGAGCATTGTGCATGAGACTTGGTTTATGGCATTGGTCATAACGATGCTATTGGCCATTTTAATATCGGCCGCCGCGGCCATGTTGTTTTTCAAGCGACGTCACCAATTAACCAAAGAATTAGGACACTTAAGTGGTGCGTATAGATCAGGATGTTGTGAGTTGCTTATGCTTTTGTTAGTAGATTGCTTATTTTTGAATTCAATGGATTCTGGTCTAATTCCCAAATGTACTAATGCCCTCTTATTTCTCACTCTCTCTCTCTCTCTCTCTCTCTCTCGCTCTCTCTTCGTATTTGACTGTCGTGCTCTCTTTTTCGGGTGGTGAATGGTTATGTATATAATTGCTCTGTCTCACACATTCCTTTCTCCATTCAACACATTCCTTACACTCCCACAAAATCTATTCTACTGCAGTAGTCAGTGCAAATGAAATTACTGCCTTGAATATTAATGGTAAAGATAGCCTTTGGATAGATCGGGGCTGGCGCACAACCGACACTGACAAGGACTCCGGCTTGAGTGAAACGAAATTGCTCTCAAATGCCAATAGTCAGTCAAATTATACTTCAGACGGTGGCACCGATTACGCTGAAGTGGATACACGTAACATGAGCACGTTCTACAATTGCCGAAAGGTGAGTTTTTTTTTTGGTTTTTATTTCTATTTTCATTTTTTTTTTTTTCGATGAAAATTCAAAATAGAAGAACCCCAAAAAAAGATTGAAAACAATCAAAAAAAAAAAAAAAATAATAATAATAATTCACTTTTGTTAGACCCCCGAAAATCCAACGCCGTATGCAACAACAATGATAATTGGCGCTTCGTCAACCGAAACCACATGCATGAAGACTTCATCGTCGAGTACCGATCAGGACTCGGGTACACATTCCCCACATTCGGATGGTCTGACACCGCACGGCACGAGTAATGTTGCGCTTGCACCGATTGGCGCTAAACACAACTACCACCAATATCCTCCAGGTAAGTTCAATGAAGGATATTTCGCTTCTCGAACTCTCGTCACTCCCACTTTTCAAGGCTTGAAAGGATTATGCATGCATTCCTTTTGATAATTTAATATTCCTTTCAGTGTATCGGTAACGTTCTCTTCCAACAACAACACTCCATTTCAAAAAAAATATTTTTTTTTTTAATTTTGAAGTTAATAAGATTTGAACAAAAAAAAAAAAAAAAATTTTCCATCAGCTTATCCTTTTTTTTTGTTTTTTTTTTTGTTCCAAATTTTCTTTTGTTCTTCGCGCTACTATGAGAACAAAAAAAAAAAAAGAATCGCTTCGAGTTCTCTCTGTCGCTGCCTGCAAATGTGCTCCTTTTGTGGTCTTATCCGATTTATCAAAAGATTTGCTATCAATTTTCATTTCGTTCTTTTCGTTTTCTTTTGCTTCCATTCCTGTTTTTTTTTTTTCCTCTCTTGCCGCACGAATGCGGTTTAGCTTTTATTCATTTCCGAATTCCCTTTGTTTTCGCACTCGATTAGATTTGCTTAAAGAGATTTCGGTACAAATTTCCCTAATATCGTTGTTCCCTGCAATGATTTGCCAACACGCGCTCCAATGTGCTGCTGCTGCTGCTGCTGCTGCTACGAGCCATTTCGAGTACTTCGACAGCTATTGCCATTGACAGCTGTAGTGCTTGACTGCCGGGGCCGCCTTACCGCCTCGCCGCCTCGTCGCCCTGCTGGCTGGCTGGCTGGCTGACAGTGAAGTGTGGAGTGTGGCTTATGGAGTGGGCAATCGTCTGTTCCGTTGTGCGGCTCTTAACACATTTTCTGTTTACGCTGCATAATATGCCTTCGAACTTTCGAACATGCCAAATAGCAACCCCTTGGCCTTAAGTCAGTCAAGTATTCGCCCGATTGCTTCTTATCCTTGCTGACTTTCGATAAGATCATCTCTATAGTCAAAAGCAGCAGTTGTGAGAAAAAAAAAAAAAAAAAAATGAAGAATCCAAGCAAAAAATTAAAAATTCAATTACTTGAGGCGGCGTGTATTTTTTCAAGTGTTTCCTGTTTTGCGAATGAAAGATAAGGATTCAAACAAAAACGAAATCGATTTGAAGCTTTTCCTTCGACTTGATGTGAAGAACACTCGTGTGCAGAAAAATCGGAGAGCATATGTAGGACGGGGAAGTTCATTGGCATTTGATCCTTTTGTCGCTCTCGACTCTTCAGTTCGAAGTTTAACGACTTAAGACTTTTAAAAGTTTTATAACCATGAAAATGATAGCTTCATTCTTGCACTCAATGGATAAATGTGAAGGGGGAAGTAGGTACTAAAAAAAAAAACCATTCATTATTAATTCTACATTAAACTCTTCGAAAAATTCATTCATAGATGTGTGGGAGATAAATGAAAAAAAAAAAAAAAAATTAAATAAATAAATAGAATTGATTTCAAGTACATATGTTTAAGCCCTATCATGGGCTTATTCAGAACTTCCAACTTAAGATGTTTCTGGACATGCAAACATCGATCTACAAACATACAGTAGTTTCGCTATTTAAGAAACTCGTACATAAGAAAAACCCGCTTTTAAGAATGGAAGCTCAGTGCACCAAGTCCAATTAAACTCTGTACAAAAATTTTTTTATATAAGAATCTTCTATATAAGAAAACCCCGCCTTTAAGAAACTGTTTACCAAAACCAAAAACTCTTTTTGTATGGAAAAATTTTTCATGTAAGAAATGGTTTTATATGAGAAAAAATGTTCTTATATGCGGGGTTTTACATAAGAAAGAATTCTCTTACAAACGGTTTTTTTTTTTATATAAGAAAGACTTTTCTTATAAACCGGGGTTTTCTTATATAAGAAAAAATTTTCTTATAAACGAGTTTTTATATAAGAAAATACCGGATAAAAGAAAGAAATTTCTTGACACAATCGACTTTCTTATATAGCGAAACTACTGTATATACAACTGAATGGTCCCATGCATGACTCCTAGGGTCGTAGTCTTCAATTCGGTTTAAGAACTTCGAAAGTTTAAATTCTAGAATATATTCTTTTTGTCTCCTCCATGCCAGTTAAACTCAATGAAATACCTTTGCTTTATTTGAAATTTTCAAAAATGTTCATATAAAATTAATAAACCTGGTTCAAACTCTCCTGAAGACTATCATTTGAAAGTTTAGACTAGTGATGCCACGAATAGTGGATTTGGCCGAATACCGAATACCGAATATTCGGTCAACCTCTCGGCCGAATAACGAATATTCGGCAACCGAATATTCGGCACGTAGTAAAGACAGCTTAAGCCTACTCGCGACTAGCTGGAGTCAAGGCAAAAGCTGCCGCTGAAAAATTTGCCCACTGTTTATAATGTTTTCGAAGAAAATTTAGAAGAAGCTATCGTCCTTTTAATATTTCTAAAGAATAAAATGCAAATCTGCTGTATTTTTAGTTCTCGTTAATTAAATTTTTTTACGTTATTGTGAGAAAAACTTAATTTGTAGTTACAGCTGATTTTTTTTATAAGTTATTTCTACTATTCGGTATTCGGCCGAATATTTTAACTATTCGGCCGAATACCGAATACTGGAAAATGACGCCGAATAGGCCGAATACCGAATAGTGGCCGAATATTCGTGGCATCACTAGTTTAGACCTTCAAAAAGTTTAAACTAGGTTGAATACTATGAGCCTTGAAATGCACTCATAGCAGACTCTTATGTATGTCTTCCTAAATAAAAGTCTTTCATATATTCATTAATATGCCTCGGAATTTGAATATGTAAAAAAATGAAAAAAAAAAAAATGCAAAAAAATATTCAAAAAATATTTTTTAAAAATCAAAAAAAAAAAAATTCAAAAAATTCAAAACATTCAAAAAAATTGAAAAAAAAAAAATTGAAAAAAAAAATTCAAAAAATATTCAAAAAAATTCAAGAAATTTAAAATATTCAATAAAAATTCAAAATATTAAAAAAATATTCAAAAAAAAATGCAAAAAATTCAAAATATTCAAAAAAATTCAAACAAAAATGCAAAAAATTGAAAATATTCAAAAAATATTCAAAAAAAAATGCAAAAAATTCAAAATATTCAAAAAAATGCAAAAAATTCAAAATATTTTTAAAAAATTCAAAAAATTCACAGTCAAATTAGTTCGATTTAGTATGCCTATTAAAATGTTGAATTGTCTAATTAACTAAAAAAGCCTACTACAGTGAATAAAATATTCAAAAAGCACAGTTAAATGCAAAGAAATTCAAAAAAAAAATCAAAATATTCAATAAATTCAAATAATTCAAAAAAATTCAAAATATTCAAAATCCGAGTTCTATTCATTAAAGTATCTATCTACCATAAATTTGTCCTACCTTTCCAACTCAAATTTTTTCGCCTCATATTATCAATACGTATTTCAATCAGGCCCATTTCGCTAGACTCATTTTACTGAGCAGCATTTTCGATTTCGGTTTTGGACTCCATTTGGACGCCATACATCTGTGGACTTCGAACGGCCATTGTTGATGATATTCTAAAAGATTTTTCTGTGCATTTCCATATAAGACTTTGTATAAGTGCTGAAAAGAAGACGGCCAGAGTCCTTCTCTTAAATTTATTTTGAATATCGGTTTTGGTTTGTGGGTCTCAAGTCGAAGGGAAGAAAAAAAAAAAAAAAATTATGATACACTTAATTTTCAAATATTTTATTTTTATTTCCCTTGCCTGTAATATTCTATATTTTTTTTTACTGCTCCTTGATATGTTTGAAACCATGATTTTGCATGATCCGACCATATATCCAAAATTTTAATGGCACTATCATAATTCAAAATTTTTCTCTTTTGTTTTTCATATATGTTTAAACATTTCCTCAATTCCAAAATCAATCGTTTGAATCTACACCACAAACTCTCTACTCTCGATGTTATTGTGACACCCAAAATACATTGATGTCGTGCCATTTCTGTGTGTTCTCTAATGTTTTCCAACCCCACAAAAAAAAAAAAAAAAAAAAAAAAACAAAATACAAAAATCTAACAGAACAAATCAATTGGTCAGAATTTTTGCCGCCACCACCCGAACATCCGCCACCGGCGCCATCCTCATGCGGCGGCTATGCACCAGGCTCACCACAGTCGTCACGTAAAAGCTCCAAGAGCGGTGGCTCCAATATGTCAACACATCAAAGGTTAGTCCCTTTTTGTTTTTGTTTTTGTTTTTGATTTTCTTTTGCTTTCTGCCTTCAGAGCGTACACCCAATATCGCACTATTTTACAATAATCACTATTTACAAAAAATGACTTAATTGTTCCATCAACAGCAGCAGCTCATCTGGTGGTTTTTCAACATGGGGCGTAGCACCACAATGCGTTGCATCGGGTGTTGGACGTTCGCAGGAAAACTATTACAATAATCCTTTGCCCTGCAGCGGAGTCATCGGTGGTACACAGAATCGTTATCAGATAACACCGACAGGTCAACATCCACCACCGTTGCCGCCATATTTCCCAACAGGTGGTCCAATCGGTGGTACAGCACAATTACCGCCACGCAACATACATATCCATTATCCTTCCGCACGGCATGCTATGAGTGAATATCAACCAACCAGTACACATAATTCGAGATGTTCGAACGGCAGGTGAGTTTGACTTGAGTACATTAACATACAAGCTCCACAGCATCATTGGTCATACCAAGCAAACATTTGGGGTCCTAAAAGAGTCGTTCATGGACTCCAATTCACAGTAGGAGTCCTCATAATGTCCTGGTTTCAAATAAATTTAAAAATAAAACTATTTATTTGCCCCTACATACATACATATATGTATTGGATTTATTTCGGACTCATGCAAATTTTCTGAAAATAAATTTCTTTAAACATTTCGGACTCCGTTTCCGGAGTCTTATACATTTTTCGGATTGATTTCGGAGTAATATTTTGCAGTCTCGTATTTTTCAAAAACTTCGGAGTTATTTCGGAGTAATATTTTGGAGTCTCGTATTTTTCGAAATCGTCGGACTTACATATTTCGGAATAATATTTTGGAGTCCCGTATTTTTCAAAATCTTTGGACTTATTTCGGAGTAATATTTTGCGGTTTCGCATGTTTCAAAAACTTCATACTTATTTCGAGTAATATTTTGGAGTCCCGTATTTTTCAAAATCTTCAATTTTCTATTTCAGAGATAATATTTTGGAGTCCGTATTTTTCAAAATCTTCGGAGTTACATATTTCGGAATAATATTTTGGGGTCTCGTATTTTTCGAAATCTTCGGACTTACATATTTCAGAGTAATATTTTGGAGTCTCGTAGTTGTCAAAATCTTCGGACTTATTTCGGAGTAATATTTTGCAGTTTCGCATGTTTCAGAAAACTTAGGACTTATTTCGGAGTTATATTTTAGAGTCCCGTATTTTTCAAAATCTTCGGACTTACATATTTCAGAGTAATATTTTGGAGTCCCGTATTTTTCAAAATCTTCGGAGTTACATATTTCGGAATAATATTTTGGGGACTCGTATTTTTCGAAATCTTCGGACTTACATATTTCAGAGTAATATTTTGGAGTCTCGTAGTTGTCAAAATCTTCGGACTTATTTCGGAGTAATATTTTGCAGTTTCGCATGTTTCAAAAACTTAGGACTTATTTCGGAGTTATATTTTAGAGTCCCGTATTTTTCAAAATCTTCGGACTTACATATTTCAGAGTAATATTTTGGAGTCCCGTATTTTTCAAAATCTTCGGAGTTACATATTTCGGAATAATATTTTGGGGTCTCGTATTTTTCGAAATCTTTGGACTTACATATTTCAGAGTAATATTTTGGAGTCTCGTAGTTGTCAAAATCTTCGGACTTATTTCGGAGTAATATTTTGCAGTTTCGCATGTTTCAAAAACTTAGGACTTATTTCGGAGTAATATTTTCGAGTCCCGTATTTTTCAAAATCTTCGGACTTACATATTTCGGAGTAATATTTTGGAGTCCCGTATTTTTCAAAATCTTTGGACTTACATATTTCGGAGTAATATTTTGGAGTCTCGTATTTTTCAAAATCTTCGGACTTACATATTTCAGAGTAATATTTTGGAGTCTCGTATGTTGTCAAAAATCTTCGGACTTATTTCGGAGTAATATTTTGCAGTTTCGCATTTTCAAAACTTGGACTTATTTCGGAGTTATATTTTGAGTCCCGTATTTTTCAAAATCTTCGGACTTACATATTTCGGAGTAATATTTTGGAGTCCCGTATTTTTCAAAATCTTCGGACTCACATATTTCGGAGTAATATTTTGGATTTTTCATTTTGTTATTTTTCAAAAACTTATTTCGGATTCACATTTCTGAGCTTCAAATCTTATACATTCGCGATTCGGATTGATTTCGGACGATCATAATTCTTTTCCTCCTATTTCTTCATATTTTGAACTAATTTTCGGAGTCTTAACCTACTACGTATATATGATATGGATTAATTTCTGTGTCTCATATATTTTTTAAAAAGCTTGAGACTCATTTCGGACTCATAATTCTGAATAGTCCGAAAATGGCTTGCTGGGTACAAACGAGAATATATGTGTTTAGATATGCGTGTGCCTCTTAAGAGAGAAACTCCTACTATAAATGTTACGCTTAGTTACTATTTTTGCGCATTGCTTGTATTTTTTCAGAACTTGTAATAGCTGTGACGCATTGGCATCACCAGTTCAAGCATTGCCACCACCCGGGGACGGTAACTGGTAT
>CM035806.1:10263723-10436223 GCA_020466095.1 Chlorops oryzae | reverse complement strand
AAAACCAAACAAAAAAGAAAAATTAATAAGAAAATAAAAATGAAACAAAGTTTTCAAATACTCTGCATGGTTAGTGGATATTTTAGAAAATGCAAATGACGAAAAAAAAGGATCTTATCAAATGGTTAGTCCTTTAAAAAATTATTCAACAAGTCAAAAAAGCTACAGTATTCTACAGATAAATTAAGGCAGAGAATTTATAGTGCTTTCGTACGTTTGTGGTGTATTAAATGATAAAGTTATGAGAAAAAAAATTGTAGGTGCAATTTTCTCGTTATCCTACTTTACAATGACTGATTTAAATCTTTATTATTATTTATTAATTTTTTTTTTCTTCGTATTTTATAAACGAACGACTTTGATAACAGAGGGATTAAGAGAATTTATTTTTTGTTCAATGAGAAAATGGCTACAAAAGCTTAGCAACAGTTCTCTTTTCCTTGCATTAGTGTGATTTCTTGGACCTCTCAATGCGTCGTTTTGAAGGCTTTGAAGGCATTGGACGCTTTGAAGCTTTGAGGCTTTGAAGGCTTTGAAGGCTTTGGAGGCTTTGAAGACTATGAAGACTTTGAAGGCTTTGGAGGCTTTGAAGACTATGGACTTTGAGGCTTTGAAGGCTTTGAAGGCTTTGAAGGCTTTGAAGGCTTTGAGGCTTTGAGGCTTTGAGGCTTTGGAGGCTTTGAAGGCTTTGAAGGCTTTGAGGCTTTTGAGGCTTTGAAGGCTTTGAAGGCTTTGAAGGCTTTGAAGGGCTTTGAAGGGTTTGAGTCCTTTGAAGGCCTTGGAGGCGAACTGAGACGT
Organism: Chlorops oryzae; assembly: GCA_020466095.1. Classification (NCBI taxonomy): domain Eukaryota; kingdom Metazoa; phylum Arthropoda; class Insecta; order Diptera; family Chloropidae; genus Chlorops; species Chlorops oryzae. The sequence goes on along the minus strand of CM035806.1, from coordinate 10,435,425 downwards.
CTGTCCAATGTAATTTCACATGACTAAACTAAGCTCTCTATTGAGCTCGAATTTCTCACTTATCCCATCTGCCATCAAATTCAATGAACAATTCACTTATATTTCATCAATGTAATCAAGTCTATTGTTGTTTCCTCTTTCTTGCAATACACCATTAAATCCCAAAAAAATGTCGTTCCTGCTTCAATATTCAAATGCTACAGCGTTGCAATATTTCAAAATGAAAAATGAAAAATGAAAAACAAACGAAAAAAAAATTCCATTTGCAACCTATCAAAAATCATCAAATCAACTTGCTAAATTAACATATATGCATATATGTATGTATCTATATATAGGTTTTTACTTAAATTATTGACTAAAATTGTACCTGTGATATAACATATTTTTCGTTTTTTTTTTTTTAATATATATATTTTTTTTTTGTATTTATAGTAAAATTAAATGAATAACTAGAATTGATTAGTAGCTTCACGGCTATGACTCTTACGTATTTTTTGGTTTGCCATACACTTTAAAAAGGGGATTTTTTATTTTGCATTGTCAAAACCCTTAAGCGCAGCACTCCAAAGGCACTGCAGTTTGATGATGAGTCACAGTTAAAAAAGGGCCGCGACGTGTTGTGACCAAATAACACGGCTATATCCGACACAATATCGTGTGAAGGGATACCTCGAAATATATATTTCTGAGAAATTGAAAATTATTATGAATTAGTTGGTTAAAAAAAAAACAAAACAAAAGAAAAGTATTGAAAATAATAACAGGAAATTTGTTTTTCTTAGATTGTTTCTAAGCTGCCGTAAATAAAGTATAGAGTAAGCGCTTCATTAATATGAGTGTAGAATATATGTGTATGTCTAGTAAGTAATCGGTATCAGTATAAGTATGAAAGGAAGGAGAAAAAAATAAACATAATCGTTACTTATTTACGTTGTAAATTTTATAAACTTCGTTAAAAAAAAAAAAACAGGAATGTACTTCATCAGCTCTCGATCGAAGCGTATTTTTGTTGCAATGTTGCGAAATTTCATTCTTTTTCCTTTCCATGCTCTCTTTCCCTTCAAACACCACCAACCCATGAAAATTGCAAAATTGACGAAAAAACAAAAAATAATATTAATAGTAAATAAAAGAAAATACAATTAAAATAATGAGATTGAAAAGTTATTAAAAAAAAAAAAACAGGAAAATCAATTCGCTGCGTAATTTTGAATTTTTTAGCATAAAACAATTTCAGATAAACTCAATTCATTTCATTCAAATGAAGAGAATTTATAGCTAAAAACCAAAAGTATGAGCAGCTTTTGATTGGAAGTTTGGAAAAATTGGGAAAAGAGCTTTGTTTAAATTCCGTAACGAAAAAAGAATCGGAATTACTATCGCATTTGTTGAAGAATTTTATATATACATATATATGTTTATACATATATGTATATATAAATATTTTTTTTTTAAATATTTTATTCATACATTACATTACATACCATAATTGTTCGTATGCATCACTCAATGAAAATCGTTTTGCAGTATTTAAAAAAGAAAAAAGAAATTAAACAGAATTAAAATAAAATAACTTTCATTGTCATATAAGTATTAGTGTCATTCTTAACCATATTTAATGAAAGCAACAACAAAGGCTTCAAATAAAATGAAAAAAAAAAATGAAAGAAATAAATAAAGAAAAAATTACAGTAAAAATAATTGAAAATAATTGAACAATAAATGCCGTTAAAATTGAAATTCAATATGTGCGGAAAGGAAAAATTAATTATCGAACAATAATCGTAATTGAATATTAATACGCGACAATTAATGCGCTACAATTAGTGTAAAAAAAAAACCCAATTGAATGTGGTTATAAACATATATAAGTACGTGTGTACTCCATTACATGAAAGCATAATATTTATATGTAAACCGTTAATTGTAGTTGAATTCATAATTTTACAGTAAGAATAATAAAAACGGCAGTGACGAAAAATAGCTCGTAAGCCCCCCTAGAAACGCTCTTTATGAAAGATCATTAACAAGACGTTTCAATAGGAGTTCGCAAATTTATTTGCGCAAAGGTCGAACGGATGAAACGATTGAAACGATCGAGAAACCATGCAAATCGAAAGACGAATTATACGAAAATTGTATTGTGTAAAAAAAAAACAAAAATAATAAAAACACTTAGCGTGTAATTTTAAGTAAATTAAAATATAAATAATAAAAATAAACATTTTACATAAGATATCAACCAAACTTGTTGACGTTGTTTGTTTTTTTCCAGAAATGATGAGAAAAGAAAAAGTTTTTGATCGGCTTAATTTTTTATTTATTTATTATCTGTTTTTTATTATAAATTTTTTATTATTTATTATTTTTTTATTATATATTATTTATTTTTTATTATTTATTATTAATTATTTTTTTTTATTTATTATTATTATTTTTTTTATTTATATTTTTTTATTATTTATTATTAATAATTTTTTTATTTTTATTATTTTTATTTATCATATATTATTTTTTTATTATTTATTATTTTTTTATGATTTATTATTTATTATTTATTAATTTATATTTTTTTTTATTATTTATTATTTTTTTATTATTTATTATTTATCATTTAATATTTTTTTATTATTTATTATTTTTTTATGATTTATTATTTATAATTTTTTTATTATTTATCATTTATTATTTTTTTATTTTTTGATTATTTTTTGTTTATTATTTAATATTTTTTTATTGTTATTTTTTATTATTTCTAATACATTTTTCTTTCTTATTATTTTTTTTATTTATATTTTATTTTTTCATATTCATTTTTATTTTTTCTGTAGGGCACTCAGGATATTCGAAGCGCTTTGGCATGCTCTAAGCCGCATTTGAGAGGGCGAAAAAAAACTTTTCACATCTTCTTTGCAAAAACTTTTCAGCGTTACTGCGAGAAAACATCCTTAAAATTTTCGAATGGATAAAATTGGGCAGCCAGTTACTGCGTAAAGTTCACTCCACGGCATGTTCGGGAGGCCATGTGTATAAGGGGTAAGTACCTAACGTTTCCTAAGTTATATAATTTTTGAGGTAATAGTTTTCATAATTTCTCAATAATTATACATAATCATATCGACAAAATGATCGCATTAATAATGGCAGTAAATCAAAGCCTTAATCATTTCTCAATGGCCATCAAAGTCGATTCGCTAATTGCGTCTCAAATCGAATTTCGATTCTTGTTCGAAATAACGTTTTCCGCATAAAGCTTCCGGTCGTATTGCACGGCATATCAAAATGACAAGGAAACGGTCAACTGTCAAGTTGCCTGTCATATCATCATTATAATCAGATTAAAACGAGATTACACCACACGACAATGGCGTCACTGGCAGGACAACGAGTAGATAGTGTGCGCGCTGAAAGCGGGAGGAAAGGACCATAATGGAAAGAAGGTAGAACGGCAATGGCATCGGAAAATTATTAACTTTGAAAGTAGCGTGTCTAAAAGAAAATGGCGGCGTCCGTTACAAGATATGTCAAGATCGTTGTGTAGGTAATCGAATAAAATCCGGAAATGATTATGGAATTGCATAACTGACAAAATGTTCAAAAGAACGAAACAAAAAAAAAAAACGGAAAACGAACGATGAAAGACGAAAGACGAAAAAAGGAAACGAAACCGTTAGACAGTTTGTCTATTTTATAAAATTAGAAGTCCATCGGAACGCTTCAGTGTCATGCGCTTGACGTTGAATTATTGAATTCGTGTGAAGAACTAAAGAACCAAGGCATACCAAGGCACACGCCAACTGTCAGTTTTGTTCAACAAATCATGGTTAATTGCAAAGCGAAAATTAGAGAAAAAGAGAGAGAGAGAGAGAGACAGCGAGAATGACGGATAGACGGATTGACAGAGAAATATAAAAAAAAAACGAAAATAAATGAATGACGCCAAAATTATTTAAAAAATGAGAAAAATTTAAGAAAAAAATATTACAAAAAAAGGAAGGCTCCATTTCCCATTGCCTCCTTAAATGAATTACCGCAGAGGACTTAGGACCAAACACGCACAGCGGATGGCTGAAACCACCTAACACAATAGTTTAAAATAACAAAGCACACCTTTAGGCAAATCAGTGATTATTTTAGGGTTTGGTATTAGCTTTACCATTCGGGCCAAACACTTATCGGCTTAGTACGCTCTAAGCGGATTAAATCAAAAATTCTGTTATAGACTTAATTGTTGTAGTTGTCGTTGTTGTTGTTGTTATAGTAGTTTTTGCAGTCGCTGCCGTTAGTTTCATTGTTAGTACGTGCCATTCGAAATTCCGGCATTTGAGCTGTCGGGGTGCACTGAGAGAAAAGGAATTTCGGCGAAATAGGTATGGAACTTGTCCAAGCGGACGAACGAATAAATGAACAAACGAAGGAAAAACGCACGAACGTACGTGTGCAATGCGATTACAGCAACTGTTGTAAAATTGCTGAAAAATTGCTGCTGATAAATTGTTGTTGTCATGTTTTAAAGCCAAGCTGTTGTTGTAGTCGTTTTTGCGCTGTGTTTTGTTATCGTTTGTGAAGCGCTCCTAAAAGCATGATTGTGGGGAAAATACTTTTCAAACATATGGAGAGGATACAGACTTGTATGAGGAGGGCTGGACGAGCGGGGACGAAAGGACGCGACACGTCAGGAGGATAGGAAATTATTCTAAGCACGAAATGCGAATCAGTGTTCGGGGAAATCGGTTGAATCTATACAGTAGGGTATTAACTACGGCAAAAAAAAAGAAAAAATTTTTTTTTTTACTCTTGGCAACAACTAAATTTTTAACAGTAATTTGAATGTTATTCAGAAGCAAATGCAGAAGTTCCATGCAGTGGCATAAGATATATGTTTGCACGTTGATTTGAGATTTTTCAATTGTTTTCTAACCGACTTATCCGTAAGAGCTTGAACTTTAAATGCCTGTCGCGTTGCCAAACGTGGTAGTTTTTTAGAGCTACCTCCACTCAGCCTGGCCTATACTCCATAAATCGTCTACTTCGATCACCAATCACTTTAAGTCCGAATCTATTAGATCTGAAGTATTTGCTAATTGTGATCACAAGCATAAACAAAAATTAAACATTTGCTTTCAACAATATACGCAACTCGCTACGTTTATAACCGCAGACAATGTCTGACATGATATCCCGAAAATATGAATTATTATGGAATGATTTTAATGATTACTTGAACGTCGGTATCTTCTCTGAAATATTATTATATAAGTCCACCATTATGAATTGAATTCGAGACAATCATAAAATTTAGTTCCGATTGTATTAGTGATATCCTGAAAGACATCACCTGTTGTTATGTGACTTACACTCACCTCAGAAACAGTTTCAAAATCAAAGCCATAAACTGAATATTTTGAATAAATAGAAAGGATCATATACAACATACACAATCTAATGATTGAATTGATTTTTTACGACACACGTCTGTTGTCTGTCGACCAGAACCAGTCGAGAAGACTCAATTGTATCTTTATGATATCACCAGATTTCTTATCGATATGTAGTCTGTCATGTATCTTGATCAAAATTGAGTATTGACAAGTGCTCACGGGGACATGAGTAAGAACAAATTCGAGAATGGACCCGATCGGACCATTTTTATGGGTATCTTCAGTGTTAAGGTCTGTTATAAAAATCACAAAAACTGCTCTGAAATCGAAGTTTTTCAAGATAGTTTGATGAAATTCGATATTTGAACATATTTAAAGCCAAGTAATATGATTGAAAAAATTGTTAAAGTGGGCGTGGCAGAAGGGCGTTTTTCAAAAATTGTCTCCCATTCCCGAAATTCAAATGGGACTTAAGGTATTTATGCTTCCTTCGTAGCCATAAACATCCTCCCAAAAAATTTCCTTGGTTGGTCCATTATTAAGGGTACCTCCAGTACTAGGGTCTGTCACAAAAATCCCAAAACTGCCTCAATATCAGACTTTTTCGAAATATTTCAATGAACCTTAGAATTTGAGCGTATCTTTAAGCCTCCGATTAGCATTCCAAAAAGAACTGGAAATTAGGGCGTGTTAAAGGGGCGGTTTTCATAAAGAAATTTAACAAAAGTCGGTATATGGGGCCCCTAATGGCCTTAAAAACCCCTTGAATATTCTTTCTTAGTGGTCCTGTTTTTTGGGCGTGGTTCAAAAATTATTTTAACATGTGTTCTGTGTCGGGTATCTAATTTATTGTCAGGCTCGCCTGACTATAACACCCTTACTTGTTCATTTTCATTTCGTTTTGACAAGCACTCACTTTATGATATTAATCTGTATGTGCTAGGATTATCCAATCTTAATAATTATAATAATAATATGAGTATTGTCCCACTACAATAGAATTGTATTTAAATTCAGCGCCTCTAAGTATGCCTTTAAATATATTTTAATAATGGTCGATAGCAAGAAAACTGCTCATTCATTTAGGTGTGTCTATTATACAACATCTTAAGCAGGATTTTTTGTTGGAGCTGTGCGGCTTTTAACCCTTTATAGCATACGAGCCCCGGTTTCTGGCCCGAAAATGGAAACATAGGTAGGTGCCTGTTATTTTGGAAGCCTCTTTATAAAGCCATTTACTGTAAATATAATTATGAAAATCGTGCAGTAAAGGCTGAAAAGGCATTTCAAGACGACGATTAAATAAATGCATACTTTAAGGCGTTAAACTTAAAAAAATTTTTGGTCTGCGCTTTATATTACAATAATTCGTGTAGCTTCGTTCATCCGTAACGATGTTATGCAGCTACCGAAATGATAAAACCCTCAACAAGGCCCGTCCATATTTTAAGTCAACAGCAATTGCAGATTATAAAATTACAGTTTATCATGTTATGCAGTAACATGAACTTTGTTGTAAATTATACATTGAAAGGGCAGTAAGCAGCGAAAGAGAGAGAGAGAGAGAGAGAGAGAGAGAGAGAGAGAGAGAGAGAGAGAGAGAAAGAGAAGAGAGAGAGAGAGAGAGAGAGAAAGAGAGAGAAAGAGAACATTCATGTCGTGTTTGATTTTCCGTTTTCGTCACTGTGTAGTAGTTTTCTTCCTGCCGGCACGCCGTCATGCCGTCATGCCATCACACAAACAATCACCTTAACATATTATTGCCCATTGTAATGCGCTCCGCCTTATTAACGTTCCCATTAAAAACTTAATGAAGCTTAACAGAACCTATTATTGCCGAGTGTTCGGCCCACAGTTTGAAATGGAAGGAAGTAAACATTTTTAAGCGCCTATATTTATGCAAATATATATTTTTCTTTTTTCCCGTTTCCTTTCTCGTTTTTCTTCGCATACACGTTGCCATCTATGCATTTAGGAAATTTTGTATGCCATGGAGCCTATGCTCTGACTTTGCTTTTAATTAGTTGTGCAAATAAATTTTTTCGTTTCATGCCAAATCGGCATAAAAAAGGAAAATAAAGTGGAAGGAACGAAGAGGAAAAGGATGAGAATGAGAATGAGGATAAGGATAAGGATGAGAATGAGGATGAGGAGACGAAGCTGGGAGGAACGATACAAAGGACGTTGCTGGTTTTTCGTTATTGAGCCTAATACGCCACGGTACGCCTGTCCGTCCGTTTCACCCGTTTGTCGGTCGTTCGGCTGGTCACGTCGACTGCATTGTATGCACGAAAATTTTCCAAGTTCCATTCGCATGGATGAAGGTATTAAAAAAGAAGCGGGCAAGCAAAGAAAATTAAAAATATATTGCATAGTTTTAGGCGCATTGACTTCGCTTTCCTTCGCAATCAAAGTTGCAGAAATGAAAAAAAAAGAATCTTCTCGCTATTGCGCTTGCTGTTATATTGCACAATAATGGAAAAAGTTAGCTTCGCATTTTTCAAATAGCTCGTCTCACGACGCCGCACACACACACAGACACACACACACAGGCACACGAACTATGCTTGCATGTTTAGCACACGCTCGCGCGCGCCATTGGAGTTGAACAATTAAGTTGTTTGGCTAGTGCAATAAGCAGAGAGGAGTCTACTTTTAGGAACATTGCCTTGTTTGCATATTCACATAAATATTTGTAGAATTTTAGTGTTGTTTAATGTTTCGTTGGGGCAATGTTCGACGATGTTGTTGGTGCTTTTGTTGGTGTTGTTTTCCCAGATTCGATTGCGTGCTTAAAGGAGATTTCGCTAAATGATTTTGTGATATAAGTATTTCAAGAAAATCCGGAAGTTTGAAAGGAAAAATTATTTAATCAATGACTTCTCAATTTACATAGCATACTTATAGGGGCGAAATTAAAAATGTAAAATTATATCTCTTTTAATTGGTGTGCTTTTGAATTTGTAAATCGTAAAATTTTAATTCGTTGGGCTATTTTTTTTTTTATAAAAAAAAATTTACGATCTTTCTTTCAGTTTGTTCTCTTCAAAAGTTCAAATTTATTACCGCCCTCACACCCATAGCCCACCAATACTTATGTCGAAATTCCTTTACTTTAGCAAAATAACGAAGACAAAAAATGAACTATCTACTTAATATGCATCATTAAATTGTTTGAGCTCATTAAAATGGCGTTGTTTCAACAATAATTGAAATCGGCATTCTTGAAATTTAGCATTTCAATGTGCCGAAGGGAAAAGTGGGGGGCCGGGGGGTGATTGAAGTTTTTTTGGGAGGAGGAAAATCGCTGCAAGTGCTATACAATCATTCCGATTGCGGGAAACCAATTCAAAGTAGCACCATCTTGTGATGGAACGTAATGGAAGCGGAACAGAGCGGAGAGGAGCGCAACGCAACGAGTTTTTCGATACGTTTGTAAAGAAAACATTTAAGTACTTAAATTACAATTACGCGAGGCTATAATAAATTGCTGCAAAGAAAGCGGCTAGAAACGGAAATGGAAATGCGTATGGGGAAGGGGAGGGAGAAGGGGAAGTTGAGGGCAGAGTAAACATCCAATAATAAAATTCCAGAAGAATGGAACGGGGTAAGAATTTTACAGTTCTTTGAACAGGCACGTGCAGACGTTAATATTAAAAGACGTCGCATTTAAAATGGCGGCTTTTTAATTAAATTTCACAGAAAAGACAGCAACGCAAAATGTGAGGAGTTCTATGTTAGTCGAAATCAAGGATAAAAACAAACACGCAAGATGAAGCAAGATATCGATGTCTCCTCGACTGATATTTTGAGTTTATTTGCAATTGAATTCAAAGGCAATGGGTCCATTGGGACGAAATTAAACCAAGCATGATTGAAAGCGGTAGCCAGAGGCCATGGAAGGTAAACCCTTACTTGGAAAAATAAAATATTGCAAGCGCCTTCAACAGAAATCAACTAGTTATAGGACCGATAGAGAAGAATTTTGGATCCATGTCAATTATTTCCTTCGAGATTTTTTTCTTTTTAGAAAGCAAAAACTCGCGGCCTGATTGAAAAATAATACGATCAGCCAAGTCCCCCCCGTCAGTCTCACTATAGAAATGTCTCTCGGTTTCTCTCTATAAAAATCTTAAGTTTTCTCTATCTCTCGCTCTCTCTACATACATATATATCTCTTGCTATCTCTTTCACTCCATAAAAATCGCTCTCTCTCTCTCTCTTCTCTATCAAGATTTCTGACTCTCTCTTTCTTTCGCATTTTCTCTCGCTTTCGCTCTCTCTAGCTCTCACTATCCGTCGCTCTCTCTCCCTCGCTCGGTTTCTTTCGCTCTCTATCTCTTTCACTCTCTCACTCTCCCTCTCTTTCGCTTTTTCTCTCTCTCTCGCTCGCGTTTTGTTTCTCTCTCTCGTCTCTCTTTATTCTCTTCTCTCGCTTCTTGCTCTCTCTCTCTCTCTCCTTCTGCTCTCTCTCTCTCGCTCTCTCTGCTCTCTCTGCTCTCTCTCTCTCTCTCTCTCTGCTCTCTCTCTCTCGCTCTCTCTCTCTCGTCTCTCTCTCTCTCGCTCTCTCTCTCTCCTCTCTCTCTCTCGCTCTCTCTCTCTCGCTCTCTCTCTCGCTCTCTCTCTCTCTCTCGCTCTCTCTCTCTCTCGCTCTCTCTCTCTCTCTCTCGCTCTCTCTCTCGCTCTCTCTCTCGTCTCTCTCTCTCCTCTCTCTCTCTCGTCTCTCTCCCTCTCTCTCTTCTCTGCTCTCTCTCGCTCTCTCTCTGCTCTCCTCTCTCTCTCGCTCTCTCTCTCGCTCTCTCTCTCTCGCTCTCTTCTCTCTCGTCTCTCTCTCGCTCTCTCTCTCGTCTCTCTCTCTGCCTCTCGCTCTTCTCTCTCTCTCGCTCTCTCTCTCTGCTCTCTCTCTCGTCTCTCTTCTCTTGCTTCTCTCTCCTTTCTGTCTCTCTTGTATGACACGCTTCCTCGACATGCCTGCTCTCCGATTGACTCATTGACCAAATTGCATCTTTCAAACTGCTCTCGACAACTAACTCATGGCTTCTCGCTATATTGTCTATTTGCATTCGGACTTATCGTTGGAAGTAATAGACAAATTTTCGGTCCCAAATTTAGTAGAAACTCTTCTGATCCAGCATTGGTTGCCTACAAATGACAATATTTGCAATCTGAAACGTATACATACATATCGTATGCAAAATTTGTCATGAAAGCTCACAATCAATGTTCGGGCAAACAAAGACAAACCAACACAAACAAGAGAAATACGCTTAGCAAAATAATTGTCACTGAACGAAACGAAAAAATGTAATAGCAACAATTAAAACAAAAAAAAAAAAAAAAAAGCAAGAAAACCACACAGATGCAGCCAAGTGTAAGCTTTGAAAAATGAAACGAAACGAAACGAAAAGAAAAGAAAAGCCAAGGCATGAGACGAAGACGAGAGAAGAAAATTATGAAAAGTTTTCTTTTCATAAACACGCAACCAAGTGAGACAGAGTGTTGTGGGCAAAATTGCAGCAATTCAACATAGTTTCAAGTGATGAAGGACAGTTTCTGTTATTTTTTCGACAGAATTTATTTGCATTTGCGTTGAAAATTACGAACAAAAAACAAATGAAAAAATAAAACAGAAAAAGAACAAGAACCTAGAAAACTTGGTGTCTTGAAAAGGGTTGAAAGGCATGTCTTGCTCTGCTGCACGCTCTATGAAATATACAGGGATTTCGGAAGTCCATTCCAAAGAAGTTATAATGAAAATGACAAATAGTTGCAATTTCCAACAAAAATAAGTAATAAAAATGTAATAAACAAAACTACATAAATAACAAATGAACAAAAGCAACACGAAGGGTGTCAGGAAAAATTAATTCATACTCTGAATTTTGAGGTTAGCTTTCGCAACACTTGCTTTTGAAAGGATAACACAATAACCAAAAAAAAAAAAACAATTTCAATTGATAGCCCAGGAAAAATTTTAAGAGTGATCATATTTATGGGTTTGAAATTTTTAAAAGATTTGTGGTTCAGAAAAATGAGCCCGAAATATGTGACTGACAAAAGGCTCCGAAAAATGAATGCGAAATATATGAGAAATAAAAGCCTCAGGAATATGAGTCGCCATATGACTTGAAAGTCAAGTCTTCTCGTTCCCACCCAATAAGTAAATAAGAGGCTCATAGATATGAATCCAAAATGAGTGAGAAATTAGTGAAACAAAAGAGGCTCACAATATTGAAAATACCTCGAATTTTGAATTGGCGAAGGCGGCGTCGAAGAAGAAGCGCATGACTAGAACTCGAAAAATTTTCGGGTTCAACTCCCATATAAACCGATCGAAAATCCGCAAATCCAAAGGGAAATAAAAAAAAAAACGTGAGAAAAATATATTTTTTGCTATTTGGCGGTATTATTTTTAACCCACGCAGGCTCATATATGTATATAATTAAAGGTAAGGTCACCTTAAGTGGACTATCACTTAGAGTGGACCACTTGAATGTTCACTATGTTGTGACAGTTGAAATGCCAAACTAATATCAAAGCCAACTCCATTACAAACGGTATAAAGTTTCCAGCTGAGCACACGTGTTTTTGTTTAAAAGCGAGCGCTTCCAAAAAAAAAGTGAAAATAATTTGGGTTTTATAACATTGTTCATCTTTGTGCCTGCTACTACACACAGAAAAATATGACCACATAAAATCGATAAGATCCCCTTATTGAACGATTTTATAGAGAAATCTTCTTAAACTATATGAACGATGTGCTTTTTCCATAGAGAAAACTCTTTGAATGCATAGAGAAAATCTTATTGAAACATTTTAATAGATATCCTCATATATTTCATGTGAATATCTCATTATTTATGTTGAAGAATATGGAAAACTTCTTGATATATTCAAATAATAAGGTGAGCATATCAATCAAAACTATGTGACATTCTTATAAAAGTGACCTTTGATAAGTTATCCTTATCGCTTTAAGAAGAAGCCTTTTTAATATAAAAAGCAAGACTTATTGATTTAAAAAAGTATATGAATTCCGTATTCATTCCATAGTTAAAAAAGACAAACCATTTTTTTTGCACTTAGATTGATAAAATCAATCTAGCAAGCTGAAGTCATATTTCGCGATGGCGTAGTTGAAGTGTGCTAGACTTGTAATCTGGAAGGTCCGAGTTCGAACCCCGCCGCAGGCCAAAGAAGTTGTGTAAAAAAATGAGGATAAAACAGGCAAGTAAATTTCGAGGGAAAAATACGGAGAGCAGAAAGTAAGTTGGACACGAACCAATAAAACAATTTGCTTTCGTCGGGCCTTCCGAAACGTCACGCCATAAGCTCTTCAAGAAATTCCTATAGAATTTTTTTTAAAAAATTTTTAAGCATAAAAAACTTTGGTAAAATCTTTTATTTCTCAGTTTTTCAAATAATGTAAATGTTAAATATCTACTTTCCAAAAAAAAACAAAAAAACGACGCTCGCTGGAGCAGGATTGAACCGCCGACCTGGTTTTTACAAGACTCATATCAAAATGATAATTACTTCTTGACTTTTCGTTCAATTTTCGTTAAAATAAACAAAAGTTTTTCTCTATGGTTTAATAAGACAATCTTCTTGGATAAAAAACCATAGAGAAATCTTTTGTTTTTCTTCCATTTTATGTGGTATCGTTTTCTCTGTGTAATAGTGCCAAAAACGACATGTAGATGTTTATTTCTTGTTAGTTTGGGCATTGAACTTGATAGTTCAAAATCATTTGGAAATTTAAGTAGATGTTGAAAAACGTTTAGGTGGCTCACTTGTAATCATATTATGATTCACCTTGAGTGGACCACTGCCTGCAATCCTGCAAATTTTTCATTCTGAATATAAATCTATCATTATTATGGATATAAATAGACTTTGAAACAGTGTTAACTAGTTTTATGAGCTTTATTAAATATTTTTGTGATTTTTAAATATTAAATATTATTATAAAAAATTTGGGCATGTCTTCGGGTCGAATAAAGATTCATAAATGACTCATTTAAGACTCCAAATGTTTTCTGGGTCTATTTCCTATATATATATGTATGTCTAGGTGTGTGGAATAAAAGAAACTGTGCAAAAATAAATAAATTCCATTTAAATCGGAAAAAATTAGACTCCATTAAGTAAATGAATAAACTTAGCTATGCGGTAACATTTTTAATTGCTCGCTTCGGATAAATTCGTCATCCACATTTAAATTTCTCTGTGCCGCGAATCCGCAATTTTACTTCAGAAGAACGCTGTGAAACAGGAGGAGGAGGAGGAGGAGGAGACAAAGAAGAAGCCGGAAAGGGAAAATTAATTAAAAATTTGTCCAAGCCACCACAACCTGTAGTAGGGCGAGCATTGCATTAAATAATCCAATCATTTGTGACTGTCATTTCGAAATAATATTTTTTTTTCTCCGTTGGTCCTTGCTTTCGACTTCCGCATTGAATTTTACTTAATATCCGTTTAGGTTCTGTCCATTGTTTTTTTTTTAATGCTGAATTATGGTTGAATCTTTGTGCGTGTGTGTATGAAAATTGAATTTCTCCTCTAATTGGAAGAGTCAAAGACTTCCGATGTTTTTTGTTTTTTTTTTTTCAATAATTCAATTAAATTGTAAGCTTTAGAAGACTTCAGTGGAAATAAAATGGATTAATTTTAAGGGAAAATATTGAAATTTATAAATCCTTAGAGTAATTTTCAATTTTTTTTTATTTTTTAATTTTTTGGTTTCTGATTGCAATGAATCGAACGTTTCTAATCGATGTTATTTAAATAAAATTAAGGACTCATATCATTTCCTTATTGCACAACATGTATCTCCATATGTTGCTTGTGTCTGAAACATGTTCAGATTATGATGAAACAAGAATTTGAATTGAAATTGTTGAATCTTTACCCCGGAAATCATAAAATTTATGTTCCTTGGTAAAGGTAGGGAGGGGGTAGATTAAGGTTTGGAAGTGTGAAATATTCTTTTATTTTTCTTATTTTAAAGTTGATTTTATTAATTTTTTTTTTTTTAATTGTTGCACAAAATATCAATCATGCCTTAAGAAAACTGAATGGATGTTGAAGAACAAAGTGTAAATTTTTGTCATCAATTAATGCAATTTAAAAATTCTCTTCTAAGTGATTTCATCTCATTTATTCTATCCATTCATTTGCATCATTTACTCGCATCACATTTGATTCGTTAGAAAAATCCTCCTCTTCTTGAATAAAAAAAAAAAAAAAAAAACTAACATCTTCCTGCCACTTAGCCGTAATGACTTACTGCAAAAGGCAATGCAATTGACATGATTGTCACAAGAAAATACTGCGGAAAACCCATAGAATAAAAGAGCCATTTCAAGAAGAGCCTAAATGACAGTCGAGCACAGAGCGTAGAGCTGGGTGGTCGAAAAAGGGGGATAGAAATGAAAAGAAAGAAAAAAAAAATATTAATAAAAAAGGACAGTACGAAAAAGAATTATGCAGGCAAAGCAATCCTTTAGACTTGAGGGTAGCAGAATGGCACCTCAAACGTTATGTGTTGCTGGAAAAGACGCTGGCCTCGGGGGAGGCGTTGGCTTAGTAGGGGCGAGAGGAAGAGGGACGTGCAAAAATCTGAGTGGCGGCACTTTGTTGCCAAGACGTTGCAAATGAAAATTCTCAACTGCCACTTGTTAGCGTGAATCGAGCGAAGACGAACAAGGACACAAAGACTTTAACGGGAACAGGAATGACAACAGCAGCGGCAACGTAAACGGTGATGGTTACAAGAACGAATACGAGAATAAGAATAAGACGAGCTAAAGACGAAGAAAATGAGGAAGGAAGAAATCGACGGCGGCCTGTTGTAGGGAAGTAGGACTGCAGTGAAATGAATTTTGCAAAAGGATTTGCGAGCGCACAATTATGGCAAACATAAACTGCGTTGAAATAAGGACATTATAAACTAATTTGTGTGAAAAGAAAGAATAAGAAAATGAAAAAAAAAACAAACAAAAAAAAAAACCAAGAAGTGAAGCGTCGGAATTGTCACAGCATTTCATCAGGTGTTGTTTGTGTGTGTGTGTGTGTTTGTGTGTGTGTGTGTACGTGTTTCAAGTCCTTGCTTTGAGAGTCCACTCAACGATGAGGCAAAAATGTTTGGAATTTTTTTCTAAAGATCCATAAAATGTCGCGCTCTCAAACAATGGCATGAGCTTCATTTGTTACCAGTGAGCTTTGTTTTTTTGTTTTTCTCCGTCGCTTTCGTTTTTGTTCAACGTTGTAACGTTGAAAGGACCACTAGCGAAGAGAGAAAATGAAAAGAAATGAAAAGGACCGTCCGTCGAAGGTAACCAGAAACAGGTGTCGTTAAGTATTTGTGTTGCGTCCTTGCGGGAGACAAAACATTTTTATTCGCAACGAAGTTTGCTACACAGCGCAACAGTTCACCGGAAATTGTGCCATTAAAGAACGCATTAGAGAACGCTTATTCACATTTAATGACATTTGACAATGAAGTTGGAAAACGGCATTACGGAATAATAATAAAACGAAGAAAGGACGAAAAAAAGGAAAGGATGTGAGCTGCCGTAAAGTGATGACATTGCGTCAAACGGAATTATGCGGACGGCGTGAGGCGTGAGGCGGGAGGCGAGCGGCTAGCAAGTGAGCAATTCGATGTCCCTTTATGGAAGCGTGTCGCCGCCTCCACATTGAAATTATTTTTATTGTCTTATTTTTATAATGCTGAAAAGACTTTCTTCGCGTTTACTGAGCGGAGGCAAGCCGCCGGACACCTTTTGCTAAATTGTTTCGGGTTGTGGGAAAGGATAAAATCTAAAAGTCTATTTACGAGACCGTAGGAAAGTTCCCAGCAAACATTTTGTGTCCTAAAAGACTCATATATGAATCCTTATAGGAGTCGGAGCCCTCATAATGAACTGTCTTCAGTCTTAAAGAGCGTGTTTCCCTTCTTGCGAAGGTCGTCTTATATGAGTCCGAAGTCATATAACGAAGGAGAACATTTTGGAGTCAAATATGACTCTTTCCGCACTCATATCTGACTCTTATTTCCTTCTAAATATGAGCCATATATGACTCCTATCGCACTCATATCTGACTCTTTTTTCCGCTCAAATAAGAGCCATATATGAATTCTATCGCACTCATATTTATGAGTTTAAAAATACTCAAAAATGTTGAGTGATGTTTATAATCGTATGCTGTAAACAATTTTTTTCATTAAAACACTCACATTTATCGATTTTTACGTATTTAATAATTTCAAATATTTTTTTCAATGTTCATATCTCTCTCATGTGTGGGATTTGAACGTCGGAACTCTCGCTTTCTAGTCATTTGCTTACCCATGACACGGCGCTAGCTAAAACGAAAGTCAGGGATTTTTTTCGTTTATAAATTTAAAGTCAAATTAAAATTTTTTTTTTTCTTATTTTCAACATATTTCTGATTCATATTGGACTCATCAATATGAGCCTCCTATTTTCGACATATCTCTGACTCAACTCAGACTCCGAAATATGAGCCTCCTATTTTCAACATATTTTTCACTCATTTTGGACTCATAAATATGAGCCTATTATTTTCTATATATTTCAGATCATTACGGACTCATATTTCGAGCACTCAGAAAATGTTTGCTGGGTTACTTTTCCGCTTAAACATTCATACGAAACATATATAGATATTTAAATAAAAAACTATAAATTTTCCTATTTTAAGTTCATTCCCTTTGATAATCAAATCAATCAATCTGCTATGTCATCTAATCCACTCTCTTTCTCTCTTCTCCAAATGCAATGTGTTTAAATGTTGATATTTAATTCAGTTTCCTCCTTTTCTCATTCTTCATTGCAAAAAAGTACGCCCAGCCGTTTGAAAAGGGAGTAACAAACTCCTTTGTCATATTATAAACATATGCATTCCTACTGAAAAACTTCAACATGCGAAAAGTACTAAAAATATCAACACTGAACATACCATCGATCAGCTCTCTTTGTTCTTGCCTTTTGGAGCTGTCAATTTAATTTCGCCATTTATGAGTTCGCGTGTGCTTTTCATACGATGCATTATTTTTCGTGGAAATATCGGTTAAAACTACGAGGAAGTGAAGAAAATGAGTGTGTAAAGTGATTTTCAATATCATCTCCTTCGTTTTTATACAAAGGTTTCAATAGCAAAGCGATGTATTTAATAAAAATGAGTGAAAAGAAATGTGCGTAAATTATAAGCCTGAAGCAATTGTTGGTGTAATGTACATTGACCGAAAACATTGAGGTTATGGTTGGAAGACGCAAACTGCAATTGTCAAATCAATGCATGTTCCATGAATTTTGGCAATGTTTTCGTGAAATCATGCAAATGTGGACAGCTTTTCTTACAAATCGAACTAAATACACCAACAAGTTGAAGAAAGTGACTATTCAAGATAAAATTTAACGAAAAATGTCTTCAAAATAGCTTCTATAGCATAAATCACTGGAAATTTTTTTGAAAAGGCTTTTTTTAATTAATTAGAAGGAGAATTTGCGATATGTAAGGCAATATTTCTAACAAAGAAGTACAAAAGTACTCTCATCTAAGAGTTTTGTTTCTCTTTTGACAGATTTTCGGATACTTGAACGATTTATGACAGCTATTAAGGCTATGAATGCGATTGACTCCGAAGAACCGTTTGAAATGCAGCAATTGGTAAGTGCATTGAAATTATAATTTTATTGAACGCATTTATTGATTTGAACATATTACATATACATATGTACATTTGATTTTTTTATATTTTCAATGATTACACTGTGATTAATGGTGATTTGGTTATTTATGAAAACAAAAAGACTCAAAAATTTTGAGTGATATTTATAATCGTATGCGGTGAAAAAATTTTTTTTGATTAATACACACATTTATCGATTTTTACGTATTTATAATTTCAAATAGTTTTTTCAATGTTCATATCTTTCTCCTGTGTGGGATTTGAACCTCGGAACTCTCGCTTTCTAGTCATATGCTTACTCATGACACCGTGTTAGCTAAAACAAAAGTCAGGGATTTTTTTCGTTTACAAGTTTAAAGTCAAATTAAAAAAATTTTTATACCCGACACACTCCGTGTCGAGGGTATATTGCGTTTGTGTGGTTGTGTGTAACACCCAGAAACAGTCGAGATATACCATACAAAATGTATATAGAAATGATCAGCGTCACCAGGAGATTCGATTTAGCCATTCCCGTCTGTCTGTCCGTCTGTCTGTCCGTCTGTCTGTCCGTCTGTCTGTTCGTCTGTCTGTCTGTCCGTCTGTCTGTCTTCCGTCTGTCCGTCTGTCTGTCTTTCCGTCTGTCCGTCTGTTTATATACAGTTTTCTTATCGAAGGAGTTGAGCTTTCTTGATGAAATTTGGTATGCGTACTCATAGGTACATGAGTAAGAACAAGTTAGAGAATGGACCCGATCGGACCATTTTTAAGGGTACCTCTAGTACTACGTTCTGTTATGAAAATCACAAAAACTGCTCCAAAACCGGAGTTTTTCAAGATATTTTGATGAATTTTGATAGTTGAACATGTTTGAAATCAAGTTATTCAATGTCAAAAAATTTGAAAAGTGGGCGGGGCCGAAGGGCGTTTTTCGAAAATGGCTTCCTTCACCCGAAATTCAAATGTGTGACGAAATTTGGCAGTTATGCTTCCTTTGTAGCCATAAACATCCTCTCCAAAAATTTCTTTGATAGCTACATTATTAAGGTTACCTCCAGTACTAGGGTCGGTCACAAAAATCCCAAAACTGGCCGAAAATCGGATATTTTGGAAATATTCCACTGAAACTTAGAATTTGAGCGCATATTAAAGCCTCCGATAAGAATTCAAAAAAAATTTGAAAAGTGGGCGTGGCAAAAGGGCGGTTTTCATAAAGAAATTTAACAAAAAAGTCGGTATATGGGGCGGCTCATGGCCTTAAACACCTCTTGATATTAATAATTATTTGAATATGTGTGTCTGTGTCGGGTATTCTATTGTCAGGCTCGCCTGACTATAACACCCTTACTTGTTTTTTCTTATTTTCGACATATTTCTGATTCATATAGGACTCTTATATATTGGCCTCCTATTTTCGACATATTCTGACTCATTTCGGAGCACTCAGAAAATGTTTGCTGGGTTCCATTGTCATAAATATGTATGTGTGTTCAATATTGTGAGATAATCAAATTCTATGAAATTATTGTTTCGGTTCTACAAGGCGTGTATGCGAACAATTTTTCGGGATGACAATTTTTTGATAGACTCGTCCGAAGGAAAATACTTTGGTTGGAAATAACTGCGCAAATTAATTCTCGGCCACACTTCTCGGTCCTTCTAAAATTTTCCGTGCCATTTTCAATAAAGCCACGTGAGAACGTTTTTGAAGAAAAAGCCACTTTCTGAGAGTAAAAATAAAGCCACGCCTCGTATTTCGTTTGGTCTGTATATCTGTACATAAATATGCATTATGGAAATGAAGCTGAAAAAGCTTAGTTTATGCGGTAATGGGTAACAGCGATTATGGATACGATAGCCTTAAAAATGAAGCGATATTAATTGACCAAAATGACCTTGGTGCTTTCTCCAAATGAATGCTCATGACAACTCTACGCGATTGCCGTTGCTACAGCAAAAAAATTTCTTATCGATCAAACATAGATATTTGCAGTCGAACAAAAACTCACCACGACGGCAGAAACCACCAACAGCTTTCGCAGATTGTCTTTGTAGTCAATAAGGATGGAAATTGATAAGCTCGGTGAATTGAACCATAAAATTGCTGAAATTAAAAAGAGAATTTTACTGGCAGGTAGGTAACTCCAATAACAAAAAAAAAAAATAACGAAGCATAAAAAACCGAGCCCCAACACTCAATGCTGAACGATTATTTTTGATGTGAAAAACTTTAGAGGGCCAGAGGACGGCAAATACATCGGAATGGCAGAAGCAAAATCGCATAAATTTCGAGACTATAGCAACACTAAAAAAAGAGATAAAAGACCTGACAATCAAGCGAGGGCGCCTGATTAATCCATTACAGCGGCCGCTTATACTCAAAGAACCCGGTATTGAGCCCGGTAAGGTGCAAGCAATACCGACAATGGTTGTCGGAAAGGTGAAATATCCCGTTGGCGCCAAAAGCGCCGATGACGCCATCATTCTGACCGATTTAAAGATAACGGAGCATCGTAAAAAGTTGGATTTGATGCGGCATCGCTATAAATGCCGGCGGCAACGTTTGGATAAATTAGTGCAACAATACCGCGAATTGTTGTCCTATAAAGAGGCACATAATCAGAACCTGAGCGAAAAGCCACCCGAGACATTAGAGGAAGATGCCAATCGGAAGGTGAGTGAGTCGAATAATCAAATATTACTGCGCTCTTTATATTGTTGCCATGGACGACAATCTGGATCACTCTGCTCTGTAATACATATATAGCTCGTTTGTCAACTGGAGAACGAGATACACCGGACGAACGTCCAATGGATGGAAGCGGAGCATATACGTAAAAAATATCGCTCAATTCAGGCCTCATTATTGAACGATGCCGAGCGATTTGAGCGCAGTTTACGTGAACTGGAAGCCTCACTGAATGAGCAGCAAGCCGAAATAAATCGTCTTCAACAAGTGCACAACGAGGCCATCGAGATGCGTGACGCTGCCAAAATCGTCCTGCAACGTCAGGAGCAGCAGGCGAATCTGTCGCAGAAGACCCGCGAACGTCAAGCGATGGAATTCCGGAAGCAAGTCGAGCAAAGAAAATTAGAGCTGGAGCGCATCGGTCGTAAGCTGTTCTTTGAGGGTAAAACGGTCGTGCATCAGGATAGCATTGGCTCGAGCACTGGCGATCAGCATACGGCCAAGACCGATAATGGTGACGAGCCGGCGAATCAACTTCAAAACTGTACAAACGATATGGAAAATTTATTTAAGAAATTAATGGAGGTATCTGGCGCAACTTCACCGCATCAAGTGCTCGAAAGATTTCAATCGCAAAAGGAATCCGCTGTCCGTTTAAATTATTTACGCAAGGCTGCTGAAAAGGAAAAAGGCGACCTGGAAGCACAGCGTGATACCCTGACAAAAGAACTCGAAAAATCGAAATTCTCCGATGCTAAGGACAGCGAAGTGTAAGTTTTCGTCTTTTTTTTTGTGTTTTTAAAACTCTTCGAATTGCAGCAACATACTGCCAGGAATATGTTGCCAGCAACACGCTCCGCGCATTTCTGCAAACAAAAAGATATTTCAAGCAGCAAACTGTGCTATCGATAATGTCACTCTAACAAAATGTGAAATTTCTTACAGAAATCAAGAAGTCGTCGAAGAAATCAAAGCGAAGATAAGAGATTTCGAGACAGAAAGACAGAAAGATTGTGAGGCTGCTGAAAAGACCGCCAGAGTCTTAAAATATATCAAAGAACGCTTGTTTGAGATGATCTATAGACTTCAAGAAGTCGACGATGGCAGTATTGAATTGAAGACGAGAAATCTTAAAATACGTGTCCATCAATTGCCGGAATTTCTTCATGAACAGGCGAAAGATCGTGACCTCATCGAGGTAACATAAAATGCCTTAAGCAGGGATTTAATGTTATCTTATTCATTTTTTCTCTTATTGATATATATATTTTTTTTTTTTTTTTTGTGACTTTGCTATGAAGATCTTAAATTTGAAGCTTCAACATTGTCAGACGCTTAGCAAACAGCAAGAAGGCGCAATGCCGGATCTACAAAAAGTCGACATCGAGGTAGGTGGTCGATATGAATGTGATTCGAAAGGCTGAGCGGCTTGAATCTTCTTAATGTGTCAATTTGTTGTCACTGTGTTTTTTTTTACACAGGACGAAGAACTCCATTTGGCACTCGAGCCACCGAAATCACCATCGGTTGCCGAAGGTGAGAAACCACAACCAATGCCCATGTGCTACTATAACCTACTGGCCGGACGTGCACAACGTGCTGCCGGTACTTTATCATCATCACCGGAACAAGCACCCCCGGCAGGTGAGTAAATCAATAAATACCCAAAATACATCCATCCAGACGCAAACGTGAATTACCTTCTTCAACAACAATTCTTCTCCACTCAATGCAGCTGCGCCAGCGGACGATGAGAATGAGGTGCCCTCACGTAATTTCCTCAAACGGCAATCTGTGCTCATTGTCGACTCGAAATCACGGCGTAAGCCATTCCGACCCACACCGGGTGGCCGTCGCAAATAAAGGAAACGAAGAGAAACCAAAAGAAACGAGAAGAATAAAATTGAAACGAAAACAAATGAAATAAATTTTTTAATTTTGCATAAACCGCACTTGAATGAGCTTCTCTCTCTCTCTCTCTCCTCTCTCTCTCTCTCTCTCTCTCTCTCTTCTTCTCTCTCTATCTATCTCCTCGCTCTTCTATGGCTACATTCACGAATTCGTTTAATCAAATCTCTTAAGGACACTCGTCGAGCCTTACTTCGCTTGCGTTCATTGAAATTTTGTTGCCAACTGCTTGAGCGCTCGTTGACCGTTGCACGATGACCTCGGACGACTGCAGACCGAAATTCATTCAAGCAATGGCCGTATACCGTTTCAAGTAGACACGCTTCCGGCCCACGTGTGTCCAGTTGAATGATGTTATCAACAAAAAAAAAAAAAAAAACAAAAATGCTGCCCCTGACATTAAGCCTAATTCAAATCGCTTCTTGTTCTTCCAGCACGGCCAGAAATCCTGGCTGGCCTGTCCTGCTTGGATTGCATGCGAATTGTATCCTCGTAAAAATGGAAACAAAGTCATATAAAAATAACGAAGCCAAGAGCGTTGATTCGTTGGTTTTATAAATAATTTATTTCGCTTTTTTTGATATACATTTTTGTTGTTGTTGTTGTTCTGTTTGGAGAACTTTTTTATGGATCCATTGAGTGCGCTGTTGAACTTGTTAAGAGGTTTGAAATAACAAGAGTCCATGTGACGCTGCCATTGACCCAACAAAATTGTCTCACTCATCCCAAGGTATGTAAACGGCAATGATATGAACGACCAGAGCCAGCCTATACTGTTACAGAGATCCAAGATTCATACACACACACACGCACACACACAAACTGCAACGGTACTCGGTGCAATTAAATATGCCAGTCATCATCGTCGCCGTCGCCGTCGTCGTGGTTCCGGTCGTCATATGCAAAAATACTTAGCATGCAATTAGGGTTGGTCAAGTAAACATTAACAAATTATAAGCTAACATGAGCGCTTGACGTTATCCTGGTTGGTCAGCTTTAAACAGCAGCTGTGCACTTGACGCGCCGCTTCAAGTGCACGAGGGTACTGATTGTGAAATGCTCACAGCGGAGCTGCTTCAGTGAAGCGCTTTTGTGTGCGTGCAACTGTGTGAATGTGTGTGCGAGAGTATATTTGCCCTTGCTTAATATTTGCTTAAGATTTTTAGATTTCCAGCACTTGGATAAAGGGCATAAAAGTTTCATATGTTAAGCCCCAGCCTACATGTGCGGTGCAGGGCTACCAGATGAAAGTTTAAAATAATCTCTCAATGGTTTTCATTCTACATGGACAAATTTTCAATGATATAACTCTTCATTCAAAGGTTTTAAATGTCTCATGTCTTAAAAAAAAAAAAACAAAAGAACATCTCGAAATATTATCTAGAAATCTTTCAGACACACCTGGTAACCTTTTCTCGTATGCCTTTTCAAAGCAAAAAATACTCATACCATGAAGACAAAAAAAAAAAAAAAAAAAAATTGCATAAAATCAGGCGTTTTGAGAATTTGTAAATAGGAAAATGAGTTGGAAAAAGCAAAATAAATACGCAATAAATCAAAGCCTACAATTCCCTAGGATTTAAGCTATAAATATTGGTCTTAAAGTCAAATAGAAGCAGATGCTGCATTCAGGCGTATTAGATTTCAAGTGAACACTTGTAAAATTTTGCAAACGAAATGAGAAGTGAAGACCTTTCCCAGTCATTTGAAAAAAGGCTTTTAAAAAAATCGAGAATTTCAATTGATACAAGTTTCAATATTCCGCACATCAAGAACAAATTGATTTTTTGCACTCTCATAAAGAAAGCTATATTAATTGGCACCAGTTCGAGTACACATGGCTTGTGCAGATTTTTCAAAAAAAAAAAAAAAATATATATATCTATATAGGTACATATTGCAACACTGATTGCAAATAAATTTCTCGTTTCCGAACCCTTTGTGCTCGATGGAAAATGTCGAGCATATTTAAAGGGAAATTTTGAGTTCTTGTTTCCGATTTTTGGTAAAAAAAAAATTTGACTTTGCACTGGCAAATCGGTCTGAAAGTGCGCTCAAATGCAATTAGTGTATTAAGGTTGTTGAGCAGTTATTAGTTTTTCTATATTTAAGATAAAAATGTTCAAAAAATTCTTGTCGGCTTGCGAGCTACGTAGCCAGAACTATTAAAATGAAGTGAAAAAATCGTAAAAGTTTGGAGGTTTTGCAATTTGCAGGGATTGAATGAATTTTGTGTGGATCAGTTCAGTAGCGAAGCGAATGGGTGAGATCGAAGGGGGAACTAAACCATATTTCAATTTTCATTAAAATATTTTTATTGAGGCCGATTGGAGTGGGCGGAATTTCCTGCATTGTTCTCCCAATCGCGCCCCGGGCGCCTAAATGTCTCGCTACGTCACTGTTTCAGCTATAGGTATACAGCTACTTTGTTTGAGCCTTGGGCTAAGACTTTGTCATAGATGGGAAAGAAAAATATCGTAAGCCATAAGTAAGCGCGCTACTTAATTCTCGGCCACAATTTTTGAGATCGATTAAAAAACGAAATTCCCACGATCTGACTAATCCAAATATATAGACAGTTGCTGATGTTCACTGAGTACTCTCAGAAATAGTAGTCAATGTTTTCATACAATACTACAAGCGACACTTCCCAAAATCACTAAGACGGGTGAGGGGAGCTTGTATAAACCGACTTTGCCCATTCACAATCTGACTTTGCCCACAGTCAATACACTCACATAAAATAAACCGACTTTCACCTCGATTTGTGTACAGACGAACTCACACATCGACATTACAATCTGACTTTCAACACAGCAGAGCTCAAAGCTTATTACCCTCTAGGGAGCGTGGGGTAAGTTGCCCCAAGGCAACTAGTACTTTCACCACAACTAAAGAACTAGTGCAAAGGGGGCTACAGCTTCCTATAGATCTCCGACTTGTATTGTATGGAAAAATGGTTTCAGTAATAAGATTTGTTATGATAGAGTTGTTGCAAAGAGCGTTGATACTCCGAAATGAAAAATAAAAATATCTTTATATAAGTATTACAAATATTTTTGTAAATTAAACGAATACCAAAAATAATTCTGTGTCTTGAATATTGGTATAGGACGCTCAAAAAATTTCAGAACAAAAAAATAAACCATAAATACCACGTATTATGGTGACTAGTTTTTCAAAAACAACGGGTATTTTACTCTACCCAATTTACCCAATTGGTGCCCAAATTACTAAAAAAAAAATTGTTAGTTCAAGTGTATAAGTGGTGATTTTTAGCCCACACTCAATCTTAATTTTGTACAGAATTATAAATAAGCAGGGGTATAAAGAACAACCAGCACTGGTGGAATAAGAACTAGTAAAACGCAAGAGCTTAACTACTCATACTTCCTGCTGGGTTGTTGAATTTTCACCACAGCAGTCGTTGACAGAACTCTATCTTTTTCAGTCGCACTCATGTAAGTTGTTTCCTGTTGCCTTCACTCGTACACATTCTTATCATACCTACAAGCAAATTCAAAAAAATTATAGAGTGTCGCTTGTAGTATTGTATGATGTTTTGATTATATTTTATGTATTGCACAATGTTATATTTCAATTTAAGAGACTCTCTCTCTCTCTCTCCTAGCTCTATCAGAAATGAAAAAACTTGTTTCAGAAATGAATCAGAATGTTTCTGAAGTGTTTTTTAATATGAAGTTTTTCATTTCTGTTTCATGAAATTTTTTACTGTCAGGTGCTGAAGAGAGCCCCTATATATATATATAGCTTGAGCCCAGCAATCATTTTCCGAGTGCTTAGATTTATGACTCCGAAATGCGTCTGAAATGTGTAGAACCTAGGTACCTACACGGACAAAAATATCACTTCGAAATGAGTCCGAAATACATATGAGAGAAAAAATGGAGTTTGTAAAATTGACTCCGATATGACGACTCCGGACTGATTTCGAAAAGAGTTCAAAATTTCAACAAGTTAGACTGAGATATATGAGTCTGAAAGTTTTATACGCAAAATCATATAATGAAGCGACCTGTTTTTTGGAGATTCACAAATAGCTTATATAAACTATATTAGAGAAAGTATGAGAGTCTGGGCGGGGGCGGACTGGTTGTTAAAGGGCCCACCGGGCGTTTGAAAAATGGGGCTTGGTTACCCAAGAAAAAAAAAAAAAAAACGTAACAGCTAAAAAGCACAGCAAATTGGGCGCCCACCGGGCTTTTGTCCGGTTGCCCATGGGCCCAGTCCGCCCGTGGTCTGATATAATTTTCACATAAATATGACTCTTTTACCGGCTCCATTGCTATATGTAAATTGACCTTCACTGGGAAGGGGAAGACACACATTCATTTTGGAGTCTAATATGAAGTTATTTTGAGACTCCTAACTACTCCGAATCTGAGGACACATAAATAGCTCCTTTTTCCTTTCAATCATTGAAGCTTTTGCGGCGTTACGAATGACTCGACCCACGTCACAAACTCGGTAGAGCATTCGAAATCCTAAGTGACATATCAACATCATGTACCATGTCGCTTAACTATGCTAATTCGGTTAAGAGAAATCCAAACGAGGCATGCAGCCAACAGGACGACGAAGGACAACAACAACGACAGCGGACATCGGATATCGCTACAGACACATGGCAACAATAAAGAACAAGTAAGATAGCTAAAGTCAGTCAAGCCCGACTTTGATATACCCAGTATCCCGAAAATATTGGTGGAAAGTTTTTGTTGCCATTCCGGCACGGAAGTCACGACATATGTGTGTTTGTGGGCGTGTTAGTGGCCGGAAAACATTAACTTTTCCCGCAGACTTTTTACTACTCTGGGTGAACTTATGTTTCACATTTAAGACTTGGTCTCTTGCTTCGGAAGTTATGAAAAATCAGCATTTGTGGGCGTGGCAATGGACATATTTTTTCCGCACTCCTCTGATACATAGCGTGGTTAAGCTATATTTGAAATTTAAAGCTCTTACGTCTTCCTAGTTACGATAAACCAGTATTTTTGGGAGCATGTATGGGTGCGGCCATAGGAGGAAGACGCCCATTCTTTCAGGGATATGTCTCTTTTGGGAGTTAACCAGGACACCAAGCTTCAATAAAATGTGTTGAATGGTTCGTGAGTTATGTCGGGGCCCCATAAACCTGTGAGCCAAATTTTGACGTGATCCGTTCAGCCGTTTCGCAGGGAACCTGACCACAGACGGACGGGCAGACAGACGGACGGACAGGCGGATGGACAGACAGATGTAGGGGCAGACAGATGGACGGACATACGGACAGAGGGATGGGCAGACAGACGGACACACAGACGGACAGACAGACTTGGCATAAATCTATTAAGTTTTTGGTCCTGATTAATAATGTAAATATTTGGCTATACCTGCCGACCTTAATTCTTGATGTTACAAGATCCGTAGAAAACTAATATACCCTGCTTACGCTGAGGATAAAAATTCGATGCAAATGTACATATTCATAGAAAGAGATTGCCAAAGAAATAAGGACTACCGAAAGAAATAAAGAAAGCAAGAAGATGGAGAATTTCATATAAAACTAAAATTGGATAACCATTACAAACTATCAACGGGGACTGGACTCTACGGCACGAAAATACATACATACCCGTATGTATGTAAGTGTAACATTGCACATTGAGTTGAGCGCCATACCGCAAATGATAAACCAACATGACAGCCAACGAAAAAGCGAATGCGTATATGAGAATGACCAAGTATGAGCGTGCTTCATGGCTTAATTACTGTTGCTCTGGAGAAAAACAAAAGCGTGCCCAGAGCGAAACGATATAACAGGGAACACAGGATTCAACCGAATTGGATTCAGGATTCACAAAACATCATGAATGTAAAGTTACAAGGAACAGAGCGCAACAGGAAAAAACAGGGCAGAACGAAACGGAACAAAACGGAACGGAACAGAACGAAACGGAACAGAACAGATCAAAGTACGAACAATAGGATACTGCTTGTTATTTCGTTATTGTTTGTGGTTAATTAATCACGCCAAATTGCTGCTGGGTCCGCCATTTTCATTCTTCATCACTACGAAAGTGTCTCTGCATGGGTATGCATCAAAAAGCATCCGACACGAGCAAAAATAACTAATGAACCCGAGCTCAGTCCGCTCAGACCGGTCAAACCAATCAGTCAGGATGCTGCGACGATAAGTGGTTATTAATTTCACAACGAGACATGTAATTAAAATGCAGATGTAGTCCAATAAAGTTTCGGCTATGCTAAAAGACTTTGGCAATTACTCACACCCCCGTCTCGAAATCGAACGCATCCTTTTTACTCCTTACAGTGTTTTTCTTTCCAGTTTTTTTTTGTTCTCTTTTTTTTTTGCGGACTCGTCGCGCATACAAAATTTATTTTTCGATCTATTGAAGAATAAATAAAAAAAAGGGGGAAAAAGTGAATAAAAAAGAAATATTTTTATTATAATTTTTTCACTTTTTTCGGGTAACACGTTCGCCCCAACAACTGGTCATCATCGTTTGCCTCGATTTATTTCTCAAAAAAAAAAAAAAAAAAAAAAAAAAAAAAAATGAAAAAAAAAAAAAAACACGAAAAATTGCTTTTAACAGCAGACAATGGTCGAATGCCATCAAAAATGAGAGGCCATTTGCTTTGCTTGCCCGTTCAATCATGCTCAGCCGTTCGTGCGTTCATTTTGAGGCAGTATCAATGGAGCAAAACTGAAGGGCAAAAAAAAAAAAAAAAACAAAAAAAAAACGGGAGAAACGTTCACCCACGCCGTCATATTAAAAGTACATTTGAAGTCCTCGATTTCCAGCACATTAAAATTCACGAACTGCAGTCACCTTTTTACGACGACCTCCCACATGGCTTGGCTTTGGTTTTTCCATAGAGGACACTAAGTTGTCGTTGTTGTTGTTGTTGTTGATGGTGGGTGGGGGTGATTTTTTCTTTCCCTATTTTGAGCTATTATTATTATTCCTTTTGTTGTGTTTGTAATTATCCTTTTGAAAAGTTTTCGAATTTCGATTTTTCCTCTTCGTTTTATGTGCAAACGTCCCGATTCTCTATCGGTCTCTGTTTCACTCTTTCTCTCTCGCTCTATGACTGCTTGGGTTCCTACGCTTTCTGATGATCTGATTAAGAAGTTTATTATTGTTGGCTTTGTTGTTGCTAATCTGCCAATTGGGAAGCTATCAGAAATTTTGAGAAGGCCATTACACGCCGAAATCCTTAGCTAAATTCGTTGTAATGGCAATATAAACAGCTTCATAGAATCCGTGTGTACTATACAGTGTGTACACTGCATGTCTGTAGCCCTAAGGCTTGTTAGTTGAGTTGAATTTGAAAACTTTTCACAATCGAAGAGAAGCGAACCAAACCGAAACGAACCGAGGCCAACCGAACCGAACCGATCCCAAACAATGCGATGCATCGCGAAGACTAAGAAAGGGAAGCTAGGCGAAGTGTATTTCAGTGTTGGGTATTAGAAATAAGTATTTGGAATGGAAGGCGGCATACATGAAGCGGCATACAAGCGAACTGTAATTTAGAATTGCAAAGTGAATTCAAATCCCCTCTGGAAAATTTTCGTTTTACCGAAAAAGGATACAATTCAGTGCAAAAAAAAAAAAAAAACGTAATTTTCTCTTTCAAGAAATATTGTTCAGCTGAATGTGAAGGACATCCTGAGAAGTATTGTATACTCTTCGAGTTTAGTGTTTTATATTTAGAAATATTTTTTTTTTGCGAACATTTTGAATTATTAAACATGGACTCCTCTGAAGTCAATCCTTAGTGTGGACAAATAGAAGATTTGAGGTGATAAAGAATCGGCTGACTCAAACAATTAATAGACACTCTGCCCGAGTGTCAATAGAACAATTTAAAGGAGCTTCTTCGTATATCCTTCGTATATGTTTTCTTGCCCATTTCGTTCAATAGGCACCTGAATAAGTCAGACTCGTTTAACAATGTACTAAACCCTACAGACAAATGGTTAATGTCCAATTGCTTCATAAAATCCACCCTTTTGTCATGCCCACTTTTCCATGTTTTGAAAATTGAAAGTTCAGTGCCTTTAAGGGCCGTTTTCTCATCCTACTTTTGAGCTCTATCTGCTAGTCAATTTCTTTAACTTATTAATCAAATTTGTATGAAATTATACCTGGAGGTACTGGAGGTGCCCCTCAAAATGGTCGAATATGGTGCATTCTTTCGACCTTATTCTCACTAATGTCGCCGCGAACACGCGTACCAAGATAGCTCAACTCCTTTGACAAGATACATAGCTCTACTCCTTCAGTAAGAAAACTGTATACGGACAGACAGACCGGGGCGATGGGTCTAGAGCAGGGGTCGGCACGCTAGGAACAATTTTTGCGACAGCCACTCACACGTATTGCTTACGCTCTTGTCTCAGTTTGACGGGAGCTGCCGAGCATGCAACATCGAGAGCGGGTATGCGGAAATTTATAGCTTTTTCCGTCAGTTTCAGCTCTTTTATGCTACTTCTAGCTTTTATTTTTAGCTAGTTTCAGCATTTTTTTTGATTATTTTCGGCTATTTTTAGTAGCCGCTCTGCTCTCACTCACACAATTACATACCCATTTTGCCGACCCCTGGTCTAGAGTGCTTCTACTGGTAGCCACTTCTATAAAGGTTTTTCCTGGTCTATCTCGAAAGTTTCTGAATGTTACACACGTACGCACAACCGTAATATTCCCTCGGGTATAAAAATAATTTCGTTGACAAACTCCATTTGAGTCCTTACAACATTATTCCGCTTTGTAATAGTTTTCACTACTTTGTGTTTTTGTTTTGGTGAATATCCCTGTTCATATTAACTAGTGATTAATCAGTTATTCTGCTGCATAAAGCACACCATTACCCATCGGAACATGTTTTTCTCTATCCTGCTGTGTGCTTAAAAAGGATTTTCAATTTTCCGCGCCCTTATGAACCCGTCTCCATGCGAATTTCAGACAGATTCGGTAATTTTTTTTTTTTTTTTTTGCGAAAATCGAAACTTTTCCAAGCTCACTTCGATGTTCCGAAAGAGATTAAAACAGAAACCAAGAATTGAAAAAAACAAAAACGACTGGAAAAAAAAAAACGAAAACTTATTTGGGAAATTACTGCGGGTGGTTTTTTTTTCCAACAAGGTTTAATACCCAAAGAGCTGAACATTTTTCACTTTTTTTTTTTACATTGAAAAGATCGAAAAAAAAAAAAAAACACAGAAATCAGAAAAAACAGTTCCACTTTGACTGGGATTATCAGCATTTTGCATATTAAAATGCTTGTGGTGGATTAATTTTGGTTCAAAAAGTATGAAAAAATGGTCTCGTGTTGTGCACTATTACCCATTAGATTTGAAAAGGGATTATAAGTAGAGCTCATGTCTCATGTCTCATGCCTCATGCCCCATGCTCCATGCCTTTGGAAAAGCTAGATAACGAATGAATGTTTGGGAGTTGTAAGATGGGCAGGTGGAATTCTAAACCGCTGAGCTTTTCTCTCTACTCAATTTTTCAATTACCATCAAAGTAGAGAGCTTATCGGAAACCATTTACCGCAAGCGTCATTTTCTACCATTACGTATCATTATGCTCGCGAACTTTTTTTTTCTTTATCAAAATCGATCCTTTGTGGCATCCATATTCGAGAATGGTCTGTGATTTTTGTTTTTTCTTGTTGAGGCTTTACAGTTTTCTTTTTTCTTATTTGGATAATCATGATGATGAAAGAGCAGCAGCTCGCTGGAATGATATGTATTTTATGAAATTAAATTAGAAAATTTTCTATGCAAATCTATATCGTTCGCCATTACGTTAAGATTTCGTCCCATCGAGCAATGTTTTGTTTAAGCGACCGTAGCGTCGTATGTGCAACGCTTTTTCGAAAAAATTTTTTAGTCCGTAACATTACGTAGGTACGTCAAGGGAAAGAGAGGTAAATCCGGATGGAAATATATACATAGGTATGCATTTTTTTAAGCTATTGATTTTTCATGCATTAATTTCTTCTGATGCGGGGTTTAGTTCACCGGTCTCTCGTAACCTCTTTATCATCTTTCCCTGCTTTCTCTCTCTCTCTGAAGCTCTTATGAGAAAAATGGTTATTATGGGTCATCGCTTTGAGATAGACAAATACCAGTCTGGAAATTTTGGTGCATCTTTTTAAGTTGCATTATTTTGATCTATCTTGTAAGGTTTAGCCAGCGTTTGCACAGTAAGTTTACATCACATTAGAAACCTCAAAGTTATAAATGTTCTCCACTCTATTACGCATTTATTTATTATAAATGTTAACCTTCCCCTTGAATCGCTTTAATAACAGTCGCAACTCTATAACGAACTCCTCTATAGGAGCATTCCACAGAAAATGATACTTTTGTCCCGTACAAACAGGCAAAAACTAATACAATTACTCAAAAATTTTGGAAAGGGTGCCTTATATCCTGTTAAGTATCTTAATATGAGTACATTAAAATAATATTTTCATAAAATTAATCATTTAAACATAAAAAAAATATCATAAATATTATTTGTCCCGTACGTGGAATGCTCCTATAACGGATTTCTTTTTATAGCGAATCTTATCAAGGCTTTTTCACTACATTTTTAGTGCCGTTTCTTCTTCTCCTTATAACGAATTGTCCCTATAACGATTTTTTTCGACCGGCCCTTGAAATTCTTGAAAGAAAGTTTCGACCGTATGTCTTTAGAAAAATCGCATCAAAATTCGTGGTCTACTTTTAAAGATCCATTTTGTTTTTTGTGAATTTGTTTTTTCTATGGATTGCTACGTTTATAAATCTGCCAATATAAGTAAGAAAAGCTCAAAAACAAGATGTAATAGAACCAATCTGAAAACAGTTTTGAATAACAGGTTGGCTGATAAGTCCCCGGTCTAACAAAGAAAAACACATTTTTTTGTCAAAATTCGTTTTTATTATTCAACATAGTTCCCTTCAAGAGCGATACAACGATTATAACGACCTTCCAATTTTTTGATACCATTTTGGTAGTACTCCTTCGGTTTTGCCTCAAAATAGGCCTCAGTTTCGGCGATCACCTCTTCATTGCAGCCAAATTTTTTCCCTGCGAGCATCCTTTTGAGGTCTGAGAACAAGGAAAAGTCGCTGGGGGCCAGATCTGGAGAATACGGTGGGTGGAAAAGCAATTCGAAGCCTAATTCATGAATTGTTGCCATCGTTCTCAATGACTTGTGGCACGGTGCGTTGTCTTGGTGGAACAACACTTTTTTCTTCTTCATATGGGGCCGTTTTGCCGCGATTTCGACCTTCAAACGCTCCAATAACGACATATAATAGTCACTGTTGATGGTTTTTCCCTTCTCAAGATAATCGATACAAATTTTTTCCATGCCCATCCCAAAAAACAGAGGCCATTACTTTGCCAGCGGACTTTTGAGTCTTGCCACGCTTCGGAGACGGTTCACCGATCGCTGTCCACTCAGCCGACTGTCGATTGGACTCAGGAGTGTAGTGATAGAGCCATGTTTCATCCATTGTCACATATCGACGCAAAAACTCGGGTGTATTGCGAATTAACAGCTGCAAACACCGCTCAGAATCATCAACACGTTGTTGTTTTTGGTCAAATGTGAGCTCGCGCGGCACCCATTTTGCACAGAGCTTTTTCATATCCAAATATTGATGAATGATATGACCAACACATTCCTTTGATATCTTTAAGGCCTCTGCTATCTCGATCAACTTCATTTTACGGTCATTCAAAATCATTTTGTGAATTTTTTTTTGATGTTTTCGTCGGTAACCACCTCTTTCGGGCGTCCACTGCGTTCACCGTCCTCCGTGCTCATTTCACCACGCTTGAATTTTGCATACCAATCAATTATTGTTGATTTTCCTGGGGCAGAGTCCGGAAACTCATTATCAAGCCAAGTTTTTGCTTCCACTGTATTTTTTCCCTTCAGAAAACAGTATTTTATCAAAACACGAAATTCCTTTTTTTCCATTTTTTTCACAATAACAAAAGTTGCTTCACAAAAGACGCTCTATCTCACAAACTAATTGACTTACAGACGTCAAATTTTGACAAGAATCATTTGAAGGTTGCCACTATATAAAAATAATATGCATTTAATACTAGTGACGCCATCTATGTGTCAGACCGGGGACTTATCAGCCAACCTGTTACATCGCACTAAAGTCAAATAAAATTACATCATAAAGTTCTTGCTAACGATTTTATTTTTATTTTTTTGCCGACCAGTGTATGTTTCAATGAAAGGAAATTTCGATATCCGGGAATCAAAATTAAAATCGAAATAAATTGAATTGTATGTCCTGTAAGGTTCCATTTCATTTAAAATAAAAATAATGACTATTGAAATGAGGCCCAAATGAAAAAAAATCATACAAAAAAGCATTTTCTCACATGCACATTGGTATGCGCTTTGTCGTCTGTTGTGGTGTAGACAGACAGATACAAAAATAAATTGTAATTTTTCCAATTGATTTCGTTACTGGAAATTACATAATAGCGCCCAAAGTTGGTGGTCCTATGTGCACACGTATGAATGAATCAATGAATGAGATTAAAAACAGAAAAATATTCCCATAGAAATGTTTGTATAAACGTCATTCCCACACTCACCTCAATCAGTGTAAATTTATTTGCGGAAATGCACGCACAAATGAGCCCATTATGCTGCACCAACACCGCAGACAATGGCTGCTTTAGAGTGGCACAGCGGCGGCAGTGGCAGCGGCTGAGGGCGAGCGAGCAAGATGGAGACACACTGGGCGTACGCGTGAGCGCAATATGCCTAAAAGGCTGCATCACTTTACCGCATGAAACGCAATGTAGTGTAATTGTGTTTGTGCTGGCTCGATTAAGCCATTAACAATGGCCGCAAATGTTGTTAAGCAATACTTAGCGTCGGCCTGAGCTGAGAGAAATTGCTGGCCTACAGCTGAAAATAATTCGTTATATTCTTTTTTTTCCCCCATTTCTCCTTTATTTATTTTTTTTTTGCGTATTTTGCCTTCCTTGGTTGCCCACATCTTAGAGCTCATTATACTTGTTGTTACCATTACAATGTGCAGTTTACAATTAACCACAATCTGTACAGCAAAACTGCATTAGTCGGACTTAAAGTTTAGACTGTAGTCCATCATTTCAAGCTTGATGATTTTTCGCCATTTCTTTTTTTAAGCTGCGAGCTTGGGATTATAAAAAAATCGGAAAATGGAGGAATCAATTGGCATTTTTCCTTTCTCAGTTATTGTGCCGTTGAGTTAAAGTAAAAATAAAATAAAAATCCATCTCTCTGTGTGCGAGATAATCATGACTTGCTAGAAGTCAAAATAAAACTAGACTTTTAGGATTTCAAAATAAATTACTGTGCACTCTCTTCTTGTGGACACCCCTCTTAAGCAGACATCCCTCTTAAACGGACAATTTTTGGGAATGCTCTAGTATTTCTGCTTCTCAAACAGAGGCAGAGAGAGAAAGAGAGAGGGAGAGAGAGGAGAGAGGGGAGAGAGAGGGAGAGAGAGGGGAGAGAGAGGGAGAGAGAGGGAGAGAGAGGGAGAGAGGAGAGAGAGGGAGAGAGGGAGAGGAGAGAGAGGGAGAGAGAGGGAGAGAGAGGGAGAGAGAGGGAGGAGGAGAGAGAGAGGGAGAGAGAGAGGAGAGAGAGGGAGAGAGAGGAGAGAGAGAGGAGAGAGAGGGAGAGAGAGGGAGAGAGAGGGAGAGAGAGAGAGAGAGAGGAGAGAGAGGAGAGAGAGGAGAGAGAGGGAGAGAGAGGGAGAGAAGGAGAGAGATGGAGAGAAGGAGAGAGAGGAGTGAGAGAGGTAGAGAGAGGAGAGAGAGGAGAGAGAGGTAGGAGAGAGAGAGAGAGGTAGAGAGAGGTAGAGAGAGAGTAGAGAGAGGGAGAGAGAGGGAGAGAGAGGGGAGAGAGGGAGAGAGAGGGAGGAGAGGGGAGAGAAGGGAGATAGAGGAGAGAGAGGGAGAGAGAGGGAGAGAGAGGGAGAGAGAGAGAGAGAGAGGGAGAGAGGAGGGGGAGAGAGAGAGGAGAGAGAGAGGGAGAGAGAGAGAGGAGAGAGAGGGAGAGAGAGGGAGAGAGAGGGAGAGAGAGGGAGAGAGAGGGAGAGAGAGAGAGAGAGAGAGAGAGGAGAGATAGAGGGAGAGAGAGGGAGAGAGAGGAGAGAGGAGAGAGAGGGAGAGATAGGGCGAGAAAGGGAGAGAGGGGAGAGAGAGGGAGAGAGAGGGAGAGAGAGGGAGAGAGAGGGAGAGAGAGGGAGAGAGATTGAAAGAGAGGCGAAGTATGTAGAGACATAGGGAGAGGGTGGGAGAGGTTAAAAAAAACAATCTTTCTTGGACATTTTTAGTTGGTGATGTTTGACACAATCGTGTCTTCGGAAGCGACACGAAGTTCGCTGTGTTCTACTAGTAATTAACAAAAGTCCGTACTTTAACTGTAGATTTTAAGATTTCGAAATTTTTTTCTTTTGAGAATTTCTTTTTTAATGAAACGTATTAAATGAATTTTCTGCTTTAATGGCGTCCATTCCATTTTATAAAAAAAGCAAATTGACTCCTAACATAGAACCCGAATCCTCCTGCCTGCCTGCCTATCTGCCCGGCTTTGTCTTTATATTTAAACACTCCCTTTGTATGTTTAAATTATATTCTTACAGAAATTCAAGGCAAGAAATTCGAATATCCGTTTCGAAAGGGCTAAATGATATATAAATCTTTGGCGCCGATAATTTTGACAGTTTCTTAAAAGTCAATAATGAAATAAATCGATTGCAATCTTTCTCGAGTAATTTTCCTATTGTTTCTTGAACTCTTTCTTTGTTTAAAATCCATGCCTGCGGTCTCTGCAAACAAGCGTAATCACTTATTTTTATCTTAAGGATCTGGGCTTTTTATGTGTTTCCAAGGGATAAAAGATGAGCTAAGACCATTTGAAGGGAGCATTCTACGCAGCAAATGGGCTATAAACCCATTCAATTTAAGCTATTCACTTCTGCGTAAGCGCTATTCGCAAATATTTACCGAGTAAAGTTAGATTTTCAAAAGGAATTTCCCAAAGAAAAAGGAAAAATTATAGACGATGGGCAAAAGACGAAAGACGAAAAGGTAAAGAGGATAACGGAAAACGAAAACGAAAACGAAAACGATAAAAAGAAAATGGTTGAATAGATCAGCAGCGTTAAAGCTGATGAAGATACCAGTTGAATAAAGGAATGCGGTATATTTGGCTTCTGAGGCTTAAGGTTAATTAATATTTTTGAAGAAGCGTGAAAGGAGAAGACACACAAAATGACTGCCGGCATACCATACCATACCATACACCCATACAAATATGCTGCGTCCCCGTCTTGTTAAGACTTGACAAGAAGTCAACATAAAATCCATGTTAAAGCTTCTCTCTAACCCATTTGAAGTGTAAAGCCAGCACCCCTGCTATGCTACTTTCGTAAGTAAGTATGACGTGTGTGTATATATGTATGTATGTACATAATCGTTGTAATCATCGACAACGTCAACAGCGCCAACAATAGACACATCCAACGGAGATAATCTAAATTGCGACAAGGATTAAAGTCCACAAGTAGCATGCTGTGTTTTTTCGGATCGGGAGCAAGAAGTAAGGAGCAAAAAAGAAACTGAAAATGAAGCACGAAACAAACAAAAAATATATAAATAAATAAAAGAACAGAACAGAAAAAATATGTGAAAAGATAAAGAAAAATGAGGAGGATCAGAAAACGCGAAGGAAATATTTTAAAAATTATAAAAAGAGAAATAATTTTTGTCAGGGGCCTGAGGTGACACAACGTCGGACGGGATGGGTCGGAACGGGACGGGACGGGACGGAAGGAGAGCGCGTGAAGCTTGTTATGCATTTACAAAGGATACTCTAAATACAAACATAAAATCCAAACTAGTGTGCGGTGACACAGCACGCCTCTGTTGCAAGCAACAAGCGCGGCTTTTTATCCTCCTTTTTTCCTTTTTTTTTTTTTTAAGTAAAAGTTGACAAACATTTAGACTGCGGGGCATGAAAATATTATGAATTCCAGCTTTCTTTTCAAAGCTATTGTCTGAAATAAAATGAAGAAGGCAAGCGCAAAAAGAAAAGAACGAAAAGAAAAACGAGCTAAGAAGAAGAATTATAAAAGGCAGCAAAAATGAGGCGAAGCAAAATGCTGAAGCCACCAGCATGGTATGACACAAAAGCTGCTTCGCAATGCTTTGTCATCAGCCTCGTCAGCTTCGTCAGCTCATGTCAAAGGAGCTTTGAAAGCGAATGAGCGCGAGGATTTTGTCACACAGCATCACAGCTCATTCTAAAGTCAACGAGGGAAATTCATAGCGAGGAAAATGGAATTTTTCCCCTTTTTTCCCATACATTTTTATTTTATTAATTTTGTATTATATTATATTTTTTTATTAACGTAAGTAGAAAGTTAAAGTAAAACATATTTATGCTCCATATTTTCCTTCTTCCTTTGATAAATGAGAATTACTTATAAGCTTGGATTTAACCAAAGGCTTTACCCACGTCAACAAAACAAAGTTTTTTTAAGGTTAAAGATAGGAAGAGCGGAAGAATATATGCAAGAAGAAGAAGACAACGAAGACTAATCTGCTTGTTTTACATTTTTATACCCGACTCACTCTGTGTCCAGGGTATATTGCGTTTGTGTGGTTGTGTGTAACACCCAGAACCAGTCGAGATAGACCATACAAAATATATATAGAAATGATCAGCGTCACCAGGAGATTCGATTTAGCCATGTCCGTTCGTCTGTCTGTCCGTCTGTCCGTCTGCTTGTATAAAGTTTTCTTATCGAAGGAGTTGAGCTATCTCGACAAAATTTGGTATGCGTGCTCACGGGGACATGAGTAAGAACAAGTTCGAGAATGGACCCGATCGGACCATTTTTAGGGGTACCTCCAGTACTAGGGTCTGTCACAAAAATCCCAAAACTGCCTTAAAATCGGACTTTTTCGAAATATTTTAATGAAACTTAAAATTTGAGCGTATATTTAAGCCTCCGATTATAGTTGAACAAAAATTGGAAAAGTGGGCGTGGCAAAAGGGGCATTTTTCATAAAGAAATCTATCAAAAGTCGGTACATGGGGCCCCTTATGGTCTTAAACACCTCTTGATATTAAAAATTATTTGAACATGTGTGTATGTGTCGGGTATTCTATTGTCAGGCTCGCCTGACTATAACACCCTTACTTGTTTTATTTTCTTTTAAAAAAATCAAATGGATTTTTCGCCATTTCGTAGACTCGGGAAATGGAAAAGCCTTAACATATCGCACCCTTGCTACTAAATCGGCACAATTCGAAATTTCGCATTTATCGAAAATCATTCAATCTCTCTTGAAACGAAGGAGAAAGAATATTTTTTCTTATTTAATATTACTCTCAATCGACTGCTGCATCTGTCAATATAAGCGCTAATTTTTCTAGGTTTTGAGTTTCTTACAGAAAAATTCAATCGAACACAAAAAAAATTGATTAAAAAAGTTTTGAATTCTGCGGATTTATTTATTTGCATGGGTGCGATATGGACTTTAAGTGGACAGGGGGTTCTACTTTTTCAAAATATGTATTAAACTAGACAGGGACTTTTTATGAAATATGTCGGACACTTTGGTCATATCTTTATATACATTATATATGTCGGAGAACTCCCGTGGACAGGGCGGTTCGCCGTAGCTGGATCATCTCCATTGTATACCGGAGTCCTTTCGCCGTCAGGACGATTCGCCGTCGCTGAATGTTCTGTGCCGTCTGTCAGATCCATTCCGCTGATTTGCTCCTTCTTTCTATGATCCTTGTAATACTAAAGCGTAGCAAGTATCGAATATTACTTTACGAGCCTCACTCGACGACTGCCCCTTTTCATCGTCACGCTTTTCCGTGTTATTGTTTTTAATTCTCAATTCTGAAATCTTTATCAAATGCTATTCTGATGAAATAGTTAAATATTAGGTGTAGTAAAAAGAAATCCATTATTTTTTCATTAAATTGAGGGCTTTATTTAAGATAGTTAGAATGACCCGATTTAGGTCAAATATGCGCCGTTTTGTTCGATAACTTGTTGCCATTTTAAAGGTAATTTCATTATGCCTCTCTCATAGAAGCCCTCGTTCCTATTAGCAAAAAATTGAGACAGTCGAATTTCAGAAGCCTCTCTTGAAGCGAATGTTTCACCAGCAAAATTGTTCGCCATGGACAGGAACAGATGGTAATCACTTGGTGCCAGGTCCGGACTATAAGGTGGATGCAGAAGAACCTCCCAACCAAACTCCCGGAGCTTCTGGCGAGTCACTATCGATGTGTGTGGCCTGGCGTTGTCCTGATGGAACACAATTCCTCTCCTATTGGCCAAAGCTGGCCGCTTATGGGCGATTGCTTCCTTCAGACGGTCCAATTGTTGACAGAAGAGTTCCGAGTTAAGAGTTTTGCCGTATGGGAGCAGCTCATAGTAGATAATTCCCTGCCAATCCCACCAAACACACAGCAAAACCTTCCTGGCCGTCAATCCTGGCTTGGCCACCGTTTCCGCCGGTTCACCGTGTTTCGACCACGACCGTTTTCGCTTGACGTTGTCGTAAGTGACCCACTTTTCATCACCAGTCACCAACCGCTTCAGAAATGGGTCGATTTTGTTGCGGTTCAGCAGCGATTCGCAGATGGAAATTCGGTCTATGAGGTTTTTTTGCGTTAACTCGTGTGGCACCCATACATCGAGCTTCTTTGTGTATCCAGCCTTATTCAAATAGTTCCAAACGGTTTTTTGTGCAATCTTTAGCTCTTTTCCAATCGAAACAGTGCTAACATGACGGTCGGACTCGATAATTTCCATGATTTTATCGACATTTTCGACAATTGGCCTTCCAGTGCGTGGTGCATCCTTGACATCGAAGTTACCGGAACGGAATCGACGAAACCAAAATTGCGCATGATTGGCTGTTACAGTATCAGGTCCATAAACGCTATTCACATTTTCAGCCGCCTGGCTTGCGTTTTCTCCCTTATCGAAGAAAAACTGTAAAATGTAGCGAATTTTCTCTTTGCTGATGTCCATCTTTGACAAGCTCTCAAACAAAACTGAATCAATCAATCAAAAAAGTGTCAAAAAAGCTTTTTTAGTAGGAACTGTCATCTTTCTAATGCCCTCTAGCGGAACACGATCGGACTTATACAACGCGAGATGCAGATAAATAACGCCATCTATTGGAAAAATAATGGATTTCTTTTTACTACACCTAATATTTCACGATCTTCTGGACTACTCAGTTTTACGTCTGCTTGTGTATTTTCCTACACACCGACATATATTATTAATATATTCTAATATTGAATTTGTTGTTAAAAGGAAACGTTTGAATTCTTATAACGAACCCGGACTCTAAAATATACCTCTAAATTACTTATTTAACGTCCCAACATTCCATTTAATTTGATGATTGGCAAGTCTCGACGCACATTGTTTCTGGACATCTCCTCCAGACGGTTCCATTTCGTTTAATTATGAACTAAGTGGACACTTCTACCTTGGATTTACCTTCAATATAAACCAAGAGATATCATTCCATTTTTTTTTTGTTTTTTTTTCTGCTTCATCATTTTGGGTGAGCATAAAGCCTTTTTCGATTTATCCCATCGAAAAAACAAGAGCTCATCAGCTTTCAGTGAAAATGGCTTTTCGACTAATCCGAAAATCCTTGAATTAATTTTTGTTCTCTTTGAAATAAATTTCCCTTAAGTATAAATGCTCTCTTCCAATTGTTTATTGCTTTTCAGACTTTCGATTTGGCACAAGAATTTTCACGAAATATGAATGAAAGCCAAGCCAAATGAAGGCGAACCAAGGCAAACAAGGCAAGAGCAAGCAGCAACTATCAATTTCTCTTTCCCACTATTTATCTCGCATACTCGCAGCAATAATCATTTTTAATAATGAAATGCTAAACACCCTCGGGAGGAAATTTTAATAACTTTTTTTTTGGTGTATTTTTTTTTTTTTTTGCAATTTTTTTCTTTCTTTTTCAAAACGCGCCAAAGAACTCTCGAGTATCATAATAAACTGTGCATTACATCGCATCGTATTGCCAGGGTAAAATCAA
This sequence comes from Chlorops oryzae, assembly GCA_020466095.1. Taxonomy (NCBI): domain Eukaryota; kingdom Metazoa; phylum Arthropoda; class Insecta; order Diptera; family Chloropidae; genus Chlorops; species Chlorops oryzae. Next base: position 10,392,575 of record CM035806.1, on the reverse strand, counting down.
ACATAAAGTTCTTTGCCCTTATGCCTTCGTCGTTCAGGCGATTTAGGCAGGAGGGGTGAGCAGCGAGCAGCCAACAGCGCGTGTGTACGAGTACGTTTGTGCAGTAGTGTAAAAGTGCATATCTCATCATGCAACATTGCAACAAATAAGCGTAAAAAGCGCCTATTTCAAGCGATTGCTGCAATTCTCGTCCTCCCTATTCTCTTGTCCCCTATTGCGGCCACTGCTTGCCGCTTGCTTGTTTTTTCCTCGCCAGCGTCTCCCATCCAAGCGTATCCTTTTCTCCTATCCGACGGATGTTGGCAGCTTGGCATTTATACCGTCGGGATGTGCAGCTTACGAGATGTCGAGAGTTAAAATATTTCCAAGTCATTGCTGACTTCTGCCAAGCCCTAAAGAATTTTAATAAATCATAAACTTGCATACACATCATCGTCATCATCGTGATCATTACGTTGTTGTTATCAGAGGAGTAGGAATTAACAGGGAGCAGGGAGCAGGGAGCAGGGTGCAAGGATCAAGGGGCTAGGCGCATCGAGCAGAGAGGGCGAGACCGAGAGGAAGAGGAAATTATCTCCGTTTAGTGGATATACGAGTATGCACTCTTGAAGTATTAATGTTGTGCTATTGAGCATGAGTAATCATGTTGAAGGAAAGCGATTATGAGTTCAGTTGCAACTTGCAAGTATTAATATAATGAATTGACGTTCAAGTTGTAAATGGAAATATGCAGAAGTAGGAAATGAAGTCTTCTATATGAAGATTTATTTTCAATCTCTCTCTCTCTCTCTCTCTCTCTCTCTCTCTCTCTCTCTCTCTCTCTCTGTCGCTCTCTCCCTCTATCTCTCTCTGTCTATAGCTCTTCTTACATGCAGAGACCGAGGAAATGGAAATTGAAATTGATGATTTGATAGAGGAAAACAAAAATGCATTTAGAAAGCACTTTAAATGATCACATAAAGAATGAGGAATTTCGAAATTATTGCAATTTGCAATAGTCGCCTCATATTTATTGTACCAATTCGGTGCAAGGATTGTTAGCAGTCGAGGAAATATCTTTGGAAAGGGTCATGTCGACTTTGGAAATCTAGCTTTAGGTTCCTATTGCGCAGTATCCTTGGAATATGCTTGAAAAATCCTTTTGAATAAGCCACTTTTTGAACATTTTATATCTCAAAAACTAATTGTGTGCCTGACCGGCAAAACGACTTCATTCCCTTTTTCTGTGTCGCGAGAAAAATCAATTTGAAATGTGCAAATATTCAGGCCAGGACAATAAAATAAGAAGGGAAATATTTTATTATCATTTAACCAGGTACAGTTAAGGGTATTCTGTATGACTTTTAAATACTTCCCTTAATGTATGAAAATACTTTTCCTAATTGACGCCGATAGATAGATATAGTCGTTCTTCCATTAAAATGGTCACATAAATCCTTTTTCCCGGGGAATGTGAAATGTGGAAATCGCTCGACGCGTTCATGAGATATGGAAAAATGTTTAGTTGAATACCCGACGTATGAGCAATGTCATTTTAAAGCATTGTAGTAGGCTGTGGCATTACGTATACGCATGCAGTCCATTTCCGATTCAGATTAATGTTTCTCTTTCATTTTGCCACTGAAGGTCATTTTTCTTTTTTTTTTATTTCGCCACTGAAAGTCTTTCTTTTAAAAATAAATAAAAACTGACCTATTCTTTTGTGTTCGTTTATATGCATTTCACTTCATATTTTTTTTAGATTTAAAGCGATTTTACCATGGTGTCCATAACCGGGTAAAAAAAATCGGAAAATTTTTCTGAAATTTTTTTTTTTTTTAAAGTTTCCATAGTTATAGATCCTTGATATTCACATCCTGTTTTTTTTTTTAATTTTTTGAGCTAAAACCTAACAAAAAAAAAAATGCTTGTAACTAAATGAAATTTCCCTGTTGCCAATTGCAACATTTTCACTGCAAGTTACAATTATAGATCGCAGGTCACCTACTCGAAAACTTTGGGTACCGCTTGTGCCCTGCACCGAATCCTCGATTGAGAGCAATTGGACTACATTCTATTCCAACCGATTCAGACTATAGAGTTGCGATGGCCCTCCTCCGGTGTCGGAATTGCTCCTATTCTGAATCTTGCCTTCTAATGGTTTTCGTAGTCTGCCCACTCCTATTCTTATTAATTGTACATAAATATGTATATTAAAAAATATTAAACAAAACCATAAGTTTTTCGAACTCCTACATCACGAACAGGTAGACCAGCGGTATTAAAGTCCGTTGACCAATTTTGCCATCGATTTTTACCAACTGCTCTCCCTGCCCAAATCGGAATACGTTTTCATAAATTCGACGAGAATTTCAAATTGAGCTGCTTTGCTGTGTGCGTTTTCACTTTAATTGGCCCTGCAAAATAAATTTTTTTTTCAATAAAAATACTTAGGCCCGTTTTTCTGAATGTCCGATTAAACCTTAACTGGCAGTCCTTTGAAAAAAAAAAACTAAATTTCGTTTTCACAAAGTACGAAAAAGTCATAATCCTTAACCGACGCTCATTTGCCGATGAAATTTATTTGTAAGAAACATCTGACATTTATGATCAAGTAGCTTTGTAATAGAATATTTTGGCGTTCGTATATTTATCCATCTCAGCGTAAAAATTGCAAAAATTTAACTCTTGGAATTTCCTGACAGCCTGCCATTTGAGAATAAGTTTGGCATATCTTTCACATTGATAGCATTACCATTTTTGTGCGAATTTTGTTGGTCAAAAAACGGAATGAACATTTTTTTCGGTCCCTGATTTATTTCATTTGCGTACGCTCAACAGCTATCGCAAGCAATTTGCTACTTTGACATTTGCCTTCGCGTTTCATAGTGCCCAAAACGCGAAAACGCGAAAGTTGAAAAATTGAAATGCGAAAATCGCATTACAGAGTAGATACTGAATGCCCGAGTTCGTGAAATTTCCGATACGAAAGGCGATACAGAGTGACCTGACCCTCCAGAATTGAAAAATTTTCGTGATATCGTTTTATTGAACCATAGAAAAAGAAAATCATACAAATTCAAAAAATATATACAATGTATACGCATTTAAAAAAAATATAAAAAAAATCCTTCACAACACTAACCATATAATGACTTCCTCATTTTGATGGCTTCTATATCGATCGAAAGGCTTCCTTCACATTGGCACGGAGATTTTGGCTTCTCTAAAACTCGATCAATCAAAACTGTATTCTTTGGTGTGATATCGGAGAAGCTCGATGAGCTCTTCGAATCATCGTCCATTAAACTTTCAATTTGGATTTCCTGCTCTCCCTTCATGACCGATTCGGCTTCCTTGAGCTCCATTTCATATAAATTCGAAAAGTATTTGTAGCCCTCCTTTTGCCCTTTTACACCTTGATCACCGAAATTCGCATTGGCCCATTTCTGACATTGAATATTATTCTCTAAAATCGAACGACAAAATTGTTTAGTCGGCTCAACCGTCTCGCCAGCATTGCGGCCTTCACGGCAATTCTTTTTGATCCAACGTGTCTGTTTTAAACAACCGATGAATTCGGTTGCTCTAAACGGTGGCGGACGTTCAGAAAGAAAACCATTTTTCGCATTAAAAATTCCTTCCTCATTATCATAGAATCCTGGCTTGAGACTGTTATCCTTTTCTTTAGCTGCTAACGGCAGCGATCCGACACCCTTAAGGCCGTCTTTGATTTCCATCAAAAAGCGTCGATCCTGTCCGTCACAAAATTTCCATTTGCTCAGATCCAATGTACCATCCTTTAGATCGCCATAAACACGCAGACCATCGTTAAAGACCATATTATCGATTTTCTTCAATCGACCATCTTCGAATTCTCCATAGACAATGAAATTATAGGGCGAGCCGGCTTTCATGAGGCCAGAGCCATGAAATTTTCCAGCCCGAAAATAGCCACGATAGACATTCCCATTGGGGAACGTATAGCAACCGAAGCCCTCCATATTTTGGATCGTTGAATTCCAGTCGCCCTCATAGGTGCTGCCCGTTATAAAGCGAATTGTACGATCCGGATCGAAAAGGGCAAGCTTCTGCATTTCGTGAAGTAAGTTTTTCGGTAATAGAAAAATCTTTTCTCCGTTCGTTTGTAAGCTTTCTTCAGAAAAATAAATGGATTTTATTATTTCGATATATAACAGGAAATTTTCATGAAGTGCTAATTCCATGGCATGCTTCGCTTGAGCTAACCCCCTCAACGTGCCTTTTTCGATCGCCCTGTGTTTTTTTTTTTTTTACCAGCCAAACAAGATGCTGTCGAGCAAACACTTTCAATTTGGCAAATACTCAACGATTACGGGCAATATTATCGATCCTCCTCTTTGAAATCGTTTCGAACCAGCCAAGCCCAGTTGATACTCTCCCGTTATTCCTGTTTTAAGTTCCGTTCCAGTGCTTTTTCGAATGTCATTCGTCCTTCACAATACCGTGGAAATTTAAGAATCACGCTTTGTAAAAAACTGCCCACATTTCATTTTTTCTAGCATCAGAGAGCGATCTCATACTCTTCATTCATTCTTAATAACCGAAAAATTTGCAACTTTGAACTATTAAAAAAAAAAAAAAAAATGTTTTTCTGTTTTTATATCAAAAAGATAACGTTTTGATTTAAAATTTTACCCTGTTTTCTTTTTTGATATTTATTTATTATTTTTTCTCAATTTAATTGACTTGAAAAAAGAATATTTTGGATTTTAAATTTCTGAAAATATTCTGTGTATTTCGAATGGGAGTAGCAAGTGAAAACTTAAACTAAACTGGATTGCCCTCAACACACAACCCGCTTGACAAGAATTTTGATAAAATGTGGATTCATTCCGTTAATGCTTGTTAGCAAAAGGAGCATAAAAAATCAAGATGGAGTTTTAATCCTTCAGAGAACCAGAGAAAACAGACTCGCTCGGTTGCTAAATTGATGACATCTCGGCGTCGATTCTTAAACCAACAGCAATATATGCGTTCTCTCGAGCATCTTGAACTTAAAATTAAAAAAAAAAATTATAACAACAATTAAAATTGTTGTTCGAGTGTTAATGTATTTGTAAAATTACCACGAAATCCATCGAGCGAAACTCTCGATATAAACCGTGATTACAATCGTCTTAGCTTTTGTTGTGAGGATTTTCCGGAATTCTTCACTCGCCTATCGGACCGAATTTTCTAAAGGAATCGCTCTTTAGTTTTTATATAATTTATAATTATTTATTAATCGACTGTTAAGACTACTCGCAACTGCTTATTGTAAAACGACTATTAGCAACTAATCTTATTATTAAAATGCACAGCTTATATACTAATTATTCTTAACCTAGCTCTGCGCTCTGCAGACGCTGGTGAGTTCTTCGGGAACGGTGTCATGGACCTGCTGACGCATGCTGACCTGTGCAGATGTACTTCCGGGTATCTTGGTCGTTTTGTTCCATGACCAATATCCGATTCAGCATATTCGGTGATTCTGCGTCAGTCACCTATGACGCAACGTTGTACTTGGCACGCTTGTATGGTGGTGCGAAATGCCAGCTTGCGTTTTTGGCCGTCTGCCGTCGCTAGCGGTATTGCGTAAGCTACAAGATGAGCTGCTCTGTTGTTTGAATCATAACACATTTTAATTTCGTTCATTATAGCCTATAATAATTTATAGGTACAGGTGACTCATTACCTTTTTTAAGAATTTTTATTTATATTACTCGTTACCATTTGAAAAGCACTTTGGGCCCATCTAAATTGAGCATTTTAGAGCTAAAAATAGCCATTTTAGCGCGGATAAATTTAAAAGGGATTTTAAAAGACTTTGTGAATTGCCTAAATAATTATTTCAGATTCGATTTTCTCTACCCAAAAAAAGTCTTATCTGAAAATTTCATTGGAAAAACATTTTGGCATTAGAGGATTAAGGTGCAAACGTATACAGAATTTTATTTTCTTGACCGATCTAAAAATTGTATAAGAGAAAGTCTTAGAGGGGTAGATCTGCTTTAATTTGATAAATAATTTGTTCAAATCAAATGATGAATTGTTTTTAAAACGATTTGGGCTTTTGGGTCCTTCTTTTTGCACTTATAGTGAAAAATGTAATTTTTGTAGTGTCCGACCGAAGGTGGATTTTTAGCCGAAGCCGAAGCCGAACAATCGGCAGTGTTGAAGACTTCGGCCGAAGACCGAAGGCCGAAGCCGAATGCAAAACATTTTACAGTAAGGAAACAAAATCAGTCTTTATTCATTTGACAAGCACAAAAAAAAAACCGCTCAAATGTTCTCTAAATTATTTCGCTTTAGTCGCCCACAAAGTGAGAATTTACGGCAATAATTCACTAGTGTAAAAGGTCTCAATGAAGCAATTGAAAATCTATCGTGACTTTTTTACTTCCATTAAAATTAGAGTCCGACCGAAGGTTCGGCTTCGGCTTCGGTTTGCCGAACATTCGGCCTAAAAATGACCTTCGGCTTCGGCATCGGCTTCGGCCACAAAAGGCCGATTATTTAGCCGAATATAATTTTTTTCTAAAATAGCGCCTATAGCGACTCACATGTTTGACAGTTCTAAAAATGGTTTGCTTTTTCTTTTGCTATGAAAAACAGGGTTCACTATGTAAATTACCACATCATTCACATATTTTACTTTTCAATCGAAAGATTTTTTACTTCGTGAGCCAATTATAAGTAAAGCAAAAATTCCTTTATGTTTTGCAGAAAAAAACTAACTTTGCTGAGGTGAATACATGTTCCACTGCATGATTGCATCGTACAATATACAACATTTTGAACTATAATATAAGACTATTTGATTTTGAGTTTTAAAGGTGCTTGCCCACTTGGCAAGTAAAAAACTTAACAAGTAAATTGCTTTCGCTTGCCAAGTGTGATTGATAAAAAAGCATTTTAAGCAAGTAAAATTGTTCTTGATAGAAAGTTTTAGAGCAAAAACAACCTTGCTTCTTCAGTCCTGTTCCATACTAGGCGACAGTCACCGGAGACACATTTTGTTTTGAAGAAGAGTGAGGGCCGGGGAAGAGAGAGGGGTGCTGTTCTCTCTCTTCTCCGACCGTCCCTCGCCTTCAAAACAAAATGTGTCTCCGGCGACTGTCGCCTAGTATGGAACAGGACTCAGGAAGTCAAAGCACTTAATTTGCCAAGTGGGGAATCATCTTGAGCAAAAAAGTTTGTTCACGTTATTTTTATTTAATTGGTAACGAGAATTGTAGTTTTGTTTTCTGTTACTAAAACACTAAAAATTTAGTGATTTGTTTAAAATTAAAACCAAAAAAAAAAAAAGATAAGGTGTTATAGTCACGCGAGCCTGACAATAAAATACCCGACACAGACACACATGTTTAAATAATTTTTGAACCACGCCCAAAACACACAACCATTCAGAAAGAATATTCAAGTGGTTTTTAGGGCCATTAGGGGCCCCATATACTGACATTTGTTAAAATTCTTTATGAAAACCGACCCTTTGACACGCCCACATTTCCAATTTTTTTTTGAATTTCTAATCGGAGTCTTAAATATACGCTTAAATTCTAACTTTCATTGAAATATTGCGAAAAAGGACGATTTTGAGGCGGTTTTGGGCTTTTTGTGACAGACCCTAGGACTGGAGGTACCCCTAAAAATGGTCCGATCGGGCCCATTCTCGAACTTGTTCTTACTCATGTCTCTGTGAGTACGCATACTATTTAGTCAAGATAGCTCAACTCCTTCGATAAGAAATCTGTATACAACAGACGGCCAGTCAGACGGACATGAATAATCGAATCTCCTGGTGACTCTGATAATTTCTATATTTTTTTTTGTATTGTCTATCTCGACTGGTTCTGGGTGTTACACACAACCACACAAACGCAATATATCCTCGACACAGAGTGTGTCGGGTATAAAAAGGGAAATTGGTTGTGTAGTTGTTTTTTTTACAGCTTCGGCTTCGGCTTCGGTCTTCGGCCGAAGTTTAAGCCAATGGCCGAACATCGGCTTCGGCTTCGGCCAAAAATTTCACCTTCGGTCGGACTCTAATTAAAATGCAAAAATATTCGGCTAAAATATTCGGCTTTTTCCAGCCGAAGCCGAAGCCGAAGATTAAGAATTGGCCGATTATGCCGATTACCGAAGCCGAAGCCGAACGTTTGGTCGGACACTAAATTTTTGGCAATTGAAAGATTTTTTATTTATTTTTTTTAATTTTCATAAATTACCGAAAAGTGTGGAAAGTCAATACGACCGGTTTCGAGCCTAGCTTACAGGTTCATCATCAGGTATCTTTAACCAACACCTTAGCCACTCTGATGACCACCTCATCGATGTGACGAAGTTCGGCTAAATTGTGCATATATACACCATTGGCGTGCCCGCCTTATTGTTAGTAGATTTTATTTGACCATCTTCATATTTAATTTTTAATTATTATATTATTATTTTAATTTTGATGCATTCAAGAGTTCTGCTCGGAAAGCTGCAATAATACCCCCTTAAAAAATGTTTTTCCTTAAAATTGATATTAATCCATATCCCTGTTAGAAGGCCAAAGTCCATTCATAAAATTTATAGAGTTTTTCTGATAAACATCGCGTATAGGTGATGTAATTGATACATGCAGATGAAGCCGTAGATGACTCTTTTACCGGCTCCTTTGATTCATATATGAATACCTTTCACGACAAGGGGGTAAAAAAAAATTAATTTCAGAATGATTAAATTATGAGGGCTCCTGCTCCGAATTAACTCGAAGTCATAAATGACTGCTTTTGTCTCTTTTTCGTCCTTAATTGAATCGGTTTTCATATTCACATTAAAAGTTGAATAACAACACAATCAAATCTTGTTTCTCAAAGAGTTCATTAGCACCTACATATATTCTCCTTCTGCAATCGTAAGAGAAAATATTATTTATACATATATCCACAGTATTAGGCTTTTAGACGTGCTTACCTCAAAGCAGCTTGTGTAGACGATGGCTTTCATAATCTCATCAAATGCGCGCAATATGAACCCAAGGGTGCAGTTAAAATCATTGATTTCTCTTGACGATACAGAAACAAACATGATGCTAAACAATATGAAAACTCATCAGAAACTATGAGAAGAGAATGTAGACGCACATCTCATCTGTGATCCTTTTTTCCTCTTCGCTCTGCACTCTTTTATCGAACGAACGAAATAAGTATGTATGTATGTATGCGGCTGCACTTGAGTATATGGTTTTGTGGAAATTGAGCTTTTCAGACAATCGCTGCCATTTAATAGCTCTGTTCCGATATGAAATGCGCCTCTTGAAAGCTGTTATCGCGAATCGCGATATTCTCGCGTCGTCTACCTACCTGAATGCAGGTGTGTGCATGTGCATGTGTGCTCAGACGATGAAACCGTACAAGTTCCTTTACGTCTGCCACACTCGATGTTGCGGTAGGATCTCTCAATGGAATCCTTTTAAAAAGTTTTGATTGCTGTGATTATTCTTTCGTCTCGCAGACATCATTTTCGGAATTGTTTTTTTCTTTCTTACTTTTAATTCGTTTAACGAAATTTAATTTCATTTCAACATATCGGCAAGTGGAAATGAAAGTGACTAGTGTCTTTTAAAACTGACTATGATATCCCAGTTTATGCAGGAGCTGTTCGTTTTCCTGCCCTTTATTCTGATTATTGAAACTTTTTGATTTTAATTGAATTTTTGTCCACTTCTTGTTCTCGTTTCGTTTTATCTAACACATTTACCTTCATTCGATCGAATGAACTTTTCAAATTTATGTCACTCATGTGCCGAATGAAAATTTTCACTGGAAAAGTGTTGAAACTCTTAATGGACATTGAATGACCGAAGCCGAAAAGTTTCGACATAAAAAGATCAAAATTAAGAGCTGTCGCAATAATGGAAAAGTTCCAAATAACAATGGACGCAGGAGCTAATGGGAAGAGTAAAAACAAACAAAAAAAACCAAAGCAAATAAGGGTGTTATATGCAGTGAGACGAGCCTGAGAAAACAATACCCGACACAGACATGCATGTTTGAACAATTTTTATAAACAGGCAACAAGACCACAACCATTGAGACAAGGTATTCTCGAAATTCTTAAGGTCATTGAGGGACGATTTTTGTTCAAAATGTTTATGAAAATTTGCACACGCCCACTTTTCTGATTTTAGTAAAATTAATCAGAGGCATAAATATAATCTCAAATTTTAAATTTCATTGAAATGCCTCGAAAATCTCCGACTTTCGGGCAGTTTTGGGAATTTTATGACTTACCAGGGGGACTGAAAGTACCCTTAAAAACGGTCCGATCCGGTCCATTCTCGAATTTGTTCGTACGCGTGTCCCCGTGAATACGTGTACCAGTATTTTATGTAGATAGCTCAACTCCTTCGATAAGAAAACTGCATACAAACAGACAGACAGACGGACGGACATGTCTAAATCGAATCTCCTGGTGACGCTGATCATTTCTATAGATACACATTTTATATGATCTTTCTCGACTGGTTCTGGGTGTTGCACACAACCGCACAAACGCAATATACACTCGAAAAAGAGTGTGATGGTATATAAAGAACAAAGCCATAGGCCTGGACTAGAGCAACAAACTAATCATGCACTCAATAACTTTTCAATCTTTTATGTTTTGATGAATGTTAAAAACTTTGACTTTACGTTCATTTGGGAATTTCAGCAGTGTCAACCGAAGGCAATACATACCTACGATGTAAGAGATGAGTTATGATGAGATGAAATGTGATGGAATGGAATGGAAAGTTGTTTAGGTGTGATATGATATGAACAAATGCCTGAAAATTAAGAGTGGGCTATGAAAAAGGACTTTCAAAAGAGTTAAGAGAAGAATTGTTCAATTCTATTTCTCATAAATAAAATGAAATGTTTTGGATTATTTGAAATTAATGAAAGAAAGAAAAAAAGTTAATATCTTGGGAAATAATCAAAACGTAGTCCCGATTAAATTTGGTTTATTTTGCATTGTTTTTTAATGAAATCTTAAATGTATATACAGGGTGTTCCGTTTGTGGAGGTCAACCGGTCGGGAGCTGATAGAGGAGGTCAGAACTAACAAAAAATCGTATGGGAGGGCAAATGCACCCCTGAGGAGTTATAGGGCCTTAAAGATTTTAGGCAGTAAGTCGAGAAAAATAACTCTCCCACACCAATGGTTAATTGTAGAAAAAAAAAAAAAACGTTAATGCAGTTTGAAAGCCAATTGTATGTGCTTTTAGGAAAAAATAAATTGATGGTAAAAATTGGACCCACTGAGTGAAAAATAAACGGTCAAAGTGAAAAATTCTGAAAATATTTCAATTTTTTTTTTTACTTTGGAATCCATTTTGGTATGAAAAGTGTCCAATTAACACCCAAATCTTTCATTTTATTCATAATGATGGATCGATTTCCTTTAATTTGGTACCACTATATGTCTAATAAATTTTTTGAAAATAAGTTGAGAAAAATAAATATCTAAATGAACATCTATCCGACTGCCTTATTTTCAAAAAATTTATTAGACATATAGGGTACCAAATTAAAGGAAAGCAATGAAATTCGGAATTTGAGCTTATAATGAAGCCTTCGATTAGTTTTCTCAAAATTGGAAAAGCGGGCGTGACAAGAGGCCGCCGCTTTTCATTAAAAAAATTGAATAAAAGTCGGTATATGGGGCTCTTATGGCCTTTAAGATCTCCAGTTTACTTTTGCCTTAATGGTAGTGAACTTTGGGCTTGTTTCAAAAATTTTTCAAACATAAGTATGTTTATAGGCAACCTTTTATCTGTCTCGGGTATTGTATTCTCAGGTTTACTTGACTATAACACCTTTACATGTTTAATTTTTTTGAAGTTAAAAGTCCTTGAGATTGTAAGCTATAAATTAAAAAGAAACTAAAAAAAAAAAAAATTCTTTGGAAAAGTAAATGGATGCCATTTACGTTATCAGCGACTGCGGAATAATTTCAAAATTATGCGTAAAGCTCAAATTTTGTAAGCTGATGTTATTATTAACAGTGGTCTGGGTCACGATGAGGGCACAAAGCAGCAAATTCCGCCTCCTCCAACCGGCCCAAATAAAAATACCTTCATAAAAATTGAAATATGATTTGTCGCCCGGAGGCGGCTGCCCACTTCGCCACACCCCTCGCTACGCTACTGATTATTAAAATTCATTATTTCAAGCCAAATGAAAATATCAAATACTTATCGATATGCCTCGGATTTTGAATATGTAAAAAAATGGGAAAAAAATTCAACAAAATATTCAAAAAATATTCAAAAAAATTCAAAAAAAAAATTCAAAAAATTCAAAATATTCAAAAAGTTCACATCAAAAATTCCAAATTATAAATGAATAAAATATTTAAAAAGCACAGTTAAATGCAAAAAAATTTCAAAAAATTCAAAATATTCAAAATCCGAGCTCTACTTATCAATATCTAGTGAAGAGATTTTCTATAAAAGATTATTTTTTTTAAGTTTTTGGAAGAACACGCTCTGTTCGACTCTACCCAAACTCCTTAGAATCATAGTTTGTCGGATTTTATTCTTTTATGATCGGCCTTCGATACACCTCATGATATTTTGTTGTCTATTGAATTTTTACCCATACGTGAGGAATGAAAAAAATCGCTCCGCGAATCTATTCATATTTTTTTTTTTTGGGTCTAACAACGGTAAAGCTCAGGAAAAAAGATTTTATATTTTAGGAACCTGATTACAATGCTGATGATATGCGAAGTAACAATCGTTTTGGTTAGCTTGACTTTGCCAATCAGCAGCAGCAGCAGCAGCATTTACTGAATCCTCTATAGCCGTTTCGCCCGTTAAACTAAGAACTTCATGCTCGTATATACCACATCATCGTTGAGACACACACACACACACACACACAGAAGACATGAACTTTTTGAAAAGCGTTGAGCGTATCGAAAAGTTTGTGTTTTTTTTTTCTGCCATTTTCATGGTTAAAAATAACTTCTAAGCCGAAGGATGAGCAGCGCTTATAATGGTTACCGAAAAATCCTCATGGAAACACCTTTGCTTCTGTTGTTTTCGCACGCATGGAGCGCTAAAAAGTTTTAAATAGTTTTTCGCCAGCATTTTCAATAAATTTCCATTGCTCGTTAAGATTTCGGCCGAAGCGGCAGCCCCGGTGAGCTGAGGAGATTCGAGGAGAGGCAGCGAGCGTGAAAATGGGAGGTAGAAAGAGAAAGAGCCTGGCTACGCCTAAAGTGCAAGTTCTTAACACTGATGCGCTTACAACGGCTTATGCCTGAGTCATAGTGCAAAACTGAAGTGCAATTAGTAGGTAAAAGGGTGCTAAATTAGTTTCGAAAAGTTTTTCGTTTAAAGGGCATTAAGGCGGAGTCGGAATTGGAAGTTGGATAAAGGTTTAGGGATTTTTAAACGTGCTTTGACTGCGTAAGCGATGAGATTTTCATTTTTTTTTCCACCTCCGTTTTCTCTTCTTATTGTTTAGATGTGCGTCCGAATGAATCCCCGCTGCTTATTATAACAGTTTAAAGTAAATTTTAAAGGAAAACTTTATTAAAAAAAAAAAAAAAAATACTTCTTTTAAGCTTCAAATTGGATGGATTAATTTGAAGAATTTATAGAAAAATACTAAATAATTACTTAAATTCGAAACATGAAGCACACACACAGACACACCGAGGAAACTGCGAAAAGTAATTAAATAAAGGCCCACCGGAAGAACCCACCGAAAGCGCAATCAGCAAAGCAATCATTTATTGCTTATCGATGTGGAAAACCTGAAATCGTAGCAAGATTTATAGTTAAGGACAAGAAAAAGCGATACAAATAAAACAGGAATCGTTTGAAGAGTTTGAAAACTCAATTAGTCTGCTCGAGAACGCTATAAACGGTTCATTTGAAGGCGTTGCCGCCAATCGATTCGTTTCGACTTAGGGTATTTTTTTTTTTGCCCTGTGGATTTTTCAGCTGACTTGCACAGGCTTTTGGATAAGAAAAAAGAAAAATATAAACCCATGCACAATACGAAATAATAGTCCCGCATTCTCTGTGCGAAGAGCAATATAGCAATAAGAATTTATAACGATGCAAGCCTAAGACAAAGAAGGATAAAAAGAATGGAAAAGAAATCACGGTTGAAAAATTAACACAAAAGCCATGCCAAAAGGAGGAAGCACAATAGCACGAAAGCAAGGATGTGGCGGTAGCGGCGAAGCTAACTCATTTAACCGCTTTATAGCCTTATCCTGTCCGCAACTCTTCATTATGTCGACATTAATGCGTTTCCTTTTCTTTCTTTGGCCAAATTTATTTTTTTTTTTATACTTATTTTTTTTTTTTCTTCTTTCTTTTCTCTCCTTCCTTCTATACTTATCCTCCTTCTTTAATTTTTTTCCATTTTCTCATTTGCTCCTTCTTTCTTCTCCTCTCTCTCTTCTCTCTCCCTCTCTCTCTCCTCTTCTCTCTCCTCTCCCTCTCTTTTTCTCTCTCTCTTCTCTCTCTTTCTCTCTCTCTCTTCTCTCTCTCTCTTTCTCTCTCTCTTTTTCTCTCTCTCTTTCTCTCTCTCTCTCTTTCTCTCTCTCTCTCTTTTTCTCTCTCTCTCTTTCTCTCTCTCTCTCTCTTCTCTCTCTCTCTCTTTCTCTCTCTCTCTTTCTCTCTCTCTCTTTCTCTCTCTCTCTTTCTCTCTCTCTTTCTCTCTCTCTTCTCTCTCTCTTTCTCTCTCTCTTTCTCTCTCTCTTCTCTCTCTCTCTCTCTTCTCTCTTTCTCTCTCTCTCCTTCTCTCTCTCCCTCTCTCTCTTTCTCTCTCTCCCACTCTCTCTATCTCTCTCTCCCTCTCCCTATCTCTCTCTCCTTCTCCCTCTATCGCTCTCTCTCCCTCTCTCTTTCTCACCTTCCTGCTGACAATGCATTTAAGCTGACAGATTGGCAGGGAGTCAAAATCATAGCCATGGTCGTGGTTGGCAATCGAAACTAACAAACTGCGATAGAGAAGCATATACGCTCTACGAAGTATTCCTTAGTCGGTGGGCAGCAGTTGGTAGTCAGTTATCAGGATTCATCAAGGCTGTCGGAAGGTTAACCAATCGAAACAATCGAAAGCCAACGTTGAGGCAACAGTCTCCAATTATGAGCTTAAATTGCATTTTGTTGTTGGATAAGAGGTTATTCAACGTTATTCTCAGGTGTGGGACTTTCCTGGCTCTGGCAGAACGACACTATAATTGATTAAAAGAGAAAAGAGCGCAAAAAAGAAGACGAAGAAAAAAGAAAACTTCTTGTGTGTTTATTATGAAAGAAAAGGAAAGAAAGGAAAATGAAAGGAAAAAGGAAGATCATCAATTTATTAAATATTTTCTTCTATTTTATGACTACCCTGAAAAGTATGCTTCATTATTTTCAGTTTTACACTTCTCACGTCACTGTCTTTTCAAATTTAAAGCAAATATAAATATGAACAATGAGAAAATGAAATGTGAGGACAAAAAAAAAAAAAAATTAAAAAAAAAAACAACAACAACATCGACAATATTTCACTGGAATTGCAATCTTAACCGACGATTGAAAATGATTTATGCAAGAAGCGACGAGCAAACTAACCGAAGCAAGCCAACTGGAAACGTTGTTACTCCGCTTAGCAGGCATTTCAGCATTTCAGTACGCTCGTAGACAGTATGGAGGCATCCAGTATGCAGTAAGCAGCATGCAGAATTCATAAATCGCATTGTCCTGCGCAGACAAAGCGGACATAGTCATTAAGTCAAATGAATAGAAGTAATGAAAGTATAATCAAGCATATACTCGTACCATAGTAGACTCTCAAAATGCATTTAATCAAAACGAGCTGGAAGCTAAAAGCTCGAAGCTGGAAACTGGAACCCTCAAGTGCTAACAAAATTTTGCTCGAGCATACTTGAACAAGTGTCAAATAATTGTCGAGTTTTTTCCACCAGGCCTCTTGTGTTTGTGTATTTCTGGGTGTTTGTGTGTGTGTGTGAGAGTGTGCGTGTTCGTGTGCGTCGTGTGAAGTGGAGTGGGTGGTCATTTTGTTGATGTTTGCTCTAAGTTTGAGGAAATAAAATATACATTCGACATTTTTTCAAGAAGCGTAATAATTAGAAAGAGACAGAGAAACAGCAATTGAGAGGGAGTGGGAGAGACAGACACACGGAATCGTGTATCGAAGAGTCCTTCATATTAGAATCCCATCTATCGATTGGTGGTGTGAGTCGTCTCGATTGTTTGCTTCCTGCTCAATTTACTTGCTTTATTCGTTGCGGCCATGTTTGAGGTTAGAGTCTGTGTTTAAGTTGTTTTTGGAAATTTATTGATATAATTGCTATTTACTTGTTTACAGCATTGTCAATGCGCTTGTAAATACTTCAAATATATTTACCGAGACTAACAAGTTTAACCGCAAGCTCCTTATGCATAATTAAAGACACATTTATGGCTTTTATGATTATGTTTGTACAGTTGTTAAGTTTGAGGGCTGAGCATGTGTTAGTGTGTATTTAATATTATGTTTAATGTTAATACAAATTATGAATTTATGTTCGAACGTCTAAGTAAATTCTATTTATTAATTATGTTATACATCATGTGAAGGTATACAACAGTATGAACAAGTATCCACAAAGAATGCATTTTCGGTTCGATTACACTTGCTTACACCATTTTTTTTTTTTTTTTTTTGCATTTTAATCTAAATGCACTTTTCGGATGGACTTTGGCTTTCTATACACCAAAAATATAATTTAACACTAGAAGGTCGGAAAAAAGACTATTTAAGCTAGAAAGTAACGGCGAGAGGTCATTTGACCCCTTGCTTTAAAAATATTAAAACTTCAATATATCAATATTTCAATATTTCAATATTTCAATATTTCAATATTTCAATATTTCAATATTTCAATATTTCAATATTTCAATATTTCAATATTTCAATATTTCAATATTTCAATATCTCAATATTTCAATATTTCGATATATCAATATCAACTCAATATCATATATCATACATATATAATTATATGCCGAGACTCGGCTAAATTCAAGAATTTTTGAAAAAAAATATTGGATCCCCCATTTTGTTTTTTCGGAAAAAATTAAAAACTCCACAAAATAAAACAACACGCGAAAAAGAAAATGCCAACAAACTGTTAGTATGTATATAGGCGAAGAAACATTAAAGCTTCATATCAAAATAGGTATTCTACGAGTAGTACTACTCCCTTTAAATTTGCCCAGAAATGCTCCAAACTGTCTTCTCTAACATTGAGCTGTCATTGATAAATATCCACTCCCACATTTAACTGCGCCACGAGCAGACCTCCTATAGTCAATTATAAGTCAACTGTCCCATTTGAACCACTTTTTCTAATTTTTTATCTACACTTTTTCTGGACCGTTTGTTGCTAATCAAGGTCTATTCAATTCTCATATATAAAAACCTCTACATTTTGATTAGTCATATGCTGAGTTACCTTAGAGTACATCTTGTGGGTTACTTGGCCTCCGCATTACTGAAAGGTCATTGTAAATAAGAGTTATAATAATAGTGGCTATGAAAATAATTATAAATACCGTTTGGGGGTTAAGTTTTTATTATAGCTGATCGCATCATATTGAAGCAGGCCGAATTAATTTCCGCTTTGTTTGATTGCGTCCCTGAAAGTGGAAAAAGAGAATTCTTCCATTCATTGTCCGATAACAGGTTATTCGAGTCTTCAGTGTAGGTACCTGTCAATTTCAAATAATAACAGCTTTTAACTATCAAACTTGATACCTCCTTTGTTCTAGCTTTGGTCATTGACCGTTGTACAGTTGAGCAGGAGTACAGAAGGCAGTTCGACTTCATTGTCAGATGGAACGGAAGTGTAGTAATATTAAGCTCTAAGGTATTTCTCCCTAATGAATTTCAAGGCCCACCCCCTCTCCTTCAAGGGTTCGTGATTTTCTTGTCTGTGGGGAAATCGATCTTTGGATAACAAAACGGCAGTGCCACCAGCTGTGAGAAGAGGATGCACGGACAAAAGGCCCATTATGATGCAGACATGACCGTTTATATTTCATTCAATTTTGGTAGAGACAAAGGATATCTTCGCATTGAATAGTCATCAGAATACATACATTTTCTCGTTTATTTTTTTTTGGGGTATTTTTTTGTATTTTTTTTTTTTAATTTTTTCTTAAATATCGGTTAGCAACAATACAAAGAAAACATAAAATGTATTTTTCCATATGAAGCTACAATGCAAGTCCTTTAACTGTCGTTCTCAATTCATTACAAGGATATTTATGAAAGATTTCCCGAAATTTCTTGTGCGCTTGTTGTTGTTGCTGCTGCGTTGCAAGCATTGTTTTTATTGTCGGTAGGTAATACCATTGTTTATTTGTTGTTGCTGGTTTGCTGCTCGCATTTCCTGTAACAATGCCCAGTGGAATGCAGCAGTGCAAGCAGGAGCAGCCAGTTTCAATGCAGCCGAATGCAATAATCACACAGCATAGGACAATGGACAAACACTTACGAATACAAATGCCAAAATTTATATGCACATGCTAGCCAGCAGGCAGGATGTGTGAATATTAAAATATCCTGTACATCATCAGCAATCCAAGCAACAACAGCAACAGCAACAACGACAACGACGATGGTGAAAACATCATTATCATTACAATCTTGAAGAACAGAATTGTTGCTGCTGCTTGTTGTTGTTGTTGTTGTTGTTGTTGTCGTTGTCGTTGGCTGGGATTGGCTCGCCCCATTCATTGTGTTATGCTTTCGACTTGCGCTCTCGGTTTGCTTTTGAATGGCCACAAGTGTAATTTTAAGGATTATTAGTGAAGCAAAAAGGACGAAAGCTGCTTTGCATATACTATAGATATTCCTGTTGCCGTTGTTATTCTCTTTGTAGTCATCGTGTTGCTTAAATTTTTGCGTCAAGTCCCCATTGCATTCAAGGCAATACATACTACGAATTCGCATACAAAATCCATCTGGCTTGGTATTGTGTTGGTCGATCGGTCGGTCGGACGGTCGGACGGCCGGTCGGTTGGTATGTGCTTGTTTTTGTTTAATTTACTACAACTTGCTGTCATTGTATTGTATATGAATTCGATACGAATGTGCATGTATGCAGGTGGCTCTGGATTTTCATTTCCTTGTATTTGTGCAACAAGAATTTTATTTTCCCTTTATTTAGACACTAACGAAATCCTTTAGCATCCGGTCCATGCTGTCTTCCTGTCGTCCACATAATGCAATTTTATTAAATTAAAATTTAAAGCAACGAATGAATTCGTTTTTTCAATGATTTCACGACAATTGCGAAGGAAGGAAGG
Organism: Chlorops oryzae; assembly: GCA_020466095.1. NCBI lineage: Eukaryota > Metazoa > Arthropoda > Insecta > Diptera > Chloropidae > Chlorops > Chlorops oryzae. The sequence goes on along the minus strand of CM035806.1, from coordinate 10,373,215 downwards.
AACGCAGAAACGAAGCAAGAGGTCAAGAAAAGAAATCGAAAAGTAGAAAAATCACAGAAAATATTCAATATTTTTGGCATTTAAATTCACAGTCGGAAGATATGCAAAATGAATTTAAATTTAATGAAATCGATATAAAATTCTAAATCTCAGTACAAATGGATTGTTTTCATTAGCAATGATTTTTCAAGATTATAAATTGAAAATCCGCTGCCAAATGATATCGATTCGAAAAATGAAATGGAATAAAGTCCAAAAGTGATAAATTTGAAACAATTATTGCTAAGGAATTCGAAAATTCAATTTATTCTTATTAAAATAATTCGTTTACATTTGAAATTCGTCATTATTCCGAGCCTGAAATAAATTGAAGATTCCCCAAAGAGAATGAAATCTAAAAATTGTATCAGGATAAGCAGGGGCATTGGACACACATTCATACGTGTATAGAGGGCTCGGAAAAAATGCTCTAATATTGAAAAAAAATATTCGCTAAAAACATTGAAAAAGTATCGTTCGTTCCCCTAAAGAATGTATTTGATATCTTTGATTTAAGTTTCCAAATTCATTTAAAACATATTTTCTTTGAGGAGGGTTTTTTTGGTTTTTTGGTTCATTAAAAAGACAAAGATTATTATTGTAAAAAAAAAAAAAAAGCCTGCTTTATATATTTACATTTTTTAAAAATTTTCATAAAAAATGAATAAACCTTCAGAAAGTTGAAACTAGGATGAAGACTATGAGCCTAAAGGTTAAAAAATTTTTGACAATTTATTCAAGTTTTTTTGTAAAAGGTTTGGAGGTTTGCTGTGCTGTGCGGATTTGCCCAAAAAGATCTGCTGCTTTGAGTTTTGTGTGAAGCCTGGTCCATAAGAAATAATAAGTTTTGCAAGAGTTTTAGGCACTTTTCGGAGGGAAACTATCCAAGCTTTGTTTTCATGTACATAAACTAAAAAATGTACTAATATTATACATATATGGCATTTAGGCGCCAAATAATTGAATTTGTTTTTCGTTTTAATTTGCGCGTGACAAAAAGGAGGCTTCATACACAGAGAAAACAGTACATAATAAATACCTAATAAAATAGAACAAAATTAATAAGATATCTCTATGGTTTTTTTTTTTTAAGAAGAAAGTCTCATTATTGTAATACGGAAAACCATTTTGAATAAGTCAAGAAGAAAATTTGTTGCTTTTATTATGAATTCTTATAGATTTTTTCAAAAAGGTTTTCCTTATTAAATAAATTAAGAAGATTGTTTACCCATAATCTAACAGAAACATAATGAAATCAATAAGGAATACCTTTTTGAAAAAATCAAGAAGATGGCCCCATGAAATCAATAAAAAATCAATTTTTAATACAATTCAGTATAAAACCTAATGGAATCAAGAGTGTTTCTCGATGGATTGTTTTTTTGGTGCCAAAAATAACGAAAATTGAGTGCAAAAAATTGTGAATAACTAGTTTTCTTTTTGATTTCATGTGTTTTCCTTCTTGATAAAATTAAAAAGATTTACCACATTAAAATAATAAGGAATCTCTTTGGAACAATCTTCTCTTCTTTCTGCTGGGGAACTACCCCTTAGCCTAAAAACGTTTCATAGAGAAAATCTTCTTGAATCTATTAGGCAGTTTTGGCTCTGTGTAGCTTCTTGATCTTATATGAAAATTGGAAAAAGGATTGATTTGCTTTCCAAGAGAGTGAAGTCCTTTATAATTTTTTTTAAAGAAATTAACATTTTACTCTTGTAGTTCTAAAGCTATGTCCAATTATGCTTTCAAAAAAATTTTAACAAAAATACGCTCTCCGCAACCTCTAAACTTTTTGCGATAAGACTGAAAAAATTCTCAAAAATACCTATGCCTATAAGCTATTGAAAAAAGCATGTTACAAAAAATGATTTTTTGGACACCCTAGCTAGTACGTTTCTGTGCTTTTCTCCGATCAAAGGACCGACTTAAGCTCGATTCCTTTTTTTTTATACAATTTTCACAATTATTATTATAATTATTATTATTGTTGTTGTTGTTGTTGTTGTTTTTGTTTTTGTTTCTTCATTTTCACTTGCTTTTCTCCGCAAGGCGATGCTGTATCCACACATCGACAAACACGCACGCATCCTATCCTGTTTAAAATAACCGTAATTGGTTGTACCGGAAGTTGTTATGATTACAATAAAAATTCGTTTAATTTAATTTAACTGCATTAACGGCAGTCGACAGTCGGTTAATGCCTCTGATGAAGGCACACACACACACACACACACAAACACGCGCGCGTTTACTCATACGAGCGCTGCATTCGGGGTTTTTCATTTCCGCTTCATGCTGCCGCGGAGCAACTACATTTCGAAGTTTTCTACCAACTTGTTAGTTTCACTTTTCTCAACGAGTTCCAGGAAATTGTTGAATATACCAGAAAACCTTCAACGACAGCTGCAGCAACAATATGAAATAAAAGGAGAATTACAGCTGCAGTTGCAGGATGCCGGATGCAGAAACATTCGCAAGCAATTTCAAATTAATTTACTAAATGCAGTGTTAAATTTTTGCTGCCGATTTACATACATATGTATGTACTTATCTTGTTAGCGCTAGCGAGAGTTTCCTGTTAATGATATGCTTTGAGGCAGTTTCGGAGAAAATTCCAGTGATTTCCATTTTTGTTATCAATGTGCCGCCTTATGATTTTTGAATCATGGGTTTGCTTGTGTAAAGCTGAAAGTACCCGAGAGAAAACCTCTGACATATTATATCTTGTTTTCAATACCTAGGTACATATGTACATTTGTACGTCTCAAAACGAAACGGATCCATTGCCATCAGGTCTGATATAAGTACATATAATAGTGCCGAGCCATGGTTAACCGTGAAAAAGACGCTAGCAATATGCTTAGGTATTTTTGATTTTGAATTGTCCACGACTATTTGCATCATCTATTTAAAATTCATAGCTTTGAAAGACTTTAAAAGAAGATTCGTTTTGTATAGAAAAGAGGGAATTTTTTTCAAAATTTCTAACTATTTTTTAAAATAATAAAAAAAAATATATACAAAAATTATCCTGTTTTAAAGTGCTATAACTCAATAACGGTACCCTTGTAGCATGTGTTGCAGGAACAAAAAACATAGCCCTTGACATTAGGTATCGCATAATAAAATTATAGGTACATAAAGTTCCCTCGAAACTCTATACATACTTCCAGTAGAACTTATTTTCCATTGTTTATAACTATTTCTATTAAAATAACATATTATTAACATTGATATATAACAGAGGCCAGCAATTGTTTTGGTGCCCTGATCTCTTTATCAATTTTCTAATAGGGTGGTACCTACCTATTGGTAATGCTAAAAAGTGACATTTCACGGATAGTGAGATTGGCTTTGATACGATATCAAACATGTCAGGCCCTAGCCGCCGAATAAAGCTGCAATCAGTAATGGCATATCATAGCATAACATAGAATAAGAATTTATTTTCAATTGATTTTTTTATGCCGTCTTATGCGTTCACTAACGGTTTTCATTCAAATGTATGAATTAGCTATTTTCTTATGCTATGTCTCTGCTATGCTATGCCATCACTGATTGCAGCTTAAGACGTAAGCGATCAGGTTATGGAGTTTCTTTTTTTTAACGAAATGTTTAGGTCACGATTATTTACATCATCTCAGAAAATAAAAACCATTTCTCCGTAGTACCTAGACTCAATTAAAAAATTTTTCCAAAAAAAAAAAAACGTTATCCTGTAAATTTAATTTTTAAAATTTACGTCTTTTTTTGGCGGCTAAGGCTCGGTATGTACATATGTCCATTGGCACTACCAGCTAAGATAGCATCAATAGTTCATTGATCTATTGATGCCATTCAATGAAAAGAACAATGCTACATGTCTGTAGCGCAAAACATTCCGACGACGGCTCGGGTCAAGGTGGTCAGTAGTGCTTTTGACGCGGTCAACAGTGTAAATGTATAGCATCACTTATGACACTTCCTGAAGAGTAATGTAAAGAAAAGTAAGGGAGCATCTTTTCAAGAGAGATTTAATATACATTTTTTCGAAGATTTTTACTTTCAATTAAGTAACAATTACTGTGAAGATTTAAGAGCACCACTATCGACGCTTTCTATGATGTTCGATTTTTGTACCTAAATATTTCAATAACTTTCAGTGTACTTTAAAACTAAAAATCGTTTTCTCCGTGTACGAATTCTCGTTTTCGTATTTTTAGTTTTTATTTAAAAATTTCACAAAACGAAGGAAGAACACAACAAAAAAAAAAAAAAAAGGAACCCCCTCAGAGCTGACGCAAAAAACATTAAAAGCAGAAAAGACTGCAGGCGAATTCATAATCATGTGTGCATATGTGTATATTTTTCAACGAATCCTTACAAATGCACTCACACATTCATAATTTTCTATGTGTTTGTTAAGCTTAACGTGAACTTTTTATACGAAATTTTCATGGATATTAACTTTAAAAGTACAGAATAAAAAAGAAAACAAAAAAGCAGTGCACTAGAACTCTGTAATGAATGCCTCAAGGTGAAATGTTAGCTCTTTGAACAAACCCGTTCATTTCAGGAGTCCATGGAATGTATGAAAAAAGACAAGAGTGAAAACATTTTCACATTTAATTTATGAAAGAAAACCATTTCTTAATTTTTTTTTTTCAAAGTACTATTGATTTTTTTTTTTCTTTCGGTTCGCCATTATTGTGCAGTGTCCTTGAATGATACTTAAAACTCCTTTTCAGTAGGTATGTCTTTTTTTTTATATCTCAATTAGTAATAAAGGTAGCGAGATGAAACAAAGGACGACTCATAGCACTGTGATAGGGGAAAAATCAGACTGACCTGAATCCAAAGGTTTCCCCCTATTTCGCCCACGAGGAATCGAACTGCATCATTAGTTTTTTCAGTTACAATTACGGTTTCATACAAAAAAAAATTTGTTTTAAGTTTTTTACTCTAGTTTTTGGCGCATTTCTGTGTATGTGTTGAAGATTGGTATTCTTAATTAACATCAAAGTGTACTCTGAGATGTAATGAAGTAATTCTTCGCAAAACACCGTTATGATAAAATGCCGTATTAGGGATTATTTAAAACTTAAAAATTATTTATTATTTTGTTAGAATTTTAAATATTTCGAAGCATACTTCCAGGATTTTTTATTTAAAAAATAAATAAATTTTAAGAAAAGGATAGATAATATCCCACCCAACATTTGGAAGACTGTTTTATGAGAAGATTAATTTACGAGTCTTTTTCGAGCCCCCTTCATGATTAGAAAATGATTGATCACATGCACGATTAAAAGAAGACTCGAAAACGACTCTCCAATATGTTTCCAAAGCGAGTCGTATTTCAATAAAACACAGATGAGTCTTTTTCGAGCCCTCTTGATGATTGAAAAGTGATCGATCACATGCACGATTAAAAGAAGACTCGAAAACGACTCTTCAATATGTTTCAAAAGCGAGTCGTATTCAAATTACAAAAACAAAATATAGAGCAATCGCCAATTAATCACGTATGGGATTGAAATATGATCATTCAAATTGTTTCCATCTTATATTTCACTCAATATTTGACTCAAAATTGAATTGAATGGAATTTGACTTTAAAGTTATAAACGAAAAATTTCCATGGCTTTCGATTTGGAAAGCTTGGTGTCGACGGGTCAGCACCGGACTAGAAAACGAGAGTTCCTAGGTTCAAATCCCACATAAGGCAAAAGAAAAAAAATTTTGAATTTATAATAATAATACGTATAACATAACAATATACACGGAAAAGCCAAAAAATGAGTATCGATTTAAAAAATTTTTTTATTTTTTTTTTATTTTTAGTAAGCAATTGATTAAAAATATGAGTCCTAGAAGACTCCAAAATGATAGAAAATATGACTCGAAAATGACTCGCAAATGATATCAAAATGACTCCCTAAGAAGAGTCGCTGCTAGGGTTCCAATTTCTCCCGACAAAAGTATCATTTTTGATCAGAAAACGAGCGCATATTTGATCTTTTTAATCAGAAAGGCGACTCGAAAAAGACTCGCTTTTGATCAAATATTTCGAAAAATGCTAGCTGGGTAAATATAAAAGCTCGCATAAGCTGCACGAAAGTATTAAGGAGCAAAAGTGCTAGTTAGTAGTGTCGCGTCCGTTTGGAAATTCCCATATTCTTCTGTTTTACCTATTACCAAAGAGTATAAAATTGATTAAAGAGCTTGCATTAGAAAATAGTAGTTTGCGATGGTCTAATGGCCGAAATGAACGAATTGCAAGCTCTTTACTAATTTTATAATCTTTGATATTACATATAATTACCACCTACATATAAGCCCACCCATATGAAACAAGATAACTTGGCTCTCTTGAACTGATTTCGCTGACTTCTTTTGTTCTGAAATTTTCGAGTGTTCCTACCCTGTAGGAAGAGTGGGGTGAATCGGGCCCTAGCGAGTAGTTCTCGAGTGTAGGAAAAAGAATTAGTACGCGAGTAGAGACACGGACAGTAGTACCTAACTAGTGGCATATTCAACAATTCAATTTTGCCTACACATTAATCTAATATATTTGCTGTGCTTGAGTCAGATAGGTCCGTGGCGTAGTGAAAGCGTATTCGCTTGGCGATATGAAGGGCTCGAGTTCGATTCCTGTCACAGGCGAAAAATGTGGCATGTTTCGAAAAACTCAAATAATTGGATTTAAAAACACGTCTTCACCAATGCTGTAACACAACTTTGCGCAAAAATTCGCTCAACATTTTCTGCCAATTTGAAACGTTTTTTTTTTTATATTTGATTTTTATTCCTCTTAGGATTCCAATTTTTACTAATAATTAAAAAAAAATCGGCGTTCACTTGGCCTGGGATTTGAACCTGGTTCCTTCGGATCGCGGGGTGCACGCGCTACGTTGTGAGCTACGACAGCGCGGGCCGGTCCCCCATCTATCAACGTAGTATAGCAAATTTACTGAATTGGCCCTGTTGCCTCTACTTCTGCACTAGTTCAAATGGGACTGTCCATTTTCGAATGGCTCCTCAGAGTAAAAGTTTACAGTTCAATGCATTGGCGGGGAAATTACGAGCGAGTAGTACACTGTTGATTTGGGAGGTAGTCGAAGAATACTTCTGCACTAGTTCAACTTCCTACAGGGTATTCATTGCTCCGATACGAGAATATTATGGGAATTCATTCGAACCCTCAAAGGATTGAACTCTGAGAACTTCTTTGCGTTAACTGTCAAAATACGTGGAAGCTTTAACGGCTGTTTAAAAAGTTCACTCGAAGTTCAATAAGTTCGAGGTCTGAATGAATACCCATAGTAATTTAAAAAAAATAAGTAAATGAAAATTTTCCAAGCGCGAAAAACACCAACATCCACGTACTGTTTTCGCCTGTAGGTAATATTTTCCTTTTTTTATATTTTAATGAGTTATTTTATTAATGCAAAATTTATACTCAGAATTAATTTTTAAAAATGATCAGAAAATGGTGCACAAACCGGATAAACAGAAGGGGTCTTGCCTAAAGCTAAGTGTCCACTTCAATCAAAATTTTCGTTTCCATAAGCAACACACGTATAAAAAACGAAGCGGAATGCAATCGGAAATTTCGTTCGATAACTTTTCGTTTGCCTGATTCCACTCAAAACGAAACGCAAAAAAGTACTTTGGAGACTTCAAAACGCATTATTTTTCGTTGAGGTAACACTGACGAAACGAAATAAAGGAGCTGACATTTATTTCGTTCGAAATTTTCTGAGCGCGTCGAAAGCATTTGGGTAGGTTGAATGTTTTTATAATTCTTGCACTGAAATTCAATAGAATTCAATGAAAATCGACTGGAAATCTTATTTCCAGAAGAAATGACCGACGCTTGAATCCATTTTCAAAAATTTTGCTTGTTATTTTTGGTTGCTGAAAAACTATCGATGGTACGACCGATATAATCAACAATTTTTATTTTTCTTAACCATCGATGGTTCTAAGTCCCCATGGGTGATGAGTCAGCATCAGTAAGTCAATATTACTCATCTTTAATTAAAACAAACGCGAATACTTGGCGATATGGAATATATTCCAATTATTTAAGAGGGAAAAAGTTTTTCAGAGCGTTTCAAAAACCATCGAAACTATCGATGTTCACAGTATCGATAGTCTTACATCTCTAATTTTTCCGATTGTACACAACGTGACGTCAAAACGAAATAAAGGTACAAGTCTCCAAAAAAATTTTTGATTAAAGTGGACACAGACCTTTAAACGTGAAAAGATCGAAATGTAAAATTTTTCATACAAAGCTTCGTTCATTTATTTCCGAGGCAAATACTCGTTTAAGGGAAGACCCCCAGAAAAAAAAAATTATTTAATTTTAATAATTCTCAGGAATTAATTCCCTTCTTTTAATCGAGCTTAGGGTCAGATCAACATTTCATTTTATTTTATGAAATGATAACAATTGCAATTTAATTTTAATTTTATTTTTTTATGGGAAAAAATTTTCTCAGTGTAAAAATTAAAAAGAAAAACTAAGATTTCTTATTCTAAATTTATTCTCTATTGCTTTTTGTTTCCTTTCTATCTTAATTACTTTTCCAGTTATTACATTTTGAAAGAATACCTTGCTGGAAAGGATTTTTAAGGATTATTGAACTTCACAATAGGAAACTAAAAGCAGCTTCCACAATCATTTAGATAGTAACTATTGAAATATTAACCAAAATTTATAATCCCTCTCAGGGGGGCCGTAGTCGGGTACACCGTTTGCACATAAGCATTTACCAGACAACCCCCTTAAATGATCTCCATGGTCGAAGAGTCTTGGTTTCATTATGAATTGATTATTTTGAAATTGAATTTCGATTTTCACCCTTGTGGGTTTCGCTTCTTTTTTTTTTTTCGAAATAACATGTTTTCGCATTTCTACACATTCTATTGATTCTCGTTCGTTGCAAATGTCATCCAGTCATCATCATCCAGACATTTACAAAGTCAAGCCCACGTGTTGCAACATGCGGAGACAGCAAGGATCCGATGTTATTAAATCGTTATTTGTGGATTGTCTGCCGCGCCGACGGGAAACTAGAATGTCACAAAGTCAAATGCAGCTGGCTCATAAAAATTTATGTGTTAATAAATGTCAACACAATTCGTATGGAGAATGTAGTGTAGTCATCGGAAATTCGAAATTCACAATTCACACAATTTAGATAACAAATTAAGTAAATTCTAAACAATTTTATATTCTATTCTCCATATTGTCTCCATATACGGACCTATCATAACTATTCTTCGGTCAATTGGAATTTTGAGATGTGTGGCACAAGGGTTGTAGGAGGAGGAAATACGCTTTTGCTTCTTTCTTGGCTTATTAAGCCATAATGATTTGAAATTTCAGCCTGGCAACCGCAAACATAGCCTTTTACCTGTAACTCTCAATACTAATGGCAGAAATTCTTAGCTCACATTACAATTAGATTTTGGGAAAGGCTTCATTCCGCAGACAGATGTCATACGCAATGACGATGCGTCCAATGGCTCTGAATGTATCTGATGCATCCGATCAAATTGGTGTGAAACGAGAGCCTCAAACAGTGGCATAAGGCAGCGGGAGCAGGAAAGACAGCCACAGCGAGACCACTAACAACTATAAATGAATTTTGATGGTCGGCAAGAGAAGAGCGCCTGGTAAAATTGAAATCGCGTCAAATTGATGGGCTGGCAGTCGCATGCGTTTTGTGCATAGGACAAAGGACACACAGGACATAAGATAGAGGACACAGGAAACTGGGATGTTGGTTTGATTTTCTCAGTAATCAACTGCGTTACATGTGCGGACTAGGATGGTCATTATAACTGGTTCATTTTCGTAATGGATTTGGTACTCTCCGAGTACATATGTTGCGTAGACATGCCCTATAATTTGCAAAAAAGATTCCTTTTTTTTATCTACCGATCCTTCGCATGATGAAGCATTCTGCTTCTATTTTTCCGACAGCTCGCTCTTCCACTTTCAAATCATGAATTACAAAACCCTTTCGATTTATCAGACCAGCCATCGATTGGAATTCATTCCTATTGAAATTTTGAAGCTCGGTGCATTTGAAATTAAATATCAACTCCCATCATTCTCTGTGGACATGAAGAGTTCTTTGAAAAGCATGCTTTAAGTGAATCCTTTAGAAAAACCAAAAAGTGGATAAAAATATATCCAACATTACTTCGTTTTTTTTTTTTTTCTTTCTTTTTTGTCGCCATCAGATAATTTCATTAAAAAGAATGCTCTCATAATGAGCTTTTGACCTCGGGCAGGAAAAACGGAGCACTGCAGCAATACCTGCGACAATGAGTGAATGAAAAAAGGCATCCAACAATCTGCTTCCTTAGTTAATCCCGGTGCCATGGGTGCCGACTAAGCTCGGAACGCATTCGCAAATGAAATTGAAATGAAATGAAATGAAATGGAACGAAGCAAAATAGGAGAGAAAATCCCACAAACGGAACGACTTTCCAACAGGAAACCGGAAAATTAAGCTATGATTTATAATTTCTTTTTCAACGTTATTTAAAGAAAATAAGAAGAAAGTGAAAAAAGAGCGAAAAATCCCCTCATCGTGTTTATAATTTCAAGTTTCCTGCGAATGTGAAAAATATGGAGAAAGAGCAGCGCAAAAAAAGTAAATAAATAAATGACTGCGAATATCAAACTCACACCTGCTGAAGTTCGCAGCGAGAAAAAAATTGAAGAAGAGGAAAGAGGAGAAGATGAAATAAAAGTGGAAGTGGAAAGAAAGGTGAACTTTGCGGTTCCTCGTGACATTCGGATGCAGCAAAAAGTCACGCAGGTGCGCTTCCATTTACTTTGGAAAAACGCATTCGAAGCGAACAAAAGTCGGGAAAAGCCGCAGAAAAAAGGAGCGACAGAACGCGCACACACACACACATACGCTCCTTTCCCTTCCCGTCCCATATTGTGACGCGGTGACAAAAATTTTTCAATGGCACAACCGCCGCGCCGCATTAAAATTCAGAACTTAACGCGCGCGCAAGCCAACTGTGATGAGATGCAATTAAAATTGTGCGCCTTCGTGAGCTTTAGGCCATATTGTGGGTGCTTTGTTGGCGTTAAATAAATATAATATTTTTCCGTTTTTTTTTTTATTTTTTCTGAGAATTCATTGTGCGAATCGTTTTCTTTTTTTTTAAATTTACTCTCAGAGTTCATATTTTCAATGTCAAAAAAGAAAAAAAGAAAATATAAAAAAAATAATTTTCAAAATTTCCAACAAATCACGTCAGACAAAATCCGTCGCGGTGGAACGTCATTTGGACAAACTGCATATAAAGCCATTAGCGCCATTGCCTCACGACCATTCAAAGTGCTATGGGAAAACAGGAGAAGAAAAAATCCAATCTGAAAGGAGGGAGAAAACTTGAATAAATAAATAAGAACAACGGCTGCAGCGGAAAGTGCTATAAAAACAGCAATAACAATAACAAACTAAAGACTAAAAGCGCCAACAAGATCATTAGATGACGCCGCCGTTTTCATAGTAAAACGCGGCTGTTAACATTGCCGTCTAACCGCCTAATTATATGCAACAAAACATTAAAAGACAAACTAAGAGCCAAAGCGCAAGGCTGTGCGCAAACATTTAAACGCTTTTAACTGCCTCCCAAAAGCCACAAGGCAACAACGGCTACAATAACGATGAGATGACGACCAGGGCAACAATAACAACAACAACAACAACAGCAGCATCAAAATCACAATAACAATAACAACAGTAATAGCAGGAAAAACGGTTGCATCAATGGCAGCCGTTCTGTGAGCAACACAAAACGGAAGTTATGGTCATGACAAGACGACACCGCCACCACAACCGCCACACCGACACCGTCGACGACATCGGTGACAACACCTTGCAGACAACAAACAAATATGGCGGTGAGAAGAGAACGACAGTGCGCGCTGCACACGAATGTTAATAAATTTTATTTACCATTTTAAAACGCGTGAAGGTAAATGTAAATGCGGCAGAATATTCAAATAGCAGCAGCAACCCACCATTAAGACATAACGCCGCAAAGTATGCAAAGGTGCTTAAGATATTTCTTTCTTTACACTTCGCTTTCACCGCTCAATGCTCGACTGCATACAGCAGCATACTGAATACACACTGTGCGCACACACACGCACACACACAGACGCACGCACAGACACACCGTGAATATTCAATTAAAAAATGAGAAACTTACTTAATTTTATGTGCGTACCTTGCAGGTTGACGGAAAAGTTTCCAAACGACGAAAGCAAAACAAGAAGCCAAAAGTACAAAATGAAAGAAACTGCAAAAAAATAAAATAAGTAAAGGAAAAAGAAAAAAGAATAAAGAAGCGAAAGACTTAAAGAAAACGGAAGCCGTTGGTTGCCACAGTCACAGACGCTGCAAAGACCTTTTGGGGGAAAAGACAAAATGAGTTGCCGTCTTGAGGCACACGATTCTATGGTGGTGGCTAGGTGCATGTGATGGAAGGCCGTTAATGAAGGGCACGGGGGAGCCTTTAATGTTGTCTGCTTATAAACAATGCTCAGCGTAAAAGTCAGCAACAATGGCTTCACCATTACCATCTTTGTGTTTTGTTTTTTCCTTGTTTTCTTTTTTATTTTTTTTTTGCTTTTGTTGCAACATTTTTTACGCTTGATTTTTACCTACTCCCGATCGTTAGTGCAACTCGTTAGCGTTTCGCGCAAGTTTTCCACCTCTCTTGGTTTTTGTTTTTTTTTTTTTTGTTTTCTTTGTGCCTCACTCGCTCCCCCGCTGCTGCAGTTGCACTCACGGAGCTTCCATTTTTAATGGGCGTGCATATGGCGCCAACTTTGTAGGAAAGTTGTCCTTGCACTACCGATGATGCTGACTGAATAGTTGACTGGGTGGCTAGTTAACTATTGGAATACCTCTTTCTCTCTCTCTCTCTCTCTCTCTCTCTCTCTCCCCTCTCTCTCTCTCTGTCTTTGTATGTGTGCTCCCCTTATCTGCCCACAAATCCACCGATGCGACGTTGTTGCAAGTGTGTTTCATACTGTTTGCTTAAAACTTCTTTTGTGGTTACACGAAATTTGAATTTCAAATTTTTTGTGGTCCATTTAATATTATTGCATTTTGCTGGTTTTTACCTTCGAGTTTGCTTAATTAAATTTTAGTTGAACCCAAAAGGAAAAATGTTAAAATAAAAAATAAAAAAACAATTTTTTTAAAACAAAAAAATAAAAGTTTCGCATGATTTTGAACAAGCTGTTCAGGTTTGACGCGACGTATACTTGATGCACGATACGTTTTATATATGACAACACACATACGCAGTGTGGTACCGTCTAGCGCTATGCCCTGTATTCGGGAAATAATTGGATTTGAGAGCAAAGTTAGCATCGCGTTTCAAATAGTTCAATCCTCTTTTCGAAGTCATTTCCGAATTCGATTGATGCATTCCCACAAATTTCAAAGTTTCCCAAATACAAAAAAAAAAAAAAAAAAATCGAAAAATCGAAAAATCGTTCCAATTGCGCGAATTCTGCTGATTTTTCGAATTCAATCGATGTACTCTTAAATTCAATTCGAAACAAGAGCTCTGCTCATGGTTTCTTTGAATCAAGGCGCATTTTCATGAAATCCCAGGAGCCTGAGAACTAAGGTGAAGAGCTTTGAAGCATCAATTAATTCATTCATTCAATAAAAGGTATGAGGAAATCCAGTTAAATTACATCCAGCCCGATTCTTGATAATCACGGGATTGAAAAAAATGTTGCCTTCCTAAGCACACACGAAAAGTGAAAATAAGGGAGCCAAGTTTATTGAACATTTTTAAGAAAATATCATCACATTTTTCTTTAGTTGACGCTTCATTTTTCCGCGGAGAAAAATATTTAACTGAGGAAAAAACTCCCGGAGAATATTCATTAAGGACCGATCATTTTTTACATTTTAAATAAAATAACTATTCTTTTATTACTTTTGGATGAACACTTTTGTAGGTATATTTGAAAAAAGGTTTTAAAAAAAAAAAAAAACACATTTCAAATCAAAAATGGAAAGAGAAGGCACCTTCTGGAAATTTATTCACTCTTCTATCACAGAACTAATGGGCACACAGCTTATGCTTAGCATAAATTATTGTATTTTTAGCTAATTTGAGTTTATCGTCGGTTCGCCGTAGCCTGTGTGCAGGCATCGCGAAAGCTTTTACGAAAGCAGTGATATTTTCCCATTAAATCGACCATTGGCATTGCCTGGCATATAGTAAACTGGATAAGCACCATCGACGAAATTCACTGATTGCCCAATATTTTGACCGCCCATTGTCATGAAAATTTTATGTTGATTTGTTGTCGCGCTCGGTCCCTGATTGAGATCGAAATTCGGCACCAAATCGATGTTCAACGGCACCAAAACACGTTTCGCCTCGCTCATCGCTTTCGGATATTGATACGGATGTCCACTGATGACATTCCGTTGATATGGTACACTTATCGTTTTGATGGGTGAATCCTCCTTGTAGGCAAACGGTCGTGATGAAACAACCGTCAATGAAAGTAGAACGATAAATGCACAAGTCGTGATTGCACGCTGTGGAGATAAATGTATATATGTAAATTTGTATTTAATTTGGTTTTTATTTTTTTTTTATTATGATTTTAAAATATTTTATTGAACGTTTTAGGGTTTTGTGTTGCATTTCTGGTTAATTGCTTGCCATTCCATACACCAAAAAATTTCAATGTAATAGTGCAAGTCCAGTCAAAACTCTGTTTAACGGATTACATCGATTCGTAAACTATAAAGTAATAGCTTTCTGTGTAGAGATCCTTGTCTTAACAGGAAAAGCTTCACTTCTATTTGAAATGGCTAATTTTTGGGGGGCCACAAATCATGCTGAAACTTTCCATGAACGAGAAATGAGCTCACAAATCGTGAACAATCATGAGAAGTCGTGACTGAACGATTTAACTTAGCCAGCTGTCTAAGACGTTTGTGTTCATGGAAACAGGTATATGCTGATGTACCAGCGAAATGAAGTATATTTTTAGGTCAAAAGTCGCACTTCTCATACCACAATGTGCATTGTTTGTAATACTCGGAACAATAGGAATAGATCATACAAAATGTGTGTGGAGATTCTTCTTAGACATATCCATATTGCCTGTCTTTTTGTCTGTAAGTCTGTCTGTCTGTCTAGTCTGTCTGTCCTGTCTGTCTGTCTGCATGTCTGTCTGTCTGTTTGTCTGTCTGTCTGTCTGTCTGTCTGTCTGTCTGTCTGTCATGTCTGTCTGTCTGCATGTCTGCATGTCTGTCTGTCTGTCTGTCTGTCTGTTTTCCTGTCTGTCTGTCTGTCTGTCTGTCTGTCTGTGTACCTGTCTGTCTGTCTGTCCAATTTGGTTCAAAAGATTGTCTCATACAAAACACATTTAGTTTTCACTTCACGTAACACTAAGAAAGCTTTTAATTGCATCAGCTGACCAGATTTTCTAAATTCCTAACGTAGGGCAGAAATTATTTCCTCTTAAGAATTCATCAAAAAAATTCGCAAGTGAATACTTAAGTTTCGTTACGTTCAGTCGAAGCCTTATGAAAACTGCTTTTATTTATTTTATTTTATTTTATTTTATTTTTTCAAATTTTCACTTCTTTACCGCAGACATTATCGCAGCTCTAAATATGCTCAAATTGAGACACTATTGCGTTGCCCAAAAAAAGGTCCACCTTGATGGAAAAGAAAAAAATTCTTCACTTCTTTGAAGACTGGAGTTTTTTTCGAGGAGATTTCTTTGAATTCTTCCTTTCCGCGAAGACGTTTCGGCGTTTAACTAAAAATCGCGTTTTGTTTCGAAAGGTCTTTATACAAAATTTCTTTTGCGCCACAGTGATGATAGTGTGCGGTGTGTCGATGATTCGATGGAATCGTCAAAATTCAAATTCATTCTGAAGACAAAAGCGGCATTTAGAAATATTTATTGTTTGTCTTTTTTCTTTATTAATTTTTGTTTTTTTATTTTTTTAATTTTATTTTTGTTGGCTGGAGTTGAACACAAACGTGTTGTATCGATTATGAAGACGATTCCGATGAAAATACAATTAAATTAACCCCACACATAAGACTAACAAAAAAGATGCAGTAATGAAGCAAAAATTCGTTTTCGACGAAATAAAAAACAAAGCGAACAAAAAAATAAATAATATTGAAAATAAAAGGAATAGAAAAGAAAAACAAAGGTGGTATTAAAACGGCACGTTCTATGATGAAATGAGGTAGGCAAGTTCGTGCTGCGTTACACAGCACAGCAAGAGGGCGTTCGTGATGAGCCATGATCGATTAACGATATGAAAGACTATGATAAATCCAAGTAACAATTCTATCGACGAACGAAGCCACATAATTGCCTTTTTGTTTTTCATCTTTCTGATGCTTTTTAACAATAAAATAAGGTGGGGGCAGGGGCTAAATTTTCGTGTGTGTGAAAATCTCGTCTTAATGTTAATGTTTGCATGAATATTAAAATTATCACTCTCAGACAAATAATTATACATAAATAATTAATAGAAGCTGAGAAGCGGAAGTTAATTTTTAGAGACAGTAATCAATCGGAATAATTCTTGAAGTCTTTCCGCAAAGAGGAGAAATTCAATTAAAGGTATACTTGATTGTTTGGTTCCATTCTGAATTGTACTGATTTGTGAGATTTGCCAAACTTCGAAATCGGACAGAAAATTGAGCATAGAATGACATGGAATTATAATTTACTGGAGGATTTAAATCGATACTTTTGGATCCATCGGTATCTTTGGCATAAATTCTAATCCAAAACGAAACCAAGCGAAGGACACTCTAGCACAGAATCGAATGCATTCCAGTGTATTTGTGTGTGTGTGTAAATTTAAATGCATCCCAATAGAATATTATGTCGGCGGTGAACAAGTCCGCGATTCCTTCAGAGCGGACCCCTCGGTGAAATGACGTGACAGTGTCGGCGAGGGCGAGCGAAAAAGTCATGCCCGACTTGAACTCATCTTGCTTGAATCTCATTGGCTGCTTAAATTGAAATAGGGTTTAAGCGTCAGGAGCGCATTTGAGAGCTGTAGCGTATGACATGCTGCATACTGGCCTCATACTCTGAAGATCGCGGATTCGATCCCTGGCCGAGCCAAAAAAAAAATTGTAAAACCAACAGATTTTTAGCAAAACTTCGAAATATCCGGAATTCGAGTTTCCTGCACTCAGGAGAAAAGAGAGAGAGAGAGAGAGAGAGAGAGAGAGAGAGAGAGAGAGAGAGAGAGAGAGAGAGAGAGAGAGAGAGAGAGAGAGAGAGAGAGAGAGAGAGAGAGAGAGAGAGAGAGAGAGAGAGAGAGAGAAGAGAGAGAGAGTGTTGTCAAACGATTTCTAAAAATAGACACATTGAGCGAGAAAAGAGCGCGTGCGCAGCTCTCGAATACTTATTTCCCTATAGCGGACTTTCTCGCTCCGCGCGATGACTTTGTCCGGCAATGCCATTTGTGTAGAAATATCACCGCGCGACTCCTTTACAAAGGGAGTCGGGGCGGCTCCTTTTTCATGCTTATTTAATTTACTTTTATTTGAATTGAATAAAACTCGAAAAGAAAACAATGGAAATTAGAGTTCACGGCCGTAAAGCATAGACTAAGGCGAAACTCTTGGAATATCGCAATTGGCTACTACTTAGTGCCCTCCGGAAGACAAGCAGCAATTGCTTGCACTCAAATATTCATCCTAACAGTTTGAAGATCGGGACCAAACTAAGCAAACAAAAATTTTGCAAACCAAAAAAAATCAATTCAAAATCTGTGCGACCACTACGATTGCTTCAAAATGTATGCAAATGACCAGAAACACGGTAAAATTTATTCCGTATCGATTTCAAAAAAAAAAAAAAAAAAAAACTACATACATTTCAAAAGACATAAAAAGCTTTTATCTATTATTAACTTCGCCGCATGAATATGCAATTTGTAAATTTATTATGTCAACATAAATTTTTGAGCGCATAAAAAAATCTTGAATTCCGTTTACGGGTCGCTGAACTTTTTGATTTTTCACTTAAGACTTGCCGGGGATCACTTAATAAACCAACAAAAAAACAAAAAAAAATTAATAAAAACACCGCCGATTATCTTAATTATATGATATGACAAAAAAAAAAAAAAAAATGTAGGAAAAAAACCGGAACTCTATTTCTGAAATATCTAGGTCAAAATATGCGACTAGCTATGACAAACCGTTTGAATTGTTGAGCCAACAAAGCGAAAAAAAAAGAAGACAATAAAAAACGACCTGAGGGTGCGGAATAAATTCATATCGAACGCGCATTTCCGGTGGAAGCACGGAATTTAATTCTAATTAATGGGCTAGAAGACATTTGCGAATTTGTTTGATGTTTTCGTCGAATCGGTTTTTAATATCGATCATAAATTACGCTTTTACGAACTGTCAAACCTTCGGACTTTTTCAACGACTGTTGTGCTAATATGTCTTGAATATGTTTTCCCTCGCAAAAGAAACAAATTTTTATTGAAAAGAATTTCAATAAAGGAAAACGGATATCTAATGAATATTGGTATTAATATTGAAAAACGATTTTATTTGATGAATGATACTAAAAAAAAAAAAAAAAAAATTAACTTAAAATGCAACACAAGACGCACTAAGCTTTGGAGCAAAAGTTTCGATCTTGAGATTTATGAATCTTTAACAACTAAACATCCTCCTCAATTCTAAGAAGAAGAGAAGGTTTATCCATCGACATTGAGGTCGAGCTGCAAAAAAAATGCAATAGTGCTGCCGGTCTCTACGGACCCAAGCACACACAGACGCACATTCATACATCTTTTCCCATTTAACAAAACGTTTCTTTTGAACGTGGTCCTAAAGAACACACATCCATGGTCATCGGCTCGCAAAGCCAAGCAGTTCAAAGCTTCTATTGCCTCTGACCACGCCGATAGTGAATTAAGGAACTTTTGAAAGCGCAACAGACAGCGAGAGCTGTTATAGATCTGACCTTGCTTATTTAAATGTCAACCAAACTATCTGAGGAAGGAGCTCAATTAAATTATATGGGACCCAAATTCCTTCATCAGTTGATTGATCGTAGTTTGCGACCAATACAGGACCAAAATATAACCCAAACAGGGAACAGCGATTAAGAGATCAAGAAACGCAGAACTGGATGATGCATTTCTGCCTGACCTTGGATATACTCTGGGCAGGTATCCACATCAAAACTTCTGACATCCTTGCGATTATGTTCTCAAATCTCCGCAAACCGCAAGCGTACGAAAGTTATTTCAGGGGCATCTGTTGTTTTAAAGAGCGCTTTCGTCTTCCGACTCTCTCTCTCTCTCTCTCTCTCTCTCTCTCTCTCTCTCTCTCTCTCTCTCCTCTCTCTCTCTCTCTCTCTCTCTCTCTCTCTCTCTCTCTCTCTCTCTCCTCTCTCTCTCTCTCTCTCTCTCTCTCTCTCTTCTCTCTCTCTTCTCTCTCTCCCCCCTTTCTTACGTTTCATTAATCAATTTATGATGGCATCGCAGCTCGTCTGATGGAATAAATAGCCATTTTTTAAGTTATTAACTCATTTAAATGTGTGATGATGATAGAAAATTATGTTAACTTAATTTTAAATATGCTAAAAAAACAAATTTTTTTTACTACATCAAAAATTACGTACCCGTATATGCAAATGTTGAGAGATTTCTCGAAATGGAATGAAAGATGTTTTATAGAATTTTCAACTTTTTTTTATCCAATCGGAAGAAAAAAAAAATACACCAAAAAACGAAAACAAAATAACATAAACAAAAGAAACCCAAAATGCCGCAAAAAATGGTAATGAGTAATATAAATAAAAATTCTTAAAGCAGCTGATGAGTCACCTGTACCTACTCGTATGTATGTATATTGAACGCAAGCAAGAAAGCTTAAACGATTACAATCACAGTTTATATCGAGAGTTTTGCTCGGTAGATTTCGCAATTAGTTTTGCAATATTAAATCTTTAAGATTTTATGATTGATATTGATATTTGCTTTGGAATCTCCACAAAATTTCATTTAAAAATTATAAACTGAATGCATTTTCTCTTGCTACCTGAAGGTTCACATAAAGAAAAGGTATTTAAATGCGATTTGGAATCAAAAAAAAAAAAAGAAACTTTTCTCTCTTCATTTTCTTGACATATGTTATTATAATGAGAGTTTGAGAATCATTTCTTGAAATACTTATTCAAAATAACTTCAAATTTTTATACAATTTTTTTTGCACGACTTTAAATTTCTCTCAGTGGATTTCAGAAAAATTCTCCTCCTTTTCTAAACATATGTGGAAGTTAACATAAACTTTATTATATTAGGCAGGGACCGAACCGAATATGACATTTATAGTAAAAGTTACAAAACAATGTTATATTTTTGACTAGTATTTATAAAAAAATTACTGTAAAATATTAACTTTTATTTTTCCAGTCAAACAATAACACTTAAACTGGGCCAAATATTTTTTTTTTGCAAAAAGAAAAGGCTTTTGCCAAATAACAATAAACCGTTACTCAATTTAAATAAATTTGATACCAATTGATAGGTCTCAGTTTCTAGAATCCAAAAATACATATTTCGATAATCATTGGACGTTTCTGTGTTAACCACTTTTTCCTAAAGAAATGTTACGGAGACAAGGTTTTTTACCTAATGATAGCTCTCTCTGAAGGGAATTCAGTGGTATTAATAACTCATTTTAAGCTTAAGCCGACTTAAACTACTCTTCCATAAGACCACAGATGTATTTTTGGATTCTAGAAACTGAACCTATCATTTGGTATCAAATTTTATTTAAATTGGAGTAACGGTTTATTTGTTATTTGGCAAAGCCTTTTATTTTTCCCAAAAAAAATATTTGGCCCAGTTTAACTGTTATTGTTTGACTGAAAAAATAAAAGTCAGTATTTACCAGTTAATATTGAACTTTTTCTAAAAAAGTTAGGAAAATAAAATGCATCCGGGATTCGTAAAGAGAATATCCTGAGGATCACAATGACATCGAAAAGATTTCTGTGCGACAATTTTTTGTCCTTGCTTTTCCAAATTTTGAAAGACATTGAAACTGTTATTTTCGGCCCCTGCATACCCCTAATAATATTAGGGGTATGTATTCACTAAGGCGTCGGAAAATAGGAAAGTAGGAAAATTTTAACTGCTTAAAAAGTTGTGCAAGATACAAAAAAGGCTTCAAATTTTTTAAGAAGACCCAATTTTCCGACTTTCCAACGTTTTTAACACGCCTTTGTGAATACCCCTATTATATTAAAAAATGATCAAGAGTTTTTAAAAATTTTGCGAAAATATCTTGACAATTTCCCATTTATTAATGTTTAGAGCTTTTCCTTTTTTGGGACCTTGAAAAGTTTCTACGGAGAAAATTGCCGGGGAATATTCATTTAGAATCGGACTCTGCTTGTACTTAACGAATAAGAATATGAAGAATAAATTTTTATATTATTACGATTAATAACATCTTTGGCCGGCAGTTTCAAACAAGTTTCCATGCGGTCATTCATTCATCCAAAAAATCGATTTCAGAGAAAGACTTTGTAATGAATTTGACGCATTTCGTATACTCGTATTATTTATAAATTCTTTTATCTTTACTTTTTATTTTGAATTTTTCTTTTTTTAATTTTGGTGAGGTAATCACTATTTATTTCAAACTTTTGATAAAAATCATCGTAACGCACGAAGCAAATATTCAAGCAAATCCGAGGTGAGCTCAAGAACTGACGTAGATTTTGGCCGATTAATACGGTAATGAGATCTTTGGGTTACGCTTTGTAATACGAAGCGCCAAGACGTATTTTCTGGTCATTCCGATAACTGATTGACGATGTCAACAATAATAAAAGAACGCAAAAAAATTGTTTCTCGATTCCTTTGTATATACAGCATATATGTATATAATATATATTTTTTTCGATTGGGTTTTTCTATTGGGTATCAAAACAAGATGAATCCGATGAAATAAAAAAAAAAAAAAAAAAAAAACGCCAACGACTTTTTAAGAAGATGAAAAAAGCACAGCAGAACTAAAAGCAAATGTATTCATATTTTGTATAACTTAGCATGATTATACGAGGGTCGGTAAATAAGTAAATGGGGTCTTCCGTTAAACGTGTAAAGATCGAAAAAGCGGAAAATGTAAAATTTTTCATACTCGTTCTTTAATTTCTAAGCCTTTTTGATTTACGATTTTTCGAATCCCTGTAGTAAAGAAATGGTTTCGGTATAAAAATGACCGGCCCTAGGTGAGTCCATATGGGACCGATCGCAAATTTATATGAACCGCCACCGGTCTAGGGTTCACCTCAATCGGACTCGCCCTCTTCTAGTCCCAAAATGAGCGTAGGGTGAGTTCGTTTAAGCTTGTACTTTGTTGTTGTCTGCTTTAAGTCCTCAATCTGATTGTTGAACCACCAAAGGTTAGTTAGCTCAATGGTTGAGACTCTTGCTCAGCAACCGCAACCGGGTTCGATCCTTGACTCGGTTGCAAAGCGTTTTCTTTTCAATATTTTAAATAAATTTTTTTTTTTTTTTTAATAGTTTTGAAACAAAAAAATTTCTAAGTAGTTTTACGCATGTTTCACAAAAACTTGAGCATGATTAACAAATAAAATTTGCTTGTTTAGCGTCATGGTCAAGACGCCGACTTACCAATCCAGAGTTCAGCGGTTCTCGAGGCTCGGCCGAGGCGAGAAAATCAAAAAAGAAGTAATAATTCTTTAATTAAAAGATTTCAAAAAACAAATTTAAAAAATAAAAAATAAGAAATAAATAAGTATTCCAGTCCTGACCTCTTTAGGACCGACCCGCGGTCGACCCAAGGTCGGTCCCAAATACTACAGGGAGTTTTCGAGGCAATTAGGCGTTTGATGGAAGAGCCGTAATGAGAGAGAAAGACAGAGCGAGAGAGAGAAAAAGAGAGAAAGAGATAAAGAGAGAGAAAGAGAGAAAGAGAGAGAAAGAGAAAGAAAGAGAGAGAAAGAGAGAGAAAGAGAGAGAAAGAGAGAGAGAAAGAGAGAAAGAAAAGAAGAGAGAGAAAGAGAGAGAAAGAGAGAGAAAAGAGAGAAGAAAGAGAGAAGAGAGAAAAGAGAAAGAGAGAGAAAGAGAAAAAGAGAGAAAGAGAGAGAAAGAGAGAGAAAGAGAAGAGAGAGAAAGAGAGAAAGAGAGAAAGAGAAGAAAGAGAAAAGAGAGAGAGAAAGAGAGAAAGAGAGAAAGAGAAAGAGAGAAAAGAGAGAAAGAGAAGAGAGAAAGACAGAAAGAGAGAGAAAGACAGAAAGAGAGAGAAAGACAGAAAGAGAGAGAAAGACAGAAAGAGAGAGAAAGACAGAAAGAGAGAGAAAGACAGAAAGAGAGAGAAAGACAGAAAGAGAGAGAAAGACAGAAGAAGAGAGAAGAGAGAGAAGAGAGAGAGAGAGAGATAGCAAGAGAGAGCAAGAAAGAGCAAGAGAGAGAAAGTGAGAG
The DNA here is from genome assembly GCA_020466095.1 of Chlorops oryzae. Lineage (NCBI taxonomy): Eukaryota > Metazoa > Arthropoda > Insecta > Diptera > Chloropidae > Chlorops > Chlorops oryzae. The sequence goes on along the minus strand of CM035806.1, from coordinate 10,349,623 downwards.
CAAGAGAGAGCAAGAGAGAGCAAGAGAGAGCAAGAGAGAGCAAAAGGCCTGTCGAATTTGGAATTTGTTGTTGTCATGCCCACTTTTTTCTTGGAAGAATTATGGCTCAACTTCAAGCTGATTGGAAACTTGTCATTCTGCGGTTATATAAATTCTCTGAAAAATTCTTAAAGCTCCATTGCAAAAAACAAAAGGTTTCTTATGTTTTTTGGGTGGGCGTTTCAGACTCTCTACTCAGCAAAACATTTCCTAGCAACTTCTAAGTGAATCTTCAACGGATGTCTCACACTGCATTTCAAGACTAATCAATCATCCCTCGTATAGACAATGAGAACAAGAAGAGACGAATATGAAAAACTAATCTACAAATCGCAATAATGAATGGAATTCGGTAGCATCATGAGTCGTGAGTTTGTTTTGTCATTGTATTCGGGCGGCTCGCTTGCGACATAAAACTTAACGGAGAGCCCTGCAAGCAATTCAGTCGAAAAGAGTTCACATCGCTTGTCGGTAGTAGCAATTGAAATCGGTTACAAAGATTCGAAGAAAACAAAAGTCAAAATAAAAGATCACTCAAAACACGAGCGAAATTCCTTCAAACGAAAAGAAAAAGTTTCTTCTGTCTCAAAAATTCTGAATGAAAATTTCCGGTACCATGAGTTGGCATGGATTACAACAAAGCAACAACGTTTTGCTGGTTAGTAATTAATAAATTGCCGTCGATTTTATACACAAATTTTCAAAGATAAATGATTAATGGACTGTAATATATACAATATATATATTTTTATTTTTTTTTTCATTTACTATTCCAATATCGCTAGTCGCTAGCTTTCTTCATTATCGGTAGCTGTGTTCTTTTACCCGCTTCAGAAGCATCGCCTACCGCTGAATTTCGTCCACATATTGTCGATGAGCCCGAATTCATAATAAAAGAGGAAGTGATACCCGATGCTGTAGATAATACGACACAGAAAATCATACGGGTTAATCTCTTGGGACTGCCGGCTATACGGGCCGATCCATCTGACAAAACCGAGGACTCCGAATTGTTCGAGATAAAAGCTTTGTTGCCAGCCAATCGCAATTACACAAGTCCGAAGCGCATGCGTCGTCCACGTCCTCGAACGAAGCCAAACGATGACAATTTAGAGGCTGCTGCATCTGACATATTGCCCGTCGTTCGGTTACCACCAAATGGAAAATCGCAGAAACCCCGTCACCAACCGTTCCATAAGAAGAAGCGATTGCATTTCCTGTACAATCAGGAGACACCCGACGGTCGTGCCGTCAGTAAACGTTTGCGTGTTCGCGTCGCTCCGGGTGCGTATCCCGTCTACTATGCCGTCTCAAAAACGAACGGCCGATTTGGAAAATATCCAATTAAGGGATTTAACAACGAGCGCGATTTTAAGAAGTACCTTTACAAGAGCAAGCTGGAACCAATCGAACTGGCTGATCGACAAAAGAGTTGAAATTCCTTAAAAGAAAAAATTTTTTTTTTTTGTGATAAGCCGAAGGGATTGTGATGATCGACAGGAATATACAATTAAGAAATTATTGCCTTTGAAATTTAATTTTTTTTTTAGATACCAACAACGACGTCCTTTACATATACAATACATGTAATATATAATATATTATATATATTATATTTGTTAACATAGTTATAAGTTAAAAGTTTCCGTGCCACAAATAAATATAAGACTTCATTTTACTCTAAACATATTTACCTATGTATTTATGTATAACAATATGTGAATCGACTTCCTGTCAGATGAAGTTTCCATACTCTGAAGGATCTTCACTCTTTTATTTTTGCGTGTCTCCGTTCGGCATTCATGTCGCATCATGAATACTTTGACCGAGAATCGAATTGTATTACAGTGTACTCTCTCTTAAGCGGACACCGACGGGATCGAAAAATATGTCCGCTTAGGAGGAAATTATTTGTGAAACAACAATACTAGAGCATTCCCAAAAAGTTGCTCATTTTATTTCTCGCAAAATCAAAAATAAAAAAACATTACATGAGACCACTTTCTAGGTTGAATCTTTTCTCCATGTCTGGAGTTCATTTCGATGAAATTTTTTAAGTTTGTTTCGCAACATTTTCCGAAACGTTAACTCATGTTTAACTGACTTTTGCATGAACGCAACAATATAAATGGGAATTTCTTGTTATGGGGCTCTCTCCAGATCTGTCAGAAATGAAAAACTTCATATAAAACAACGCTTCAGAAATGAATCAGAAATTTTCAGAAGTGTTTCTTTATATGAAGTTTTTCATTTCTGTTTCATTTCTGACAGAACTGGAGAGAGCCCCTATGGGTGAAAATTTAGCTAAGGTCGATTTTCCAGAAAACACTTTTTTGAGTACTTTTATGATTGTCCTAGAATTTCATCGAAAAGATCTTGAGAACAATAACAGCTTCAGATGGAAGTTGTGCACGAGGCAGCATTAAAATATCTCTATACATACACTCAAAAAATTGCGTCGTAGAATCTATTATATCCGCAATTGAGTAGGTCCAATTGCAAGATTTCATAGATTCTACGACCGCTTTGCAGTAGTTTCTATGATGAGGAATGTCATTGATTTCAACGATATATAACGTAGATTTAACGATATTTTATCTTAGGAACTATGATGTTATTTCATAGGAACTACGATATCAAATCATAGGAATTACGGTTTCAAATCTTGAAATACATTTCGATAACTTCTTAATTTTGATATGAATTCTTGTCGGCGGGTTCGATTCCTGCTCCAGCGAGCGTATTTTTTTTTTTTTTTTGAAAAGTGGATAATTTAACATTTGGGCCAAAATTCTTTTTAATGCCTTCACTTCTGTCCCTGTCAATGAAAATCAGTTTTTCTGAAGGAGCAAACCATATTAATAAAAAATTAATTTTAACAAAAAATTTATGAATAACGAAATAAAATAATCTAGTCGAATTGAAAAAAATCAATGATTAACAAAACTAAATTTATTTCCTTCGCAAATTACGGTAACATTGTTGTCTTATCTTGTCTTGTCTTGCCAAACACGACAACAATGTTACTGTAATTTGCGAGTAAACAAGATGGAAGTTTGGTAATATTAGATTTTTTCCAATTGGACTAGAGTATTTTATTTCGTTATTCATTAATTTTTAGGTAAAATTTATTTGTTATTTATTTGATTTGCTCTTTTACGAACACTGATTTTCGTTGACAGAGACAGAAATTTAGGCATTAAAAAGAATTTTGGCGAATTTACATTATTTAAAAAACTGAGAAGTTGAAGATCTTACCAAAATTTGTATGCTTAAAAAATTTAAAAATAGATTCTATAGGAATATCTTGAAAGAGCTTGTGCGTGACGTTTTGGAAGGCGCAATGAAAGCAACTCTATTTATTTGGTTGGCAACTTACTTTCTGTTTCCCCGTAATATTTGCCTTGAAATTTACTTGCCTGTTTTATTCTCTATTTTTCCACAAATTATTTTCTATTTGACAGGGTTCGAGAACTCGGACCTTCCAGATTACAAGTCTAGCACATTTCAACTACGCCATCGCGTGATATGATTTGAGCTTGCTAGTTTTATTATATCAATATAAGTAGAGAAACAGTAGAAACTATTAGATTGACAGTAGAACTTATTGTATTTTACGTAGATTCTATTATATTTCTCTACGTCTTCCTATCGTAGAAACAACGATGCAAAATTTTTTCAGTGTACCGAAAATGTTTACAAATATTTACCGGCTCTACTTTTTTTTTTTTTTTACTTTTTATAAAGTTATGATCAATTTCCATTGAAAAAATTCTTTCAGGAAAAAGAAAGAAAAGAAAAAAAAACGTTAACTGAAGTCGGGCACAATATTTTTCTATTATTTAAGCGATTTTGGTTTAATTTGGATCGGATATTCTCAGCTAATACGTAATTTGGTCGTCCCAATTTATCGATCTTACGAATAATTATTTGAATTTGATATTCGATGTTCAAAGTTTTCGCTATAAAAATAGGTAAACGAGATTTCTTTGTTCGTAAATTATTTTAAATTTTTATATGAGCTGCGATGATTTAAGTCGCGTCCAACAAAACAGAGTAAAAAAAAAAAAAATTTCCTATGTATAAGTACATAAAACGCATGAAGCATTTTTATCCATATAATTCCGTCGTTGTTCGCATCGAAGATGACTCCAAACAATGAGGAAAACAATCAAAAAATTAATGTGAATATCGAAAAAACAATATGTATATACAATACATACATATACATATTGTGCTCACGCCTGAACTTGAACCGCCTTTGAACCGGCGGTGTCTAGAATTTTATCGCGAAACAAAATATATTTACGTACCTATGCTCGTCAGTCAATTTTTATTATTATTATTATTTTTTTTTTTTAATATTTCCAAAGTTCAGTATAATTATCTTTTTATTTCGTAAGAAAAACGTGCCTAATTGCACAAACACGACTGGGTTCGTTGGGTAGTTACATACAAATTTAATTGAGTTAAAAATAGTTCTCAATGGCTCATGATGAATGCGCGCCGTCAGTTATCAAAATTTTCCGATACACCACAAACAGTGAACAAAAAATAATAATGAAGGACCGGAAGAGTTTTTGTGAGGTCAAAAAAAAAAAAAAAAAGGAAAGAGCATGCATCAAAATTGGTTTCTGTGAAAGACTATTTAATTTGATTATTAAGTTTTTTTTTTGTGTTAATTTGTGTCTTATTCATTCCTGCTGAGAGCGATTACTAGATGCAAGTATTGAGAGTATTTGAACCAAAACGCTTAGAATCGACTAAAATCGGACTCTGAACTCGGAATCTCTTTAAATTTCATTTTCACAATTTTGCCGAATTTTCACTCGGCAAGCACACAAATAAATTAAAAATCCATCTCTCTGTCTTTGACGCTGGCTCGTTCGCACCAAATGCACACCTGGCTTTATGAAGACACATATTTTGGATCGTTTTCCACGCGATCCGATCCGATGAAGAATATTCGTGACATAAAATATTATATAAATATATAAAAGATATCACCTGGCGAATCCGCAAATGTTAACGGCCGAAAATATGACCACCAACATCTACCAGCTACCCCAAAAAGTCCTAATAAAATGTCCTTTGAAAAATTTTAATTAAAAAAAAATTTTTATATTTGTAGTTTTTAGTTTTTGATTTTTTGCGGTTGTCTTTATTATTACTTCTTCTTATTTTAAAGCACTAAAGAGCACTTCAATTAAAAAAACAAGTAAGGGTGTTATAGTCAGGCGAGCCTGACAATAGAATACCCGACACAGACACACATGTTCAAATAATTTTTAATATCAAGAGGTGTTTAAGGCCATGAGGCGCCCCATATACCGACTTTTGTTAAATTTGTTTATGAAAACCGCCCCTTTGCCACGCCCACTTTTCCAATTTTTGTTTAATTATAATCGGAGGCTTAAATATACGCTCAAATTTTAAGTTTCATTAAAATATTTCGATTTTAGAGCAGTTTTTGTGATTTTCGTAACAGACCCTAGTATTGGAGGTACCCCTGAAAATGACCCGATCGGGTCCATTCTTAAACTTAGTCTTACTCATGTCCCCTTGAGCACGCATACCAAATTTTGTCGGGATAGCTCAACTCCTTCGATAAGATAACTGAATACAGACAGACAGACAAACAGACAGACGGACATGTCAAAATCGAATCTCCTGGTGACGCTGATCATTTCTATATATATTTTGTATGGTCTATCTCGACTGGTTGTGGGTGTTACACACAACCACACAAACGTAATATACCCTCGACACAGAGTGTGTCGGATATAAAAATAATCATTTCTTGGCCCAAAATAGGTAAAGGCATTTTGTTCTTACAAACATGTACTTTCATGTTGGATCATAAGTAATGCTGAAATCCGCGATAAAACATCATCGTTCGGAGGAAATTCCATAAATATAGTTGCATTCAATGCCGCAAACGTTTCTCATGAACTTGAACGTTTGTTCAATCTCGTTCCACCTCAGTCTCTGTCTAGACTGCCTTTCCTTGAAAAAACAAACAAGCAAAAAAAAAAAAAAAAATCATCTTTCAATTGTAAAGCATTAATTGCAATGAGTAATTAATAAAAACAAATGTTTTTTTTTTTTTTTTTTGTTTAATAATAATAAATAAAAAGCCAACACAGACAAATTAACATGAAGATAAAAAGCAATCGAACATGACGAACAATAATTGATCGAATGATCGAACGGAGGAAATGTTTGAATTCAAATGGAAAATGTTCAAAATCATAAAAAAAAAAAATAATTAATAAACAATAAATAAATCAATAAACGATTTTGGAAGCCTCTTCCCACGCAATTTACAAATTGCCTACTCAATTAACGAAATCAAAAGCGTTTTTAATAGAATTGGAAAGCTTCATGCCAGCTGTCAAAATAATCGAAGCGCCGGCAGAAGATTCATTAATCAAAATCTGATTTGCTCATTTAATTTTCGACTTTTGAAATTCGAACTTGGCATTTATTAAGTTATTTAACAAGAGTTCATTTAAAAAACAAACAAGAACTGAAGAGGGAATTTTTTCGACTTTTTTATTCTCGTTCATAAAGAGCGAAATGCTTAACGAATTAAGTAATTACTTTTGATTATTTGATTTTTTAATTTATACCTACACATATTTTTTTGGTTCATTAAGTCAAAATTTTTTTACAGCTACTCATAATCTGTTGGTTTAATGAAATTGATTTTTTATGTATTGCATTTGTTTTCAAAATTACTAATTGCTCCAAACTGTGTAACCATTTCAGGTGTTTTTTTTTTTTTTGGTTCATTTAAGCACAATGTTTATTTTTTAATTGATAATGATTAATTAGTGATGAACAGCGGCGTAAGCAGGGCATGATTTTAGGAACCCCCTCTCTCCGAAATCCAAGGAAGCACAAAGAAATACAAGAAAAAAAGTCACGACACATATTTTATGCTTTAAAGGTTTCGAGAAATGTGCAGTTTTCTTCCAACCCGCCTCCTTCTGTGTGGCACAAAAAAAAAACCTAAAAATAAAAAAAAAGAAGTGCCAAATATTACAGCAACACTTTCAAAGGGTTAAAAAATGGAATCTTTATCAGATTTGCCAGTGAAATTCATTAATTATAGAAGGAAACAATTTTGAGGTGACCGAATGTTTCGGACAAAAGGACTCCAGTTTCTGAAAGTCCTCGACGATTATAAAAACGCCTCATACTTGGTTTAGTCGGATTGGCTCGAGATTTTCTTTTAGCGATCTAAAAAAAATTTGGCCGAAAACTAAGTTGCGCACTTACTTTTGGCTATATCTCGTAAACTGTTTAATATTTCTCTGCCCTTTCTATGACAAAGTTGAGTACTAGACTTAAACAAAATAATTTTATTACTAACTAATCCAAAAAAAAAAAAACTCCATCGAGAAGTTGGAAAATACAAAAATTTTCACCTTTTTTTAACTCTTCAGGCCCATAGCTTCCAAGCCGGTAATAACATTTTTTTTTTTTGAACATTTTTTGTTTTTAATATAGAAAAGCTACAAATTAACAATTATTTCAATACTTTAACTGCATCCGAACACTCTTTGATTCCGTTTTGCCACCTCAAAGCTCAAAATTTTGTACCAAAAAACTGAAGAAAAACTCAACATTACCGATTAGCCGATTGCCCTGGCAGTTAGTGCTTTAAGGGATTGATTATAACGTAAGGTTGTGATTGATTATAATAAATAAATAATAATAAATGAGGCAATATATATAAAATAAAATTATACACATGGTGTCCAGGGAACTTTCTGCAAAAATTCTAAAATACGCTAGCTTATTTTTAGGAGTTTTGGTTTTTTGTCCTTGCACCACTTGCCTAAATGGTTCAGTTATTGAGTTATTGAGCACTTTAAAGTAGGATGCATTTTAAAATTATATCTCTGATTTTCTTTGAAAAGTCTGTCAGTGGAATGTTGTGGAAAGTGGCCATGTCTGTTTGCAACACATCTACCTATGATTTTAAAAGATTGGGTGGAAATATTTTGAAAACCGTCTTGCAAAGGGATTTTTACTTTAGTTTTAGGAGGATGAAATTTTCGGAGGTATTTTCACTGGGATTTCGACATAATAAGAATAGAAAGTTTGCATTCAATTGAACAAATTTAATCGCAATTATTAATATTCAAAAGGAGATCCGATGGCCTCAAGATGTTTTATCAAGATATTTACAATTAAACCTGTTCAACATAAGACTTTTCGGTTGGAAAATGATTTCGAAGGTATGACATCACTGACTGATTATATTGTTTGGGTTGCTGAGAGATAAGCTATTGTCATCTCTTTCTTTATTTTACGTTCTTTCTTTTTAAAATGTTTCCCCATTTTACTTCCTTTCGTTCTTTAATTATATATTTATTCATTTATTCTATCGAAATTTTCGGCGAAAATCTACAAAATCTTTTCATATATTAGTGGGACTCATGCAGCTTCGCAAATTGTGGAAAATGAGAAATTTATCACACAATTGTCAAAATTTATATGAAAATTTACGATGGGAACAGTTGCGAAGGCATTTGCGAAGCTGCATGAGTACCACTATTGTATTTTCATATATATCCTACATTATTATTAAGTTCAATAGAAAATTGCCAAAAATGCCAAAATCTCGTCGTCAAAGGCTCTTTATCTCTTTAGTTTCCATTTCATTTCCGATATTTTCCCATGAGGAATTCAGATAAATTACACCAAGTGTACTCCCATCGCAATATTTGTTTATTTATTTGATTTCAATTCTTTCAATGCATCCATCGAACTTGAAATTTTACTTATCGCATTGGTCATCAATAGTTTAGCGAAGACATTTTCCACTCTATTTATTACTCGACTAAATTGAGTTTTGCGAGACTTTTTCGTGTTCTTTCAAGAAGACAAGTGACTGCGAAACAACGCCAAAAAGTGCACGAGCGACAAGGACCAAAGGAGGGGTAAAAATGATATAATAAATAAATGAAACAAAAACGAGATAGAAACATAAGAAAGAGAATGAGTCTGAAGACGAAAGACAGAAGACGGAAGACTGAAGACTAACTTGCGAATGCGACAAGAATGAATGTACCTATCTCAGATTCAGCTCGGTTGAGCGAAATGCGAAACTTCGCAAGTCCAAAAATGGTACAAAAAAACTTTCAAATCAAATTTAAGCAATACACAACACAAGAACGACAATGGCAACGACAACGACAACGACAGCGGGAACGAGAACGCGAACGCGAACGACAACAGGAATGGGAATGGGAACGGGAACGGGGACGACAATGAGAAAAGAAACATCAACAATGCAACTACTTAAAATGGTTGAAGGCAGAAAAAGGAAATAGGAAAGAATAAAAGGAAAAAAGGAAAAAAGTTCAACGAATTTGCAACGCAACTTACAAAGGCACAAGAGCGTCTTCTACAATGACAAACTTGGTAACATGTTGCAAAGTTGCAAATAAGCAGAAATTTTTTCATGTTTTTCGGATGCGAGTCAAGATTGCTTCTTTTGAAGTGTTTAAGCCGGATGGAAGTAATCGGGAACTTAAGACAGCAACAAAAAGAAAAAGAAAAAGAAAATGAGGAAACGAGATGAAGTTCCTCAAATGAACGTTTTTATTAAAAAGTTTTGAATTTTTTTTCTTTTTAAATTAAATCGTTCAATTATAACTTAACTCGCACAATTGAGGAATGAAATGAAGACGCTGAAAAATTATTTTCAGATATATTTCTTTCCAATATTTAAGACATACAATTTATAAGAAGCATAAGGCAGCATTCGTCGTGGTCCATATGTTATACGGCAATGTTAACCTCCCTCTCCCCGTTTTCGTGCGACTTCATAAGATGACCCACGCCTAAATATGAGCAGGCGTGGGTCATCTTCTGAAGCGTTCTCTATTGCAATATTTAAATACTTAAAACAAAAACAATACTTCAAAAATGTACGAATTTTTGGAAAACTTCTTCCAGCTCATTCAAATTTTTAGATGATTTTTGTGGACGAAAATCTCTTCAAAATCGCGCAAGCATTAGTCGAAGGATGCGGAAAGCCATCAAGCACTGAGATTTTATGTAGGATACTTTAACGCTTGAAAACTATGTATGTACCTTAGCACTCAAATCGAAATTGAAGCGAAAATTTTTGAAAATACAAATTTTCGAACTACTTTTAGGCTAAGTATATATGTACATACATATTTATATTTAACCTTCTATTCAACTTTTTGCTATTTAATTTTTTCCTTCTTTCTCTCTTTCTTTGCCATTTTATTTAGTTTCATCGTACAGAAAGCTCTTTGATGCTGTTGAAAATTCAATTTACCATTGGAACTACTACAAAACCCCGAAAGTATGCATGTATTTCCAATCAAAAACTCACTGCAAACTACAAAAGCTTCGCTCAAACTCTCAAATCCTCATGCTGCTGGACGTATCACTTAAAGAGAACGCGCCAGCCAAAACTAATAAGGAAAAAGCCAATTTGAATAGCCCATGGGCCAAAAAATTTTCGTTCATAACAAGAAAAAAAAAAAAAAATGTTTAAAAAAATTAAATAAAAATTCGTGAGAGGATTGCGGGTTAAAAGGACTAAAGGGCGGCTCCTCTAATTTATTATCAAACCGCAAACAGCCTTTGGGAGAAAAATCAAAATAAAAATAAAAATAAAATAAAATTCCGAAAATCAGACTCGGTTCTATAATACAACAATATTATGCACACGACTTTTATGTGAAAAGCATAGTTCAGTCGAAAGGCACACGCCCTCAATATGAAGTTAAGCCTTTGAGCATCATTGGGGCATAAGAAAACTGAGTACGATGAACACGATGTAGCCACAAATATTTCGAAAACCATAAAAACCAAAGTAGCGCTAAAGTGCAAAAGTTTTATGAATGAATTTTCGCAGTCGCCACCACAATCAGCCATCGGCCAACAACCAGCAAACCAGCTACAAGCAACCAACAACGAGCAATGTACGGCGAACAGCGAAAAACGAACAACCATCAGCCGACGGCCGACGGCACCGACGCTCAACCGAACTGAGTTAAACAGAGTTGGGGAAAAGTTGGACATAACTAAACAGATGGAGGCCGTTTTTCCTGAGTTGAAAATTTCCATTTTTTTTTCCGTTTTTTATTTACTCCTTTGGCGACCACACATCAACATCACGAACAGCTCCAGCGACCACATCAAGCATCAACATCAACATCGACATCGGCATCAACATTGCCGGCATTGAAATCAACATTTAAGATTACATGCTGCAACAAAATGGCGTAAAAAGTTGGAAAAAGTTCTGCGGCAAGAGTAAGCATGCTTTGCTTGCGATTACCATGAGGTAAGTTACCAGACAACATAACGCGAAAAGTTGAGTTGAGTGGAATATGCAATTGGGTGCTGCGGGGGGATATGAAAGCTATTGCGTTATTGATAAAGCTACTCGGAATTGTGTTTGTTTTTTCTTTCTTTCTTTCTTTTTGTTATAACTTATAAGCAGTAGTTAATAACAAGTAAGGGTGTTATAGTCAGGCGAGCCTGACAATAAAATACCCGACACAGACACATATGTTTAAGTAATTTTTAAAATACGCCCGAAAAGCAGGACCCTTTTAAAAGAATATTTTAAAGATTTTTAAGACCATTAGGGGCCGCATATAGCGACTTTTGTTCAATATCTTAATGAAAACCGCCCCTTTGCCACGCCCAATTATCAACATTTTTTAAATTCTCATCGGAGGCTTAAATATGTACGCTCAAATTCTAAATTTCGTTCAAATATTTCGAAAAATACAGATTTTGGGGCAGTTTTGAGATTTTTGTGACAGACCCTAGTACCCTTAAAAATGGTCCGATCGGGAGTGTCAAATTTGTTCTTACTTATGTCCCCGGCAACGCACATACCAAATTTTGTCAAGATAGCTCAACTGCTTCGATAAGAAAACTGTATACGGACAGGCAGACAGACGGATAGACAGACGGATAGACAGACGGATAGACAGACGGATAGACAGACGGATAGACAGACGGATAGACAGACGGATAGACAGACGGATAGACAGACGGATAGACAGACGGATAGACAGACGGATAGAGCAGACGGATAGACAGACGGATAGACAGACGGATAGACAGACGGATAGACAGACGGATAGACAGACGGATAGACAGACGGATAGACAGACGGATAGACAGACGGATAGACAGACGGATAGACAGACGGATAGACAGACGGATAGACAGACGGATAGACAGACGGATAGACAGACGGATAGACAGACGGATAGACAGACGGATAGACAGACGGATAGACAGACGGATAGACAGACGGATAGACAGACGGATAGACAGACGGATAGACAGACGGATAGACAGACGGATAGACAGACGGATAGACAGACGGATAGACAGACGGATAGACAGACGGATAGGCAGACGGATAGACAGACGGACAGACCCGTCTTAATCGAATAAAGTAAATATGCACTGCAAAAATGTGTGTTTTTTCCAATTTTCTTCTCTGTAAATAATTTTTTTGTGAATTTCATAATTTTCAATTATTATTAACCTTGTTATGTTTCAAACTAACCACAAAAAAAATTAATTTCTGAAAATTTCTTTAACAAAAAAAAATTAAAATCATATTGTTACATTTAACAACTTCAGTACAAATTTTGAGCTCGTTTTTCCATTAAAAATTCGAAAAAAATACCAAAAGGTAAATTTTCGCTGGTTTAATAATTTTGGTTATTTCTTAACATTCCAAAATTTCTAAAAATTACAACAATTAAAATATTTCATACCTATTTAAGAATTGAAACACAGTGAAGAAGTCAGTGAAGACTGAATGTATATACATTTTGTATGGTCTATCTTGACTGGTTCTGGGTGTTACACACAACCACACAAACGCAATATACCCCCGACACAGAGTGTGTCGGGTATAAAAAAGAAAACGGTTGTGAAAGGCAGTCGAAATAAGAGCGTCTTTCAATAAAGAAAAGTATCTGAAGGAGGGAAGTAGCATAAACGAAAAGCTGCTCGTTTGTACCTTTTGCTATCGTTATTCGAGGATTTTCTTTCATTTCATTGCCCATCATTTAATGTACTCTTGTTAATGCGAAATAATTTTATCAAAAAGATTGCAGATTATATTTGAATTAACAAATTACAGAGCCTATACAATATATATATATATATATATGTATATATATTAAAATGGAATAAATTTCACAATAACACTTCTTTGATCTCATATTTTGCCTTTAACAGTTAATTTCCTGCAATTATGACACTTTTACATTGAATTCCATCCGATGGGCTGCAAAATCAAATGAGCTTAATCGTGATAAATGAAAGCTTAAGTCCATCAATCGAATTCATCATCAAACAGAAATGAAATTATAAAGGAATTTCCTCATATACATACATACATATCTACTTTGGAGATTATTCTGTATTTGCTTTGCGTATGAGCAATGCACGTTCCACATACGTCCCGCTGTTCTATGAATTTCTTGAAATTAAAACCATAAATTAACTGCGGAAATAATTACTCAAAAATGCTGAAATTAATTAACACTTTCGAGCACTTCATTTTCAATATAATTCCCAAAACATATGCACAAGCCCAAACGCATACTCACACACACACACACACACAAATCCACACAGGCACACCGCACATAGATATGTTATATGTATGCATTGAATGGGGATGTTCTTCAATCTGTGATGCACATCACAAAGGACAAAATGAAAATTATTCAAATCTGTTTATAATTCATTAAAAATTTTTAATTAGATTGTTGTTGCTGTTATTTTTCGTTATTTCGTTCGGTCGGTAGCTGGTTTTTTTTTCTGTTTTTGTTCCATTTTTCTGCATTAGTTGTTTCATTAATAGTGCAAATATATAATTTCGTTGTTGCTGGCATTTCTCTGTATGGAATTTCAGAACTAGTTCTCCTTTGTGCATAAGCTGCATCCATAATTAATGAACGTGAATGGCATACGCGCTGTGCTGTGCTCTGCTGTGCTCCGCTGTTCAGCGAAATGTGAAGAAGAAGTTGCTGCATTTAATCGCATATTAATGTAGAGCAGAGATGTGCTCTCTAGTATGGTCTTGTAATGTGGCACGCGCTTACAGATGCATTTTAGGACAAATGAGTCCTTTTCGAATATAATCATATGTATGCGTGTATGAGTTTATTAAGTAAGCCTGTGCAACAGGGAAATGGTTTGTGATGCTGCTGCTGCTAGTGCTGCTGCTGCTGCGAAGTGTACTCAATCAAAAAAGCACACAAAAATAAAGCGTGCAACAAAACCTTGGGAAACCAAACCAATTGGAATTGTAAATTTCAAGACCGCAATTAAAATGGCTGCACTCTCGATACCACCATTACCAGTTAGCCGACGAGGAGAGAAAACGTGCGAGAGAGAGAGAGTGTAATCGAGTTGAGCGAGTTGTGCGGAAAAATGAGTTCAACAGGGGTCAAATATAAAATTTTGTGCAAAAACAAAAACTTTAAAAACTTGCTTCTCCCACTTTGAAAAATAGAAAAAGAAAAACATTTTTATAGCTTCGCATGAAAGGACTTTAATGTGTGCATACATACATATATATGAAAAAAAAAAAAAAACGGGATAAATAAATCGAAATTAATAAGACAAAAAGCAGCTGAAAATGAATGCTGTGCCATTTGTCATGGTTTGAGTGAGTAATTTGTCTTCGAATAGGGACAAGCGTCGGAGTAATTTGTGATTAAGGTTCGATTGCCGCAAGCACTTTTGATTTTGTTTCTTCCTTTCGGCTTCTCTTTATTCAGTGTTCGGGAAAAAGTAAAGTTTCTCGTTCAAAACGAGCTTCTACAAATCCAAGAAGAGACAGAAAGGCATGCTGGAAAATTATTTATATCAATTTTTGACAAAAAACAAGTGGACCCTTAGATCGCGCCCACCTTGCATAGTGAGTGACAGAATTTAAAAAAAATTTTATTTTCGCTTGTTCTGCTATAAAGATTTTATATCCCTACGCGATTTCTGACTTTCTATTTGCTAATGCAAAATTCAAAATACAAAATTCCAACCCCAAACAAGGAGCCCCCGAAGTTGAAGGTACTCACATTTTTCTCAATTTCATCGCGAATATTTGGAAAACGTTTTCGCGCTGGCCTTGAGCTTTAGAGATTAATGCAGGTTTTTCTGTTTTTTTTTTTTTTTTCTTTATGCTCGCCACAGAATTTTTTCGTAGTTTAATGAAGTGTCAAGTTGGATTATTCGAGATTTAATGCTGCCGAATGTTGACGTGATGACCGTTTATAATGGGCACGACAAGCCAAGGGATTTCATGAAAATTTGATTGGAAAGAAAATTTAATATACTTATAGGTAGTAAATATTTGTATTAAGTTTAAACAGCGATATTTAAGTAGCTTTAAAAATTCGAGTATGAAATTTTTGCACTGATAGAAATATTCCATTTATGCATAAAGAAGAGCCCTCTGGAAATTTTGCGTAAAAATGTTTGACAATTTTCCGGTATGATTTCAAAGAACAACATTCTCAAGAGGCTTGCAACTTTTATCATTTAAGCCCTATTTTTCAATTGGATAAATAATCTATGTATATGGATTGCTTCTGACATTATTTGAAGCTCGAAGCATTAATAAATAAAATTAATTTCTTGGTACTAGCCGAAGTTGAATGTTCATTGAATATGCCATCAGCTTTCAGAGCACTTATCGTTATTTCTCATAAATCTCGAGACTTGTTTGCACATAAGAAAGTTTCAATATAATAAGGCTCTTTAGGCAACAAAACGGACTGATGACTCACGAGACGACTTACGAAGTGACGAGATATGGCCATATCTGCCAATCGGGGATGCCGCCAGCGGCTTGTCTTGAACAATTTTTTATTATTTTTTTTTAATTCTTTGAGAAAATAAAAATTCAAATAAATTTGCAGCTAATTCTGCGACCCTCGTAGGTATTTTCTTAAACGTTTCAAATGCCGAAGAGCGTTTATTATTGAAGGATTTGGCCCTATCAGGAACGAGTGATTGTTGGAATGAGAGGAAATTTAGACATCGCACAAAATTGTTTATCAGACAACAATTTTAATGGGCATAATTTACCGAATTGTCGAAATTTGCTCCCAGTGTACAAAATATGCACATTTTAATTTCATTTACATACAATATGACTTTTATATGCACTCATTCGATGTATGAAACGGACTCATAATTGACGCCGTTGACAAGAACAGAAACACGCTCTTTGTGACTCATAAATGAGCTCATTATGAGGACTCCGACATCAAATTAAGAGTCATATAAGATTCCTTTAGGACTTAGAATCTTCTCTGGGCTGCTTGAGTGCCATTAATACTGCTATTAAACAATTTCCAGTTCTTTTTATAAAGACTTTGAAATTTTTTACTTTATTTTTAGAACAACATTTTTAATTGTGATATACTTTGATGATACTTTACGTTTATGCTTTACGCTGTTACAGCGGCAAACCATCAGAAGTATCAAAAAGGACGATGCGTGTGTGTATGACTTGCTCTATCTCCCAAACTACTTTTGTGCCAATTATTAAACTTATATAGTATGTTTTCAACATTTTAAGCTTTAATTCGAAAAAAAAAAAAAAAATTAAAAATGGCTAAGTTGTTTAAATTAAGCTTTAAAGTTCTTACCTCCGATTTTACACTGAAAAAAAATTTTTTTTTTAATTTTTCCAACATTATCAAAAATCTCAATAATTTTCCTTTACATACCGTTACTTTTTGTGTTTTGCAAAAACAATTTTTTATCCGAAAATTTGCATGCAAAAAAAAGCTTATCTTTATTTTCGTCGATCTTTGGAAGCGTATTACCGGCTCCATCTCATATGGAGACTGCTTACATGCCTTTTGCAACTTGCCGTCTTTTAATTGACCAATGGGCATACAAATCTTTCCAGGATAGTTGGGAAAGTATAGATACTTGCAATAAGGCCTCTTGTAAGTCAAAAAATAACTGAGGAGCTCTTAAAGCTGCCTAAATACCGCCTTTCGGTGCTAGTTGGATTACTGACTGGACACTGTTTGATTGGTACACACGCAAGAAGACTGAGAGCGCCAGCTTTTGATTTTTGTAGAAGTTGTCGAGGACGAGGAGGAGAAAGAAACCCCTCAGCACCTGCTCTTACATTGCTCGGACTTTTCGAGGCTAAGACAAAAATTCTTATGGGGTTATTTTCTCCACTCGCTTTCTGAAATTGGTCGCATCGACCCTTTCAATATATCGAGCTTCATTGAAAGCACTAAATGGTTTTTAAAATAATAGATGTCCGTATAACATGCATATATATATCTGAGAAGAGATAGGGTATCACAATGTACCTTCATGGTCTAAGTGCGCCCTAGGGGCGGCCCATCTAACTTAACCTTGGAAGCGTATATCTCGAAAACTAAGAGCAATATTTAACCCCTTAATTCATATCCTCTAGAGGTACAATTGAGCCAAATATGAACAAATTTCAAAACATCAACTTCTTTTCGGTGTCCGTTTCACGTGGAATGCCCAATTATGTATGTACAATGTACATATTTTGAAAAAATTTTGCTTTAGTCACATTTCATGTGCCTTAATTTTGATCACATATTCCGAAGTTTCGCTTTAAGTGTCAGTAAATTAAAATTACATACACGATAAAGCGCTTAAGTAGAAAAACTCGAATATCTTAAAACCAGAAATATCGACTTAAGCTACCACAGATAAATTTATATTGACTATCGCATTTCAATAGAGTTTTCCCATGACCGATTCCTGCTCGTATGCAGGATAAACAAACTGAATGGCATGGAAAATTCATAACGAAAAAAAAAAAATGTTCATTCTAACCCAGTCTCCGCATTTTATTTGAAGCGTAAATTAGGAAAATATTTTCGTAAGGCAAATTAGCGAAAATAAATTTGGCGAATAACAGATTTACAGAGTTAAAGCTTTAAATGGTTTGACGATTTAAAATGTAAAATGAACCTTTAAAATGTTGCGAATTGTTCACAACAGCCTCGTTATTTTCATTGGGGAGAATAGTGTAGACAACGTGTAAACACAATGGGGAAACTCACGATAGGATACGAGTACGAAAATAATAGAAGCGAACAGCATTGCCTGACCGCACCTCAATAAATCATTTAAAGTGTGACTAATTAAAATGAATTTTCACACAAAAAAAAAAAAAAAAAAAAAAAACGACTTTTGCGAACAGAGATACAAGAGCAGACGATACAACACCCAGTAGGAAATATTGAAAACAAAAATGATTTTAAATTAATAAATCTGCAATTAGCAATGCAATGCATAAAACATAAAAACGACTATGTTTCCATCAGAGTGAATGATTGAATGATGCCAATCTTATTCGTTTGGGGAAAAGGGAAAAAATTGTGCTTTCGAAAACATCTGATTTTCCTCACCCTTTTTCACACCAAATGATTTAGGCTAGGTTAGGTTGGGTTATTGTAGATGTCACCATTAAGGGTGACACACTTGGGCCTCACATGGGGCCGTTGCGATACCACGAATAATGGAAAAATAAAGAAAAACAGAAACAGAAGAAACGACACAAGAATCCACGACCTCAGCTGGGATTTGAACCCAGAGCCTCTTGCTTCGTAAGTTGGCATCTCAACCAACTTCGGCCTCATAATAGTTTTATATTTCATTCGTTCACCAATACTTAGGTACATATTTATTTATATTTTTGTTAATTTCTTTTTTTTTTCATTTCAACAGTAATATAAGTTTGTGAGGCTCTGTGGAAGCTTACGTAGTAAAAAAAAAAATCATCTAAGTTAAAGCATCTGGCAGCACTCATAGCACAAATTGAAATCAGCTGATTCGCATTGGCTTAAAAAAATTTAAGAAAAATCTGTTTTCTACGGCTCCTTCTGTTGGGATATTTTTCATAATATTTTTTTTTTTTTTTTTACTAAACACGTTCATAGAAAATGCAATAAATAAATGAAATCAGCTGATTGATTGCTGGCGTATTACAGCCTTATGCAGCGAAAAGAAAAATTCCATATGAATTCATCGTTGATGATATATCCTCAAGGGTAACAGAAGCCACAGTCACAGACGACAACAAAAACATAGACGCTAATGCCAATGCAAATACGAATAAAGGCTGAACCTGAAACTGAAACTGAAGTTCATCCTCTAAGCACATCCGTAAATACATAAATGATTCAGCTATCCCAATGTCCACTGCGAAAAAACAAACCACCACAACATTCCATGGCTTTGAGCAATTTATCAAAGTAGCGCACAGTGCAAAAAATACGCCCCCATTTTGAGCTTAAATCACTGTGCAAATACAAATGCATACGCACACACACACACACACACGTACGCACAGCTGCACAGGCCTCATCTACAAATTTACAGCCCTAGTCCTTGCTGTTGTTTTTTTTTTTCATTTGATTTTTATTTTTTTTTTTTTTGTAGATTTTTCTTTCCACTCAACTTTGCAACATTATTTTGCAACTAATGGCGCTCATGAATTATCCAAAGAATAGTAAAAAACAAACCAAAAAAAAAAAACAATTGCGAAAAATAAAACATTTACAAATGGCCACTTCCGGTATTCGCTCGTCAGTGTTCGCACCTAAACATGCATAGAGAACCCCGATGGTCACACTCATTACGAAAGTGCGTCCTGTGTTCCGCGTTCTGCGCTATTTCTCTGCCCAATGAAACGTCACTAATGCACTCCGTTGTGCAGAGCCCGCCAAAGTCAAGGCAACAAGCTCCTTCCGCTCTCATTAACCCTGAAGTCGGAATCACAAGACGGACGGAGTCGTTTTAAGAGAGGGGGGAAAAAAGCACAAAACACCCAAGCAGCCAGTTGCTCCAGTCGTCGTCGTTGGTCATTATCTCATTCAGGGACAAACGAAGTCAAGCTACAGTCAAATGAAAAATTCGAATGGCGGCATCATGCGAAGGAAATGAACTTGAGTTTAACTTTCCTGAATGACCGTCTCAGCCAAAGTCGACGTAATTATAGTTGGCCTGTCGCGAAAGTATTTCCTCACTTGAGAAGTGATTTTCCTCAGCCCAATCGACGACTCTGAATCGAATGAGTGGACAAAAAAATAAAAATAAAATAAAAATCGAATTCTGTGCCTCAACACTTCAACACGGTTGACGGCGTCTGCTAAGAACAAGGAAAAAAAAAATACCTACAGAGTTGAAACTTCTCTTAAATCAGTAATTTAATGTTTCGCTCAGTCGTTGTCAAAATTTAGGTTAACGTCCTTTTTCGATTCGGTTTCTCTTGCGCACCTCTTCGCGAACCAATGAAAGTGAACGTATTGATATGTATAAAAGAAGTAGTCCCTTGTTCTTTTCTTAAAAAGTTGCTCTGAAACTTGAAGATAGCTTGAAACTAGTAAGAATTTTGGAATTCCGGTAAAGGTTATTTCATTAAAAGTGCGACTCGAAAAATCAGCTTCGCACATAATAGTTGAGCAACTCTGCTCTCGTTAGGTCCGGGGTATACATTGTTATGTGGGCAACTCTTCAATCAGAATTGCTTGGTCTAAGCCGGGTCTAAACTTAGGGAGCTCCCTATAACCTGGAACAAGTCTGAGGTAAGAGGAAATCATAAGCGCCTCTCTTTATAATATCATGGACTGGACTGAACGAATTTGCCATGAATCAGTGCTTAGTTGCAGAGAGATTTTTTTTGTCCCTTTTTGGTTAGACGGTTCTGCGGAAGAGATTTTTTTTTTTTAGTTTTGGGACATATTCATCTCGATTCAATTTTCCCATTTTACTCTTTGAGGCATTCGATTAACTTAAAGAGAAGAACTTAAGGCGACACGCCCCACAGTGGTATTTCTTCATACACAGAGAAAAAAAATCAACCAGAAAACTGATTAAATCAAAAGGAAAAACATACAAAACGGCTTCAACAAGGAAATTTTTATTTTAACAATTTTTCTTGTTGGAAAAAATAAAGATTTTCCTTTTGAATCAACCATATCGGGACCCCAATTTCGGTGGCTCGGACCTACACACTTTAAATTCAAAACAGAGCTTACTGTTGTGCCCCAAAATGGAAAAAAAAAACTGAACTTGGATATACTGTTACGCACACTTTTTGTCGCATTTATTGCAACCAAAATACCACTGTGCGCCGTTGATTTTGTTCCTATCACCTTTAACATTTAGCCGGATTCTGAATATTCCCATGGGAATTTTTCCCAGCGGATTTGAAAAAAAAAAATCTGCCTTTCTAAGGACACTGGGAAAGGGATATGAAGGGAGCAAGAATTTCGAACATTTTTAAGCAGAGGTGATCAAATTTTTCCTTTCTTTGGGGCTCGCTCCAGTTCTGTCAGAAACGAAACAGAAACGAAAAACTTCATATAACAAAACACTTCAGAGAATTTCTGATTCATTTCTGAAGCGTTTTTTTATATGAAGTTTTTCATTTCTGACAGAACTGGAGCGAGCCCCTTTGACGGTAAGAATACTTTCTTTTTCCATGGAGTAAAACTTCTAGGGGAAAAACTCCCGGGGAATATTTAGAATAATTTAGAAAAGGGCTAATTAAGACTTTAATGGGATTCATGGAGGCTCGCAAAATGTCGTCCTAAACTCTGCGATCGCAAATTTTGTGACGTTGAATGAACGAGCCTTCGTAGGCGCTTCGCAAAACTTATATTTAGTCATATAAAAATTCATTAATTTTACGAAGTAAGGGGCTTAAACCCGGCAAAATGGGCAAAATTTCCTAATTTCCAAAGGCCTGATGTCCCACCCACCCTCATATCATCAAGGATTAAGCCCATTTCACCTTCCTTTTTCGGTTTGTTGAACACGATGGAGTCTATATCTTTCTATCTATCTATCGATATATCTATCTATCTATCTATCTATCTTGAAATTGATACTGAAAAATTGTAACAAGCGGGCGACATAGTCACTTAGCTTAATTTAGGTACGCTGAGTCCGATGGTATCATTGGTTTACGCATTTTTGTCGGGTTCGTCGCTTTAGATTTCAGGTGTTTGCACTGCGTATGAGTAATGTAGATTAAGCATACGGCGCGGCGTACATATGTCGCGTATGCTTAACCGCACAAACCGCACCCAAATTAGTAACTATGTATCCCGCTTGTTACAATTTTGAATTAGCACAGTGTTATTATTGAATTGAAAATCCTCAAGAAAATGTCCATGAAAATGATTAGTTCTGTAATAAGCTTATTAATTTAAAAGCAGCCCCCCCCACTCACACCGAAAATATATCTATTAAAAAAAAGAAAACCTGCCAAACTTCTTAGAAAGCTCTTAAGTAAATTAGTACCAAGCATTTGGATTCTTATAAATTTCATTTGTATCAACTTTGACGATAACTTGCCTTAGGAATTTCAAATACTTAAAACGAAAAGTACAAATGAAGTGGAGGCTCTTTAAGTTAACTTTTCTCTGTCTTGCGTTGCTTAAAAGCAAATTTTCATTTACGTTAGCATGCATCTTAACATTTACATTAATGAAAATTGAAGTTAAGTTTGTCCATTTTCAGGTAAAAGTCCTGATGACAAGCTAAGCAGCAACTATTAATATTCTTTGAATAGAACGTAAAAGAACATTAAGTTAATAGTATTTTGTCGTTGTGAAGGGATGGGGGATAAGCACTACACGACTGCCATTTCGCGCATAAGATTGACTGACAGAGAAGTACGTACTAGATTTCAAAGAAAATTCGAATAGAGCTTTTCATTTGCGAAGTGCTTAAAGCACAGTTTGACACTTTTGTCCTTTTTACGAAATTTGTCCGAATACAATTTTTCAAACGGTCATTGCCAGTGCTTCGGCACATATTGTGTGTGTGCGTATCTGTGTTCTAGTGTTGGTATGTGCATATACATACACACAAAACATGTTTGTGTGCGCGCGCCTGTGAATGTGCCTTCTTAGAAGCGAACGTTGAGTCTTTGAGCGCTCTCTTATGCGCTTCATTGAAGCACATAATTATCAAATAATTGGATGCGACACCAGCTGCGAGTGAGCGTTGAGTGCTTCGTTACTTTTTTCTCTTTTATGTTTTTAATTTTTTTCTATTTTTTTTTTTTTTTTTGCTCACAAGCAAGTTTAAGTGTAAGATGAGCTTCTTCTAGTTTCTTGTTGCTCTATTCGCAGGTTTCTTCCGGTCGTATATCCGTGCATTATTTCTCCATTGCAAGTGTTGCCAAATGTCGATTTTGATCAAGCGTGTTCTTGATTCAATTCTTTCACATTTTCAGCTGCGTCATTGATGGCAGGATTATTAAAACTCTGCTGCCCCAAATCCATTTATTTGACAAAAGGATGCGTTACAAACTATCCTCCCTTTTGGGTTTTATTTCATCTTGGAGTTCAATAGGATACGTTGTCTGAACTTAAGCGCAAATTTCTTGAAAAAAATTCGAATCGAGTCTTTTAATGACGGAGTTTTATGAGCTTCATTGCTTCAATTTAATTTCTCTTCATGATTTCGATTGATAAAATAATCAAAGGCGAGAGAATATATTTTCTTTTGATGATTTTTATTATTTCTTTCTTTTTGTGCTTCTTTATTTTGTCGCCTTCTAGAGAGTCGTATTATTTGCTTTGATGACTGAAATTGAACAAAACTTTCATCGAAAATTCAATTTCAAAATAAAGAATAAATTTATTTTTAATTAAAATAAAAAATCAAAAGTAATCCCGGAATGATCAAATTGAGGAAATATTCGCTTCAAAGGCAAAATTATTTTCTGTCACTAACATTTTTTTTTTTTTTTTTTGTCACTATATTTTACGAAATAATCCTCCTTTTGAAGAAAACAAAAAAAAAAAGAAAAAAGATAAACCATTTAATGTGGAAATTTCAATTTAAATGGCAAACTTAAGGGAATTAAAAAAAAACAACAAAAAAAAAAAAAAAAACAAAAGATGAAAAGCTTTAAATCAAGAGAAAAAATTTTCCTTTTATAAGCAATTTCCTTTTTACACATTTTCAAAGCTCTCAGCTCATTTTATTTTATACTTTAAGCTCACTTCATTCACATAATTCGCTTGGGTCGCTGAATGTCACTCTATTAACTGTCTTCTTTGCTTTCCTTCTCGTTTTCGTTCTGCTCTAAGATGGTTGCACTCTCGCCACATCCGTTTCCGGTTTCCTTTGAGCCGCACTCCAATGAAAATAGCAGCACCAACAACAGCGGCAACAATAGCAGCAGCAGCATCAGCAGCATCACAGCATCGCCAGCAACATCAAAACAATAATAATGGCGACTGTGGCAGTAATCCGCATTGTCTGCTTGTCGCCTTGATTAGCTGTCATCTCTTTTCTCACGCTGATTGTGAGTGCTATGCTGTGCTGTGCTGTGTCCTTTCAACACGCTAAGTTGCTACTTCCTATCAGAGTCCATTTGGTCCGTTTATATGGTATAGTATTTGTCTACTCCTTTTCGCATTTTTATTTTCTTATTTCATTTTTTTTTTGTTTTTGCTTCTTCTGTTTTTTATCCGCATGTCCACAGCTTGGAATGCTTCCACGGGAATTGCTTTGACTGTCTTGCCACATTGTATTTACAGAAAATCAACGCATTTGTTACGCTTTCAAAGCAATGGCCGCAAATAAACCGCTGCCAGACAAATACAACAAAACAATCACAAATACAATTACAAATAATAGTCGATGGCAAGAATGACAACGTCCGCTTCTCTGAAAGCTTTTTCTAAGTCCTCTAAGATTTTCACAAAAGCGGTCGGGTGGACGGGCGGACGGACTGCACGGAACGGGAATGAAATGCGTAAATAAAAGCACAAATGCATTATAGAAAAAAAGAAGAAGAAAAAAACAATAATAATTTAGAACGGACACGCAATGCTCTTACTAAACAAACACATTTAAAATGACATGTACACAAATAAGAGATAAACAAATACATCAACAAATGCACATAAGTACATACATAAGGACATACACACTTCAGAGCTTCATTGTCAGCTGCAATCAAATAAATGTCAATTGACCGCACAATGTCAGTGCCATTTTGCTAGCCTTTCTTGACTTTCTTTGCACCGGCTGGCTTTCACGATTCAGCAAGCTTTCGTTTTTAAGACTCTGTATATGCTAACCGTAGGGTAGGATTGACATCTCGCTTTGAGTAATACAAAGTTCTGACGGGTTCCGTCAAATCGTTAGCAGACTTTACGCATTTCCTTCCTTACGTTCCCACGGGTTTTTTTAACATCCAACTGGCCACCTTAAGAAGTCTTAGGAGTCCTAGGAGCGCTTCTTCTAACACGGCATCAATATTTTCTTGCATATCTTTTGCCTACATGAATATGTTGTGTGCGTGTCTATGTATATGTGTGTATTTGTGCATGTGAATGTGTGTTTTTGTGTGCTGAAATATATTATTTCAAACTTGCACTCTCTCAACTTTGTTTCGTTATGCACTTTCTAACTAAACAAAACGGCAACTTGAACAAAGAAAATCAACTCAAGAACAACAACAAAAACAACAAATAACAAAGAGAAAACGAAACAAAAACGAAACGAAATGAAAGTAAATAAACAAAGCAAGAATAAGTAAGCAGCGCGCAATGCATTCTTAAAAGCGAGCTTTGTATTTACAGCAAAGGCTTGCTGATTCAGGGGGAACCGGTGCGGAGAGGGCCGGGCCTCTCGTCACGGCTAAAATCTTTTAAAGTTTTACTAAAAAAAAAAAAAAACCGACATTTATTTCAGTCACGTTTGCGCAATTGCTAGCGTAGAAAAGACTAATACGTGCATTTCAGAGCTACATACATACATACCTGCGAACCCTTGAAGTATGCTTCGGTTATTGCAACTCCTTTTCTTCTAAGTTTTTCTCTCAAAAAATGAGTGGGGGGGGGCTAAAGACAAATAGAAAATTCGTATCTCGTCTGCAATATGTCTAGATGTTTAAACGGAATCGCAATAGTTTTGGCTGCGATTTCGAAGCTTTTCTTCCAATCCATGTCATTTGACTCGCTCTCATTTGTGCAAAATCCTTCGAAATCAACGCATTTCATGCTTGATGAGTTTCAACGTATTTGAAGGCTAAATGTATATGACTGTCATTCTAGTTCTTTGGGTTTTTTTTTTGTGTTCCTATAGATTTTTTCCTCGCCATTTTTTTTTTTTTTTGTGATTAAAGTAATTCTTCTATATTTTTATATAAGATTCATATATAGTTTGTATGTATATAAAATGGTTTTTTGTGCAGCCATGACGGCAGTCGGGGACGAACCCATTTTCCAGACTGACTGAGATTTTTCAATTGAAATTTTAATTCCAAATTATCCACTTATTTATATTTAGACTCTCAATGCCAGTAAAACTGAGAGAAAATTATCCAAGTTTTCACTTCCAATGAAAGCGTGTTCAATCAAATGTGCTCCAGGCGCTTGGAAACATCGTCGATACAATAATATTAATAGCACAAAAAAGATTAAGATTTATTTACTCAAGTTGTTTTCCCGGCAATTTTATTTTCGTTCAAGCTTTAGCTAAAGAAATTTTCAAGGGGAAATTCCGCAAAAAGCATCGAAATTTTTTTAATCTAAAAAACGCTTTCGAACTGTTGAACCAAAATTTATGGTTTTCCGAAAAAAAATGCTTCAAAAGAATTTTATAAGATAGAGGAGTGGAAGACTTATTATTTTTTGTTTTTTCTAGCCTATGGGAGAATAACTTAGTACCTATGTACTCGAATGAGAGAAGCCAGCTAGAAGGAAAACGTCGCAGAATAATTTTTGATTTAAATTAGCCGTGTCGCGATCGTGTTAAAGTCGTGGTTCACCTATCGCTTATCTAGTTATCTAATTTACTTTTTTTTTTATTTTTAATTCAATTCTATTGAACTAACAAACATTAAATTAAATAGAGCTAATTCATTTCCTACATAAGATCTAAAGGTGCTTAAACGCGTTCAACAAAATTTGTCAACATCAGGGCATCATCTGCTTTTGCCCGTATGTTGGTCATATCGCACCCCGGCAGCTAAAGAGACACAACACAAAATTTGCCATTTTTCAGAAAACCCGAAAAACAGAATGCATCGCAGTGACAATCAAATCAAGAAGAAAGGCTTTGCCCGGCTTTTTTTCGGTCTTTTATAATAAGAAAAACGGAATGGAATTTTTAAATTTGATAGCAATAGGACAGCAACATTGTTGCTCGTCAAATCCCAATGTTGCCGGTCGAATTTTTTTTCTGACCGTATAAAATGTAAAAGCATGCATCTTCAAACCTATAGCTCAACGATATCCGGTTAATGGATCACACTGGTATGGCTATGGAACCTTTGGTTCTATGCTTGGTCTCACATAACTAACCAGATAAACCCAACCTAACCTAATATATGTAAAATCAAATGTTTTTTTGTATAAAATAAGTAAAGAAAAAAACCAAAAATATTGAAATCTTTTAGCCTATTAAGGGGATAGTTTTAACAAGAGTTTGAATGAGAGTTACTGATGTTTTGAAAATTGTTCATATTTGGCTCAATTGTACCTCTAGAGGATATGAATTAAGGGGTTAAAAATTTTTGTTATATTGCTCTTAGTTTTCGAGATATACGCTTCCAAAAATCGACAAAAAGATAAGGTTTTTTTGCATGCAAATTTTCGAATTGAAAATTGATTTTTGCAAAAACAAAAAGTAACGGTTTGTAAAGGAAATTTATTGAAATTTTTGATAATGTTGGAGAAATTAAACAAAAAAAATTTTTTTTCAGTGTAAAATCAGAGGTAAAAATTTTAAAGCTTAATTTAAACAACTTAGCCATTTTTAATTTTTTTTTTTTTTTCGAATTAAAGCTTAAAATGTTGAAAACATACTGTAAAAGTTTAATAATGGGCACAAAAGTAGTTTGGGAGATAGAGCAATCCATACACACATGCCCCATATGATAAATAATCTTTTTTAAAGCCCAATGGAAAAATGTCTCTGCTATCCTCTTTTAGTTAAGTCTCTTGATGAATTTAAATGAAAACGAATCTAAAAAGTTATATTCTTTATATACATACATACCTATGTATATTTATGCAATATATTTATGCTTTTCATGAAACAAAGCTTAGCAACTCATATCAAGCTTTAAAAGGAATGACAAAGAAATATTTCCAACGAGATGCGACGCGTTGCAACGCGGTGGTAGCATTCTCCTACGCTATTTTAACTCCGACTAAGTGCACTACATTACTCCGATGCACACACGAAGCTTAAGCAAATTGTACGTGAGCAGATTTTCTTTATTTTTTTTTTCTTTATTTCTTGTCCTTTTTATTTTTCTCTTTTATTTATTTTTGTTTTTTTTTTTTTTGGGACGCAATCAGTTGTCGAAAAGATAGCAGACGCGAGGGCCTTCCAACTGT
Source organism: Chlorops oryzae (assembly GCA_020466095.1). Taxonomy (NCBI): domain Eukaryota; kingdom Metazoa; phylum Arthropoda; class Insecta; order Diptera; family Chloropidae; genus Chlorops; species Chlorops oryzae. The sequence goes on along the minus strand of CM035806.1, from coordinate 10,321,142 downwards.
ATATCTTCTGCGCTTACACACTTTCACTCGCACTGACACTCACACTCAAACATATGTACATGCACACTCGCATTGAACACAAAAAACATTCATATGCCTGCTTTGCCAGGACAAGAAATGCTTGAAGAATTTTCGAAATAGTGGCATCTTTTAACGAATGCTCAACCAAATGCCAACCAGTCCGAGGCGAAATAACATAAAAAAGAAAATAAGTAAAATAAATAAAAATGAGGGACACCTTCGCTCGCGTTGCTTTTTCACTTTTTCTTTCTTTTAATATTTTGTTTTTGTGATTTTTATTTATTTTTTATTTTTATTTTTTATTTTACTTTCTGAATTGAAATCTCGCCTCACCTGGCGAGCTATTGTGAATGCCAAAGCGTATTGCAGGAAAGAAGCAAATGTTGCAAAAGCACAAAAAAAAAAAATAAAAGAAATGAAATCTCTAACAAGCAATATTCCAGCTGCGACAAGAAAAAATTGCTTGTAGCCAACAAGGCAAGGAACATGTAGCTACGAACCGATTGCTGCGATATTCGTTTAACTCGACCTTAGGTACTGCCATACGCATACACCGTCATTTCTATAACGATTCACATAACCCAGGAAACATTTTTGATCTCGCAAAATTTTTCCTCAACTCGCCACGGCGATGATTTTACTCGCGCGCTACTCTTGCTTTCTCACATCACGGAAGAGTCGCCGTTGTTGAGCACTTTTGTACATCCAGAGGCGATACTAGATATATAAGAAAGATAATGAACAGAGTTCTCTGAAGTTACTCGGCATATGAGTAATCAAAATTTTGACCTTGAATAGCCACATGTGGTCTAGAAGGAGTGTAAGAAATTTTAACAATTGATTAAAATGGGAATATTGATCTATAATTGACCATAGGAAGGGCTCCTCGTCGGGCAGTTAAATGTGGAGTAGTGGTTATTTGTCAATGACAGCTCAATGTTAAAGATGACATTTTGAGGCATCGCTATGCATGGGTTGGAAAATTAATTGGCAGTGGTCCTAGTATTTTTGTGACAAGTCCGGGATAAATTAGTGAGTATTAGAAATTACTGCTGGGTATCTTTCGGTTATCACATATATCATCGGCTTAAAGTGTAAAGACCTTCTAAGTCCACTTTTGACCGATTCTCACATTTCGATGAAATTGTAAACACGGAGAAATCGGTGATGAGTAAGACTGCTTGGTCCAACTGTGATCAAAGTTCACAGCTAACACCAACAAGTGACTCCAACGCAGCTTTTGTATAGTCCACTGAATCGAATTTTGAAGGGACTTCCCATAGGACGAAAATAAACCATTCATATTTTGGTTTTCCTTCCTAAGCTTTAAGTCTTGAAATTGTTAGTTAGCAGGTTAACACTTTAAGCCGACGATATTTTATTTATGATTTTTTTGAACGTTTAAGTTTTGTTGCTGTACTTCTTGCACTTGATTTCCCTGTGTATGTATTTTTAAAAACTCTCTTAACGACACCGCGTCTGTCAAATAGAAACCACTGAATTTTATTTTGGTTTTTATATTCAAAGTTAAATTGAATTTGATCTTATCTGATAAATAGAAAGTTTCTTTTCCATTAGATCTTTAATTGAACACGTAATAGAGCAACATTTTCTATCCCCCTTCCATAAGAGTCGCGTAAACATCGACTTAACGTATGTAAGTTCATCCACGAATCATTTAAATTATTGCTCCCAGCCGGAAATGTCCCGGTGAAACAATCAATGATTTTCAGCATGACATTAGAGCCGCAACTCCTCCTGATTATACACCAACTTTCTAATGAAATTAACACACAAGCGGCATTGACAGTCATAAGAGCATATTGTCACGAGTTGGTCATCGAAAGTGGAGTAGATCTACTCCGTCGTATCGATACCTCTATCGATGACAGTGCCATTGGAGTTGCGATGAATAACATTTCCTCTCGATGACATTGCCATTGCAATTGCGATAAAAAGCTCCTTCTCTCCATGGCAATGCCATTGCAATTGAGTAGTACTCAAATTTTCCCCTTGATATCCTTGGATGAAAAAATTAATGAATTGTTCATTTATGAGAAAATTTCCGGCTGGGCTGGGAACTCGCACACACGCACACAAAAACACATAAATATGTATGTACATTTCCCTTGCAAAAGGAGTTGTAATATCGGATCGTGTTGCTTCTTCTTCTGCTGCTTCTACGTGTGTCGTTCAAGTTACAACATGCGCTTAGTTAAAGACTATGAAATTTGAAACAATTTGTTAAAGTTTTTACATAATGCAAAAGAATTCTCCACACGCATATAACCCATACATTTCAAACACGTTCATTTGAGAACGCATTGCGAAAATTGTATAGCATACTTCGAGGCAAAAATTTTCTTGCAGCATTCCCATGTGTCTGAACCGGAACGTGTATGCGTAAGCGTAATCTCTGCGCTCTAATGTGTGTGTGTGTGTGTATGTGTGTGTCTGTGTGAGTGCAAAAGCGCGTAAAACGCTCGAGAATCATTTTGAAATATTGCAAAAATGCATGTTAAGCGTTAGGAGGCGAAAATAAAATGAAACGAAAAAGTGCAAAATTGTACATGTGTACACTCTATACGGTCACTGGATGCCAAGGATGCAAGCGGTAAAAACAAAATGGCAGGACAAAGCGCTTTTTCCCTTTCTTTTTTGCAGTTTCTCTTTTTTTCTTTTTGTTTCGTTCACGTGCATATTTCTACTTTGTTTTTAACTCAGCTTAGGTTCAAAGGGCTTATCTTAATCGTTTTGTTGAGTTATTAGTCCAAGATGGAGTTGGTGTAGTTATGTTGTCATTTTGCTTTCCCGGTTTTTCTCATTTCTATTTTTTCGTTTTTTAATTCGTGTGTGTTTGTTTCCAAAACAAGAACGTGTGAGCGTGAGTGATTAAAGTTGGAACGCATCGCATTTTGGAAATCTTCTCGCAGTTGATCGTTGAAAAACGTGCTTCATTTTATCTATATTCAGAAATAGATTGAAATAGTTAGCTAATCAAGGAAAATAACCACAATCACATTCTTTAGATACTTTCAATTGTTTTTCCAAGCCTTAAAACTTTTTCCAACTAGATAAGAATTAAAAAGGACAAGCTCTAAAATACTGTGTAAAAGAAAATGCGGTCAGAACGGAGCTCACAGGGCGTTTTCAGGCGCTAAGGTTCTTAGCAACTCGTTCGAAGGGAGAGTAAAGAAAGGATGGCTCTTGGTTGAGTTATTGCATCCAAACATCAATTCATATCTATCTTTATTTTCTTGTATTTAAGCACAAAATTAAATTCGAATTTTGGTATTAAATAGGGCACTTTTTATAACATCGCTGTTGAGATATCGTCTTACACTTCTCATTTCAAAAAGCTCACACACTTTCCTTATAGACTTATAGACTTTGTCCTTCTAAGGACGAATAAAATGCTTTTTAAACATTTTATGGAAATAAAGTTTTTTGAGGGGTTTCGCTCTATACTCTATAATTTATCATCCGATTTTAATGACTAGGGCTCGGATTTTCTTGACTTTTAAAAATTTAAAGCATACTTTATGGGGCAACTTTTTTTTCTTATCAACATTTTGCGAATAAGGGCTCGGATTTTGTTGACTTTTATAAATTTAAAGCATACTATATGGGGCAACTTTTTTTTTCCTGATCAACATTTTGCGAATAAGGGCTCGGATTTGGTTGACTTTTATAAATTTAAAGCATACTTTATGGAGTAAAAATTTTGGTCAACTCACATAAAGTTAAGACTCAAATTAATTTTTAACTTCGATATGAATTTTTTTTTGAAGTTTCAAAAGCGGTTTGAAGTTTAACTTCGCTAAACTTATTCGCAAAATGTTGATAAGCAAAAAAATTCCCCATAAAGTATGCTTTAAATTTATAAAAGTCAACAAAATCCGAGCCCTGTTAATGACCTACTTATTTCTCAAATTACCTCCTCTTTGACTTTTTCTTACAAAATTTTAATATCGGTCAAAAAATTTATATTCGGTCGATCATTAAACCTTAATCCGGTAGTGCCTAGCGATGCCATATGGCTTTACTAAAAGGGTTCGTTGTCTGTCATCTGAATTAGTTCATACTTTATTTTATTTTTATATTTATTTTTTTTAATTCAGGCGCTACCGGGTTAAAGAGCACATATTTTGAGAGAAAATGCACAAACAAATTAAATTTTTTTCCACTTTTTATTTAAAGTTTTTTTCCTTACCAAATAAAACCAATATCTGGCTTTTAAAATCCATGCATAAATGGCAAAGTGCTCAACTAAAAAGAAGTTTGGGACCCGGGGGCTTCTCTTCGTAGTACATCGTCTCGACACAAAATATTGACCAAAACAAAAAAAAAAAACAGGTAACCACTCTCTTGCGTTCAGGTATGCCCTTGCCTTAGCCGGAAACAAGACTGTTAGCAAAAACAAATTCATTGTCTTGCAAGGAGTACCACCCCAATTCGGGGCCCCTTCCAAAAACCTGGAGTCGAAAGGAATCCCTCTCTTCTCTCACCCTCTTGACGCGGCTGCCTTAAAATGAAGTAAATGAAAAATAGATGGAAAGACACCGTTTTGAAATTCCCATAGAGTCTCAGAGCCTGACTAAATACAAAGACATGATTCAGTTTTAGATATTTATGTTTTTTTTTTTTTACTTTTAAATTAAAAATGTTCGCATTTTTTCTTAAAATTTAAACTCTCAATTAATATTGCAATTGTGAATATTTTTTTTTTTTGAAAAAAATTCAACCCCTTTGCTCTCATAGAAAAAGGATTTTTTTCGACTTCTCGACGACGCCTAAAACTAAAGCTTTAAGCCTCAACCGAAATTTGTGAGGTGATTAACAAAAGATGGCGGCCGAAAGACCACTTGAAAAAACCACAGCATTTCAAAAGACGTATGAGTGCTTATGCCTACTCATGATGTATGGCCGGATCTGATCCTTTCTATGTGACAAACGTGAGTGCTACTCCCTGATGCATGGCCTGGCCATTGCTGTGTTGCTTACACCAACACCATAAATGGCACATGACAGCCAAGGAGCGTACGGGACAAAGACAGAAAGACGGAAAGACGGCAAGACAGCAAGTTGTATGTGCCACATTTACGTGTGCATAAAATGTCAGCTGTACTGTTCGCTGTAATTTGCATTCTCATCAAAACCAACAGACTTACACACACACACACAACACACACACACACACACACACACACACACGGCCAAGCGCTATGCTTAGCCTATGACAAAAGCAAAGCAAACAATGAAACAGCAGCGGTAAGAGCCAACGTCACAGGCAAACCCAAGAGATACCATTTTACTTTTCGAACTCAAATGTATGTGACTGTATGTGCGTGATTTCTGACGCAATTATTTATGCTTTTGCATGGTAGTATTTGTGAGTGTGAGTGTGCATGAAAATATTTAATAAACATAATTCCCACTTGTAGTCTATCCAACGATGCACGTACATCGCTCATTTTACTTAAAAAAAAAACAATAAAAAATTCATAAGAAAAAATGCACAATTTTCGAATTAAATTTTTTATCACATACTTTCGAGCGGTTGTGTCTTAAAGTGTTGCAAGTGATTTTCATTATTTTTATATTCTGCGTCGAGGTTTATATTGCGTTTGTGCGTGCGTGTGTAACAACCAGAACCAATCGATTTCGACCATACACAATCAGGGATTTCACAGAATCCGATAGCCGTCGGAATCGGAATTAAAACCAATCGAAATTTCATACAGAATTTACAAATTTGGTCGTTTTTGGTTTTGAATCGGAACCATTATCGGTTCTTAGTTGCACAGAACCTTATTTTATCCGGCTGTCTATCAGATATATATGACAGTTATCGGATTCTATGACAACCCTGAATTTTTATAGAAATGATCAGCGTCACCAGGAGATTCGATTTAGCGATGTCCGTCCGTCCGTATACAATTTTTTTATTGAAGGATATGAGCTATGTTGACGAAATTTGGTATGCGCTTTCGAGGTGGCACAAATCAAGTCCGAGAAAGGACAGGATCGGACCATATTGAAGGGTACTTCCAGTACTAGGGTTTGTCAGAAAAATAGAAAAAATTTTAGGTATAACTTTGTACTACTTATATTAAATTATTTCAATAAAATTTAGAATTTAAGCTTATATTACTGCTTACGATAAAATTTCCCAAAACTTGCCAAATTGGGCGGTTTTCATTATGAAATCGAACAAAATTCATCATACGAGGCCCTTATTGTCTTGAAAATCTTCAGAATACTTCAAAATAAAAAATTAAATAAAAAAAAAAGTATTCAAACATAAGTATATAGCTAATGGAGCCCCCTGCATGAGTATGCCTTTTCGCGTATTCGAGTACATTCAAATGTTTTTGAATACGTTATTGTACAAAATCAAGCGACATGAAAACAGTAAGCATTGCCACTCGTCTGCGTGAAGCAAAGAGTACGAAAGAGAATGAAAACGGGTGCAGAGAATAGTTGTACGAGTGAGACACGAATATTCGAATATAAGTACAACTATTCGAGTAACTCGAGTTGTTAAACTCGAGACAGGCGCCCATTGAAAATGTTCAATTTCATGACATGCATACATTTATATACATACAGATCTTCAGAGAACAATTCACCGTGTCTAAATAGCAGTTTATTGTGTTGCATTCTAATATTTACTTTCCGAAATACCTGAAAATACCCAAAAAAAAATACCCGAATGCCGAACAACTACAACATTATGTTGATAAGTGTTGATCGAGAAGAACAGAGAAGCTGAGAGAGCAGAGATCAATACAACATTCACTGCAAGAGCATGAAAGCATTTATCAATTCATTTCATCCCTTACAATAATTCGAATACGGGTACTGGTACAATGAGTGAACGAGTGTAGTTGTAAACAGAATATATTCATGCAATGCTTTAATACCCAGCAGTTATTTGTAACCGATGGTAATGCAAAAAGTAATTCAAAAGGCGTACTGTTTATGCATTATAGAATCGATTATTCTTAACACAGTGATGTCCTGGCGAATGTAATGCATGACTATTTGCATTCCCAGCTGTACAAAAAGTAATCGAAATACAGTCGACTCTCGTTAATTCAAACCTGCCATAATTCGAACTTCTCTATAAATCAAAGTGATCATGAGTTCCGTGCAAAATTTCTTTATAACATTCAATTCCTCGATCGTAATAATGTCAAAACGACTCGATAATGATTCGTTAATATATTTGAAGTAGTCCATCGAGTTTCGCACTCCAAATATTCGGCTACACATTACCTTTTCGATTACCTCTCCATGCAAATTTGTTCAATTTACTTTGCATTCCTATTTCATCGATGGAAAAAATGCATTACTTTGGTAATGCACTTCCTAAATAACTGTTGGGTAGCTAAACTTTTATCTGTGTCGGGTATTTTGTTGTCAGGTTCGCCTGACTATAACACCCTTACTTGTTTAAAACAAGTTGTTTTCATATGAAATTAATTTAAAAAAAAGCGTCAATATTATTGTGATAAAAGCGCTCCCCACATTTCTTTCTTTTCAATTGCATTTTCTTTGGGATTCAAAAAAAAAAAAAATTACTCAACTTTTTCCCTTTTAATTTTCTTTTCTCGGTAATAAATCCCTCAGACTTAATCCCTTCTTAGGTTATAGTCAATTAATTTCCGAAATGCATACTTCATTTGATTCGCACGTTGATTGCATACCTTTCCGACTCCTTCTGCCCACACCCACACCCCCACTCCCACCCACACCCCCACCCCACATCGTCCTGTCAGGAAATTACGCGCGTAGGAAATGCAATGCAATTCAGTGAAACGTTAAAATTTATGAACTGGAAATGAGCGCAGACTCTATCGCACCAAATGCGATATTGAGCAATGCAACTAAATATTTTCGTATTTTCGCCGAGCGTCCGTGGCACCTGGCGAAAAAATGGCAGGAAAAAAGGCACATTTCTTTTTATTGTTCAATTCCCGTGGAAAAGGATCGCATTAAATGCAATTTCGAAGGAGCATTTACAAAAATATCCCTGCGAAACTATGCGAAGACAACTATGAGCGCAGCTCTCTCAAAAAAAAAAAAAAATTATATATACATAAAACACACACACACACACACACACACGCTTACTTAGATGGGGCCAGAGCCAGAGCCTGCAACATGGAGTGGGTGCTTTTGGTGAACTGCTGACCGATGAATGGTGAATGTTGGATGGCGCACGAACTGAAACAGCAATTGCGTTGCTTAATCCGTTGTAAATGCTTTGCGGGCGAAACTCGCTTCGCGGTACTTTGTCTGCAATCCAATGAAAATACGTACCCGACGATGGATGCTTCATAAGAACAAAACACGAAAGAAAAAAAAAAACACAAATAAAACCCAAAAGCCGAAAGCAGGAGCAATAAAACCAAAAAAAAAAAAAAAAAAACCCCAGCAAGTCAAAATAGTCGATGCTTGAGTTTGGAGTCCTTTCGGTGCTTTTCCATTTCGCTGTGAACTCAACTGTCGACGTTCCACGCTCGTTCGTTCGTTCGGTCGCTCGTTCGCTCGCTCGCACGCTCGTTGATGTGGTGACCAGTGCAGTTGGCGTTGTGAATGTCAGTGGCGCGATTATAATTAATATTCCCAGGCAGTGTAATAAATTTGGGGCCACTGATTAATCCTGGCATATACTGACGAAAATAAGAGCACCGAGAAAAGTGGAAAGCACATCGCAGTATCTCAAAATAAGCGCACCGAACAGTCGAAATCGTCCAGATTTGTTTTTTAGCCTTTACTCCCACCTCTTATTGCTCAATTTATGTGTGTCTTTCTTGGCCTTTTTGGGTCTTCGCAACGCGACAACTGACAAGGCTTAAATCTTAATCGAAAATGTCAGTTTGCCTTAGCGTTTTGGGTGCAATATTGTCGTGACTGGCAAAATCTATGGTGATGGGACGCAGGACTCTCTAGTTCCTCGATAACAAATGAGTCTGCGGTAATGTTGGCTGCGCTTCAGTGTCAGTCTTAAATTTCGAATGATAAACGGAAATGTTGAATAAATCATCCGAGGCATGAATGTATGAATGCAAGAATTGGCGATGCAAGACAGATAATTAAAAAGAATTGCATAGGGAGCATGTTTTTTAATTTTTTTTTTTTCTTGATGCAAAAGCATTCTCTGATCAATCGAAAATTTTAAGTCTTTCGGTCTGTCTGTCAATGCCTAAGCATACATACATATATACATATTAAGTTGGATCGATTTTGTAACCTCCAATTGCCCTAGCAGAATACTATTCTTTTGCCCATATTTAATAATTATGCCAAAGAAACTATAGGTCAAATGTGGATTTTAACCTTCCGCTTTTGCAAACAAAGGTTTTTCATGCCATATTCGAATTATTTTGGTCATCATTGTTGGTGAAAACATCTCAAAAAGCAGAGAAACAATCACTTCTACATCTCTCAAAACTCAAGCCATGGAAAAAATTTTATATTTTCTTTAATAACTATCCTAAAATGGCCAATTTATGATGATTTTTCAAGCAAAATTTTATTATTTATCATGCCTAAAATTATGCTAAGAATCAAAATAAGAAAAATTCAATTTAAAAGCTTTTTTGATTAGGTAGAAATTTCAATAATTTGTAGCATTTTTTTTGGCATATTTAAGATGGGCCTTCTTTTTAAAAGCGAAGAAAAAAATTCGGCTTTGACCTATGGCATGACCCTGGGCATTTTTTCTCCAAAATAATTGTAGAATCTTATTTCACTAGGGCAATTTTCATTTTTTTTTTTTTTTTTTGTCGAACAAATCGATCCACCATATTTACATACATATATTCAAAACGTCGATTGACTTCTTGACCACTTCATCAGAGACATTTGCATGGGCAAATGTTGCATGGATTGCTGCTTGTCTTTTCATGACATATTCATTGTCTCCTTATTGGGGTATAACTGGCTCAGCGGTTCACGACCTTTTCTTTACCGTGCGTTCCATTACACACTGTGCTTCATAATTCAATGAAAAATCGAATTCAAACCGAGTCCTCTTGATCAGTAAATACCTTTTTCTTTCACCATCACCAAGCCAGGAGTTGGTTTTTCGATGAATATAGACTGTAAAAATTTCCTTACCTTGACTCTTGTATTTTCTTAATCGATAATCAAATTAACTTCAAAGTTATTTATTTCTTATATTTTTTTATTTTAATTTAATTGAAACTTTATCGTTATTTTTAGGCTGATTTGATCTGGACAGACTCTGATGCAGTGCTGCGACATCATCGGAATTTTCCCCATTTGTGAGAATTTTAAACGAAGGATCTGGGATCAAAAATGTGAAAGCCGAAGTGCTTCCAATTCCAAATTTCATCGGGAATGTCATAATTTTCGGCTGGGATACGAGTATTAATTTTGAAATTATTTATTTCAAAGATTTTTATGGAGCTGATGCTGATGATAGAGATCAAAGTGTGATCTATTATCGTTTTGACATCTGGACTATTTCTAGCGCATTGAGGCAGCAAAACAACAACAACAAGAACAGCACTAATACTCAGCTTTCCATGGCGCAGTTTGAGCACCGCTGGACTGGAGCTCTTTCATGGAATGTTCGCCTTTCTTCGGAACAATTTCAATTCGTACACTGGTTGGGTTTCTGCTTTCGAATCTAATCTAATTTAATGCGCTTATTGCAAGCTACCTAAAGTAAATAATAATTAAGCCGACTTGCTACATCCATCTGAATGGCATCACTGCATCACTGAATGGACGACTACAGGACTCCACAGGTTTGTGATATTCTATGGAAAATTTTCGGTACTTTGAAGACATCCTGAGCTCGAAATCATTTCTATTTACCCATTGTGCTGTATTGTCATTCTCCATTTCGAATAGCATTTGTCGCCGCAGTTGGTAATTTTCGGATGCTGCATTTGCTTCAACTGAAGACTCAAGGAAATGTGCCTGCTGCTGCAGCTTCACACCGAAACTCCGGATCCTTTGCCTTGAAATGCAATGAATTTACTTAATATATTTAACAAATTCTACGCCAAATGATAAGTTGTCGTCGTAGCTATACAATAATCAGTTGGGTTCAACTCTTCAACACGATTGCCCATTGTTATCACATTGTTGTCAGTCGTCGTCGGTGATGCTGTTGATGCTGTTGATGCTGCTGTTGCTATTTACACAATCCAAGAAGATATTTCAATTAACTGCGCTGCTAATTGAATTCTTTGCTGGAAGCTATTGTATGATTTCATAATTGAAATTGTTATATTAAAATATTTATTATGGCCGATTGTTTACTTTTGGTTGGATACTTGCAATGCTTTACTTCATTGTCACTGCCACTGTGACTGTGGCTGTGGCTGTAGCTGTAGCTGTAGATGTTGCTGTTGCCATTGCCTACTGGTTGTCATCGGTGTTGGCTTGTTTTTACGTATTGGCCTGACAACCACAACAGTCGTTATCGTTCTCACAGTCCATTCGGCTTGTTTGCTTTTATTATTTTTACATTTCAAAAATATAAATATTAAAATGTTGGATATTCCATTTTTAAAAGATAATTTGATTGAAAAGGCAAACCCGTATATATATATATATATCTGTGGTCTTATGGAAGAGTAGCTTAAGTCGAAATTTCTTGTTTTGGTATATTCGAATTTTATTACTTAAGCGCTTTATCCATATGGGCAATTCCATGAATACGGTCCCACTCGTGACACTCATTTTTTAGGTTTTAGCTCATAATAATTGAAAAAAAGGACGTGATTCTTAAGGATCTAAAATGTTTACAACTTTAAACAATAGTTAAGCACTGAAATTACACAATTTGAGCTCAGAATGGCTGTCACTGCTGTCACGGGTGGGACCGCTTCTCGTGGAATTGCCCATATATAAAATTTCAGTTTGCTCACACTTGAATTGAAAACTCTGAATATGTGATCAAACTTAAGTGCACGTAAGATTTTGTCTAATATGGCATTCAGACGAGCGTCGAAATCCCGGGATTTCGGAACTTTTGAGGATTTCAGTCGAAATCCAGGAGATTTCCCATACAAATACCTGTCAAACGAAATCCGCTCAGGAACTGGATTTCAACGAAATCCTAAACGATATCGGGAACAAACTGAATGAAGCTCTGTGTTTTTCGATATGTATCGAAGAAATGCTGCAACACTACTGTCAAATTTTGAAAAAAACCAAAGTAAACAAACATCCAATGCTGTCAACCGCAAAAAAAAAAATTCCTACAATTATTTACGATTTTCCCTACCACCTATCCTACCCTATCGTTATATATTTTTTAATAATATTCCTTTTGTTCAAAAAATCCCTACAAAATTTTAAGGAAATCTCCCTACAATTTTGGCAGCACTGCCAACAAATGAATAACTGTCAAACCAAATCCTCTCAAGTGCGAAATTGTCGTGCGAACGCTTGGATCTCGATGTGGAATTGAATTGAAATCCATGGGATTTTCCGGAATCCCGGGAATTCGATGCTCGTCTGAATGGCATATAAGAAAGCAAAATTTTCAAAAACCCTGCCGGAAATGTCATTTTGAGACAGTTAAACTCGAAAAAGAAACTTTATTCAAAAACATATAACGGCTTTATTTTCCCGCCAAAATGAAAATTCCGAAAAAAAAACTTCAAAAAATAACAAAAAAACCAAAATTTTCAAAACCCGAAAATTCCCAGCAGTTTCCGAGATATAAGCATTTGAAATTTTGGCATCCACCTTCTGTTTTTCCTATTCGCCTGGTGAATCAGGCGAATTTTTCGGAATTGAAATCCGCATTTCTTGGGAATATGATTTCCTCGATAACTAAAGTCTTTTTTGAAACTTCGGCGGTAAGTATGAAATCTTTTGAGCCTCCATCACACTTTGCAATGAATAAAATTTTAATATTTCCACGGGTAAGGAAAATGCAAAAAGTGCTTCAAATAGGGGGAAAGCGTCGAATTTTCCAGGAATTTTCTCCATGGGAATTTTCTTTAGGATTTGAAGAACCATTTAGAAAAAAAAAATTTTCAAAAACCCTGCCGGAAATGTCATTTTGAGACAGTTAAACCCGAAAAAGAAACTTTATTCAAAAACATATAACGGCTTTATTTTCCCGCCAAAATGAAAATTCCGAAAAAACTTCAAAAAATAACAAAAAAACCAAAATTTTCAAAACCCGAAAATTCCCAGTAGTTTCCGAGATATAAGCATTTGAAATTTTGGCATCCACCTTCTGTTTTTCCTGTTCGCCTGGTGAATCAGGCGAATTTTTCGGAATTGAAATCCGCATTTCTTGGGCATATGATTTCCTCGATAACTAAAGTCTTTTTTGAAACTTCGGCGGTAAGTATGCAATCTTTTGAGCCCCATCACACTTTGCAATGAATAAAATTTTAATATTTCCACGGGTAAGGAAAATACAAAAAGTGCTTCAAATAGGGGGAAAGCGTAATTTTCCAGGAATTTTCTCCATGGGAATTTTCTTTAGGATCTGAAGAACCATTTAGAAAAAAAAAATTTTCAAAAACCCTGCCGGAAATGTCATTTTGAGACAGTTAAACCCGAAAAAAAAACTTTATTCAAAAACATATAACGGCTTTATTTTCCCGCCAAAATGAAAATTCCGAAAAAACTTCAAAAAATAACAAAAAAAACCAAAATTTTCAAAACCCGAAAATTCCCAGCAGTTTCCGAGATATAAGCATTTGAAATTTTGGCATCCACCTTCTGTTTTTCCTGTTCGCCTGGTGAATCAGGCGAATTTTTCGGAATTGAAATCCGCATTTCTTGGGCATATGATTTCCTCGATAACTAAAGTCTTTTTTGAAACTTCGGCGGTAAGTATGCAATCTTTTGAGCCTCCATCACACTTTGCAATGAATAAAATTTTAATATTTCCACGGGTAAGGAAAATACAAAAAGTGCTTCAAATAGGGGGAAAGCGTCGAATTTTCCAGGAATTTTCTCCATGGGAATTTTCTTTAGGATCTGAAGAACCATTTAGAAAAAAAAAATTTTCAAAAACCCTGCCGGAAATGTCATTTTGAGACAGTTAAACCCGAAAAAGAAACTTTATTCAAAAACATATAACGGCTTTATTTTCCCGCCAAAATGAAAATTCCGAAAAAACTTCAAAAAATAACAAAAAAACCAAAATTTTCAAAACCCGAAAATTCCCAGCAGTTTCCGAGATATAAGCATTTGAAATTTTGGCATCCACCTTCTGTTTTTCCTGTTCGCCTGGTGAATCAGGCGAATTTTTCGGAATTGAAATCCGCATTTCTTGGGCATATGATTTCCTCGATAACTAAAGTCTTTTTTGAAACTTCGGCGGTAAGTATGCAATCTTTTGAGCCTCCATCACACTTTGCAATGAATAAAATTTTAATATTTCCACGGGTAAGGAAAATACAAAAAGTGCTTCAAATAGGGGGAAAGCGTCGAATTTTCCAGGAATTTTCTCCATGGGAATTTTCTTTAGGATCTGAAGAACCATTTAGAAAAAAAAAATTTTCAAAAACCCTGCCGGAAATGTCATTTTGAGACAGTTAAACCCGAAAAAGAAACTTTATTCAAAAACATATAACGGCTTTATTTTCCCGCCAAAATGAAAATTCCGAAAAAACTTCAAAAAATAACAAAAAAACCAAAATTTTCAAAACCCGAAAATTCCCAGCAGTTTCCGAGATATAAGCATTTGAAATTTTGGCATCCACCTTCTGTTTTTCCTGTTCGCCTGGTGAATCAGGCGAATTTTTCGGAATTGAAATCCGCATTTCTTGGGCATATGATTTCCTCGATAACTAAAGTCTTTTTTGAAACTTCGGCGGTAAGTATGCAATCTTTTGAGCCTCCATCACACTTTGCAATGAATAAAATTTTAATATTTCCACGGGTAAGGAAAATACAAAAAGTGCTTCAAATAGGGGGAAAGCGTCGAATTTTCCAGGAATTTTCTCCATGGGAATTTTCTTTAGGATCTGAAGAACCATTTAGAAAAAAAAAATTTTCAAAAACCCTGCCGGAAATGTCATTTTGAGACAGTTAAACCCGAAAAAGAAACTTTATTCAAAAAAATATAACGGCTTTATTTTCCCGCCAAAATGAAAATTCCGAAAAAACTTCAAAAAATAACAAAAAAACCAAAATTTTCAAAACCCGAAAATTCCCAGTAGTTTCCGAGATATAAGCATTTGAAATTTTGGCATCCACCTTCTGTTTTTCCTGTTCGCCTGGTGAATCAGGCGAATTTTTCGGAATTGAAATCCGCATTTCTTGGGCATATGATTTCCTCGATAACTAAAGTCTTTTTTGAAACTTCGGCGGTAAGTATGCAATCTTTTGAGCCTCCATCACACTTTGCAATGAATAAAATTTTAATATTTCCACGGGTAAGGAAAATACAAAAAGTGCTTCAAATAGGGGGAAAGCGTCGAATTTTCCAGGAATTTTCTCCATGGGAATTTTCTTTAGGATCTGAAGAACCATTTAGAAAAAAAAAATTTTCAAAAACCCTGCCGGAAATGTCATTTTGAGACAGTTAAACCCGAAAAAGAAACTTTATTCAAAAACATATAACGGCTTTATTTTCCCGCCAAAATGAAAATTCCGAAAAAACTTCAAAAAATAACAAAAAAACCAAAATTTTCAAAACCCGAAAATTCCCAGTAGTTTCCGAGATATAAGCATTTGAAATTTTGGCATCCACCTTCTGTTTTTCCTGTTCGCCTGGTGAATCAGGCGAATTTTTCGGAATTGAAATCCGCATTTCTTGGGCATATGATTTCCTCGATAACTAAAGTCTTTTTTGAAACTTCGGCGGTAAGTATGCAATCTTTTGAGCCTCCATCACACTTTGCAATGAATAAAATTTTAATATTTCCACGGGTAAGGAAAATACAAAAAGTGCTTCAAATAGGGGGAAAGCGTCGAATTTTCCAGGAATTTTCTCCATGGGAATTTTCTTTAGGATCTGAAGAACCATTTAGAAAAAAAAAATTTTCAAAAACCCTGCCGGAAATGTCATTTTGAGACAGTTAAACCCGAAAAATAAACTTTATTCAAAAAAATATAACGGCTTTATTTTCCCGCCAAAATGAAAATTCCAAAAAAAACTTCAAAAAATAACAAATAAACCAAAATTTTCAAAACCCGAAAATTCCCAGCAGTTTCCGAGATATAAGCATTTGAAATTTTGGCATCCACCTTCTGTTTTTCCTGTTCGCCTGGTGAATCAGGCGAATTTTTCGGAATTGAAATCCGCATTTCTTGGGCATATGATTTCCTCGATAACTAAAGTCTTTTTTGAAACTTCGGCGGTAAGTATGCAATCTTTTGAGCCTCCATCACACTTTGCAATGAATAAAATTTTAATATTTCCACGGGTAAGGAAAATACAAAAAGTGCTTCAAATAGGGGGAAAGCGTCGAATTTTCCAGGAATTTTCTCCATGGGAATTTTCTTTAGGATCTGAAGAACCATTTAGAAAAAAAAAATTTTCAAAAACCCTGCCGGAAATGTCATTTTGAGACAGTTAAACCCGAAAAAGAAACTTTATTCAAAAACATATAACGGCTTTATTTTCCCGCCAAAATGAAAATTCCGAAAAAACTTCAAAAAATAACAAAAAAACCAAAATTTTCAAAACCCGAAAATTCCCAGTAGTTTCCGAGATATAAGCATTTGAAATTTTGGCATCCACCTTCTGTTTTTCCTGTTCGCCTGGTGAATCAGGCGAATTTTTCGGAATTGAAATCCGCATTTCTTGGGCATATGATTTCCTCGATAACTAAAGTCTTTTTTGAAACTTCGGCGGTAAGTATGCAATCTTTTGAGCCTCCATCACACTTTGCAATGAATAAAATTTTAATATTCCACGGTAAGGAAAATACAAAAAGTGCTTCAAATAGGGGAAGCGTCGAATTTTCCAGGAATTTTCTCCATGGAATTTTCTTTAGGATCTGAAGAACCATTTAGAAAAAAAAAATTTTCAAAAACCCTGCCGGAAATGTCATTTTGAGACAGTTAAACCCGAAAAGAAACTTTATTCAAAACATATAACGGCTTTATTTTCCGCCAAAATGAAAATTCCGAAAAAACTTCAAAAAATAACAAAAAAACCAAAATTTTCAAAACCCGAAAATTTCCAGTAGTTTCCGAGATATAAGCATTTGAAATTTTGGCATCCACCTTCTGCTTTTCCTGTTCGCCTGGTGAATCAGACGAATTTTTTAACTGAAATCTGCATTTCTAAGGCATCATTTTTTCTCGAAGGCTAGAATTTTTTTCGAGACCTTCGTCGGTAAGTATGCTATCTGAAATATAAATTCGGAACATCTTTTGTATTTTCAAATCTTATAAATGTGATGACTTTTGCTTAAAAAACTTCAAAATTCTTGTTATGCTTGTACATCACTGCCGTATGTGCAACAGTTTTTCGTTATAAAAGCATACAAAATAGCTCAAAGACTTACGACGGGAATTTGAAAACAGCTTGTCAAAAGCTTGTGTATTCGCTGAGCCAAGTCCAGACGCAAACTGACATAGCGAATGCACGAACCTTTGCGGTGACATATTTCATACACAAACTAATTTAGTTAATGCACGAAATTTTGTGTATTAGCTAGGCACGTTGGTTTTGGTGCGGGTCTGCGCTATGCCAGTTGGTTTCTAAACTCCGTTCTTACGTCACGAATATCTGATAGAGGACTTTGAGTGGGCGTAGAACAAGAAGTAGGCGTGGCAGCGTTACGAAGTTAAACTTTTCCGACTTTGGGGCACAACATTAAGCTATGTTCAGAATGTGGGTCCCGTGGGTTTAAAATTGTGGATTTTAGAAAAACCAGTGTTCTGTTTGAGGGAATTAGGGGGGTTTGATTTAAAAATTTTTTTTTTGGAATCTCTTAGCAATTCACGAAGGAACGTCCATGCCAAATTTCAAAGCCCTAGGGCAACTCCTTCTATGATTTCCCAAAAATGTATGGAAATCGTGATTTCGGAGCTAAGACACAAATTTTGTATTATTCAAACTAATTTAGTCAAGACAAAAAATTTTGATTCACCAGGCGAACAGGAAAATTTTCATTTTGGCGGGAAAATAAAGCCGTTATATGTTTTTGAATATAGTTTCTTTTTCGGGTTTAACTGTCTCAAAATGACATTTCCTACAGAGATTTTGAAAAAATTTTTTTTTTAAATGGTTTCTCAGATCTTAAAGAAAATTCCCATGTAGAAAATTCCTGGAAAATTCCACGCTTTCCCCCTATTTGAAGCACTTTTTGCATTTTCCTTTTCCGTAGAAATATTAAAATTTTATTCATTGCAAAGTGTGATGGAGGCTCAAAAGATTGCATACTTACCGCCGAAGTTTCAAAAAAGACTTTAGTTATCGAGGAAATCATATGCCCAAGAAATGCGGATTTCAATTCCGAAAAATTCGCCTGATTCACCAGGCGAACAGGAAAAACAGAAGGTGGATGCCAAAATTTCAAATGCTTATATCTCGGAAACTACTGGGAATTTTCGGGTTTTGAAAATTTTGGTTTTTTTGTTAATTTTTGAAGTTTTTTTGGAATTTTCATTTTGGCGGGAAAATAAAGCCGTTATATGTTTTTGAATATAGTTTTTTTTTCGGGTTTAACTGTCTCAAAATGACATTTCCTACAGGGTTTTTGAAAAAATTTTTTTTTAAATGGTTCCTCAGATCTTAAAGAAAATTCCCATGGAGAAAATTCCTGGAAAATTCGACGCTTTCCCCCTATTTGAAGCACTTTTTGTATTTTCCTTACCCGTGGAAATATTAAAATTTTATTCATTGCAAAGTGTGATGGAGGCTCAAAAGATTGCATACTTACCGCCGAAGTTTCAAAAAAGACTTTAGTTATCGAGGAAATCATATGCCCAAGAAATGCGGATTTCAATTCCGAAAAATTCGCCTGATTCACCAGGCGAACAGGAAAAACAGAAGGTGGATGCCAAAATTTCAAATGCTTATATCTCGGAAACTACTGGGAATTTTCGGGTTTTGAAAATTTTGGTTTTTTTGTTAATTTTTGAAGTTTTTTTTGGAATTTTCATTTTGGCGGGAAAATAAAGCCGTTATATGTTTTTGAATATAGTTTTTTTTTTCGGGTTTAACTGTCTCAAAATGACATTTCCTACAGGGTTTTTGAAAAAATTTTTTTTTTAAATGGTTCCTCAGATCTTAAAGAAAATTCCCATGGAGAAAATTCCTGGAAAATTCGACGCTTTCCCCCTATTTGAAGCACTTTTTGCATTTTCCTTTTCCGTAGAAATATTAAAATTTTATTCATTGCAAAGTGTGATGGAGGCTCAACAGATTGCATACTTACCGCCGAAGTTTCAAAAAAGACTTAGTTATCGAGGAAATCATATGCCCAAGAAATGCGGATTTCAATTCTGAAAAATTCGCCTGATTCACCAGGCAAACAGGAAAAACAGAAGGTGGATGCCAAAATTTCAAATGCTTATATCTCGGAAACTACTGGGAATTTTCGGGTTTTGAAAATTTTGGTTTTTTTGTTAATTTTTTAAGTTTTTTTGGAATTTTCATTTTGGCGGGAAAATAAAGCCGTTATATGTTTTTGAATATAGTTTTTTTTTCGGGTTTAACTGTCTCAAAATGACATTTCCTACAGGGTTTTTGAAAAAAAATTTTTTTTAAATGGTTCCTCAGATCTTAAAGAAAATTCCCATGGAGAAAATTCCTGGAAAATTCCACGCTTTCCCCCTATTTGAAGCACTTTTTGCATTTTCCTTTTCCGTAGAAATATTAAAATTTTATTCATTGCAAATGTGATGGAGGCTCAAAAGATTGCATACTTACCGCCGAAGTTTCAAAAAAGACTTAGTTATCGAGGAAATCATTGCCCAAGAAATGCGGATTTCAATTCGAAAAATTCGCCTGATTCACCAGGCAAACAGGAAAAACAGAAGGTGGATGCCAAAATTTCAAATGCTTATATCTCGGAAACTACTGGGAATTTTCGGGTTTTGAAAATTTTGGTTTTTTTGTTAATTTTTGAAGTTTTTTCGGAATTTTCATTTTGGCGGGAAAATAAAGCCGTTATATGTTTTTGAATATAGTTTTTTTTTCGGGTTTAACTGTCTCAAAATGACATTTCCTACAGGGTTTTTGAAAATTTTTTTTTTTAAATGGTTCCTCAGATCTTAAAGAAAATTCCCATGGAGAAAATTCCTGGAAAATTCCACGCTTTCCCCCTATTTGAAGCACTTTTTGCATTTTCCTTTTCCGTAGAAATATTAAAATTTTATTCATTGCAAAGTGTGATGGAGGCTCAAAAGATTGCATACTTACCGCCGAAGTTTCAAAAAAGACTTTAGTTATCGAGGAAATCATATGCCCAAGAAATGCGGATTTCAATTCCGAAAAATTCGCCTGATTCACCAGGCGAACAGGAAAAACAGAAGGTGGATGCCAAAATTTCAAATGCTTATATCTCGGAAACTACTGGGAATTTTCGGGTTTTGAAAATTTTGGTTTTTTTGTTAATTTTTGAAGTTTTTTTGGAATTTTCATTTTGGCGGGAAAATAAAGCCGTTATATGTTTTTGAATAAAGTTTTTTTTTCGGGTTTAACTGTCTCAAAATG
Organism: Chlorops oryzae; assembly: GCA_020466095.1. Lineage (NCBI taxonomy): Eukaryota > Metazoa > Arthropoda > Insecta > Diptera > Chloropidae > Chlorops > Chlorops oryzae. The sequence goes on along the minus strand of CM035806.1, from coordinate 10,300,480 downwards.
ACATTTCCTACAGGGTTTTTGAAAAATTTTTTTTTTCTAAATGGTTCTTCAAATCCTTAAAAAAATTCCCATGGAGAAAATTCCTGGAAAATTCCACGCTTTCCCCCTATTTGAAGCACTTTTTGCATTTTCCTTTTCCGTAGAAATATTAAAATTTTATTCATTGCAAAGTGTGATGGAGGCTCAAAAGATTGCATACTTACCGCCGAAGTTTCAAAAAAGACTTTAGTTATCGAGGAAATCATATGCCCAAGAAATGCGGATTTCAATTCCGAAAAATTCGCCTGATTCACCAGGCGAACAGGAAAAACAGAAGGTGGATGCCAAAATTTCAAATGCTTATATCTCGGAAACTACTGGGAATTTTCGGGTTTTGAAAATTTTGGTTTTTTTGTTAATTTTTGAAGTTTTTTTGGAATTTTCATTTTGGCGGGAAAATAAAGCCGTTATATGTTTTTGAATATAGTTTTTTTTTTCGGGTTTAACTGTCTCAAAATGACATTTCCTACAGGGTTTTTGAAAAAAATTTTTTTTTTAAATGGTTCCTCAGATCTTAAAGAAAATTCCCATGGAGAAAATTCCTGGAAAATTCCACGCTTTCCCCCTATTTGAAGCACTTTTTGCATTTTCCTTTTCCGTAGAAATATTAAAATTTTATTCATTGCAAAGTGTGATGGAGGCTCAAAAGATTGCATACTTACCGCCGAAGTTTCAAAAAAGACTTTAGTTATCGAGGAAATCATATGCCCAAGAAATGCGGATTTCAATTCCGAAAAATTCGCCTGATTCACCAGGCGAACAGGAAAAACAGAAGGTGGATGCCAAAATTTCAAATGCTTATATCTCGGAAACTACTGGGAATTTTCGGGTTTTGAAAATTTTGGGTTTTTTTGTTAATTTTTGAAATTTTTTTGGAATTTTCATTTTGGCGGGAAAATAAAGCCGTTATATGTTTTTGAATATAGTTTATTTTTCGGGTTTAACTGTCTCAAAATGACATTTCCTACAGGGTTTTTGAAAAAATTTTTTTTTTAAATGGTTCCTCAGATCTTAAAGAAAATTCCCATGGAGAAAATTCCTGGAAAATTCCACGCTTTCCCCCTATTTGAAGCACTTTTTGCATTTTCCTTTTCCGTAGAAATATTAAAATTTTATTCATTGCAAAGTGTGATGGAGGCTCAAAAGATTGCATACTTACCGCCGAAGTTTCAAAAAAGACTTTAGTTATCGAGGAAATCATATGCCCAAGAAATGCGGATTTCAATTCCGAAAAATTCGCCTGATTCACCAGGCGAACAGGAAAAACAGAAGGTGGATGCCAAAATTTCAAATGCTTATATCTCGGAAACTACTGGGAATTTTCGGGTTTTGAAAATATTGGTTTTTTTGTTAATTTTTGAATTTTTTTTTGGAATTTTCATTTTGGCGGGAAAATAAAGCCGTTATATGTTTTTGAATATAGTTTCTTTTTCGGGTTTAACTGTCTCAAAAAGACATTTCCTACAGGGTTTTTGAAAAACTTTTTTTTTAAATGGTTCCTCAGATCTTAAAGAAAATTCCCATGGAGAAAATTCCACGCTTTCCCCCTATTTGAAGCACTTTTTGCATTTTCCTTTTCCGTAGAAATATTAAAATTTTATTCATTGCAAAGTGTGATGGAGGCTCAAAAGATTGCATACTTACCGCCGAAGTTTCAAAAAAGACTTTAGTTATCGAGGAAATCATATGCCCAAGAAATGCGGATTTCAATTCCGAAAAATTCGCCTGATTCACCAGGCGAACAGGAAAAACAGAAGGTGGATGCCAAAATTTCAAATGCTTATATCTCGGAAACTACTGGGAATTTTCGGGTTTTGAAAATTTTGGTTTTTTTTGTTAATTTTTTTGAAAATTTTTTTTTGGAATTTTCATTTTGGCGGGAAAATAAAGCCGTTATATGTTTTTGAATATAGTTTTTTTTCGGGTTTAACTGTCTCAAAATGACATTTCCTACAGGGTTTTTGAAAAAAAATTTTTTTTAAATGGTTCCTCAGATCTTAAAGAAAATTCCCATGGAGAAAAGGAAAATTCCACGCTTTCCCCCTATTTGAAGCACTTTTTGCATTTTCCTTTTCCGTAGAAATATTAAAATTTTATTCATTGCAAAGTGTGATGGAGGCTCAAAAGATTGCATACTTACCGCCGAAGTTTCAAAAAAGACTTTAGTTATCGAGGAAATCATATGCCCAAGAAATGCGGATTTCAATTCCGAAAAATTCGCCTGATTCACCAGGCGAAACAGGAAAAACAGAAGGTGGATGCCAAAATTTCAAATGCTTATATCTCGGAAACTACTGGGAATTTTCGGGTTTTGAAAATTTTGGTTTTTTTTTTTTTTTTTTGAAGTTTTTTTGGAATTTTCATTTTGGCGGGAAAATAAAGCCGTTATATGTTTTTGAATAAAGTTTTTTTTTCGGGTTTAACTGTCTCAAAATGACATTTCCCAGGGTTTTTGAAAAATTTTTTTTTTTCTAAATGGTTCTTCAGATCCTAAAGAAAATTCCCATGGAGAAAATTCCTGGAAAATTCGACGCTTTCCCCCTATTTGAAGCACTTTTTGTATTTTCCTTACCCGTGGAAATACTAAAATTTTATTCATTGCAAAGTGTGATGGAGGCTCAAAAGATTGCATACTTACCGCCGAAGTTTCAAAAAAGACTTTAGTTATCGAGGAAATCATATGCCCAAGAAATGCGGATTTCAATTCCGAAAAATTCGCCTGATTCACCAGGCGAACAGGAAAAACAGAAGGTGGATGCCAAAATTTCAAGTCCTTATATCTCGGAAACTACTGGGAGTTTTCGGGTTTTGAAAATTTTGTTTTTTTTGTTATTTTTTGAAGTTTTTTTTGAATTTTCATTTTGGCGGGAAAATAAAGCCGTTATATTTTTTTGAATAAAGTTTCTTTTTCGGGTTTAAATGTCTCAAAATGATATTTCCGGCAGGGTTTTTGAAAATTTTTTTTTTCTTAATGGTTCCTCAGATCCTAAAGAAAATTCCCATGGACGTCCGCAAAGTGGAATACACTATTAAAAAATGGTTTAGTTTTTTCTTCTTTCTGTGTAACACTTTTTCTCAGTGTAAAATTAAATAAATTTTTTTGATTCACTGTTTTATTAGCAATCAGCCAACGCTTGTTTCATATTTCTATCTTAATTAGTTTTTGAGGTATAAAATTTTGAAGAAAGGCGAACTAAAAAAGGGGTTTTCAATGATTTTTTAAGGACACTTCGCAACAGGAATCTAAAAATCGGTTCGTAGAGTGTAAAAATATAGTAAAAATTATAATCTTGTTACTGGTGCAAACATGAAACATGATAAAATTTCCACATAGACTGACTCTTTGTAGAAAAGCTTTTGTAAAGTATAAAAGTGAAAGTGAACTATTAGATAAATTACGTTGGAAAACATGAGAGTTGTATTTTGTACTTAAAAATTGAGAGCCTCATTTTTTTTACAATTCGTATAATACCATCCACATTTTCAATGCGAATTTAAAAATTTCAGCTTGGAGACCTAGTACCTATTAAAAACCACCATTTAAGCCATATAGAAAAAATATTTCAAAAAAAATATATTATTAAAAAAAGGCAAATAAACTCCGAAAATTGAGGAAAACTTGAAAAGTTTCCCATTTTTCTCAATAGCGAAGCACATTCCTCCAAAGTTACATGCTGTATTTTCTTGAAAAATTTATAATTTGATAGATAATGGCATTGGCTTTGATACGCAACCAGCCAAAATAACCCTGTAGGAAGAGTGGGGTGAATCGGGCCCTAGCGAGTTGTTCTCGAGTGTAAGAAAAAGAACTAGTACGCGAGTAGAGACACGGACAGTAGTACCTAACTAGTGGCATATTCAACAATTCAATTTTGCCCACACATTAATATAATATTAGGTGTAGTAAAAAGAAATCCATTATTTTTCCAATAGATGGCGTTATTTATCTGCATCTCGCGTTGTATAAGTCCGATCGTGTTCCGCTAGGGGGGCATTAGAAAGATGACAGTTCCTACTAAAAAAGCTTTTTTGACACTTTTTTGATTGATTGATTCAGTTTTGTTTGAGAGCTTGTCAAAGATGGACATCAGCAAAGAGAAAATTCGCTACATTTTACAGTTTTTCTTCGATAAGGGAGAAAACGCAAGCCAGGCGGCTGAAAATGTGAATAGCGTTTATGGACCTGATACTGTAACAGCCAATCATGCGCAATTTTGGTTTCGTCGATTCCGTTCCGGTAACTTCGATGTCAAGGATGCACCACGCACTGGAAGGCCAATTGTCGAAAATGTCGATAAAATCATGGAAATTATCGAGTCCGACCGTCATGTTAGCACTGTTTCGATTGCAAAAGAGCTAAAGATTGCACAAAAAACCGTTTGGAACCATTTGAACAAGGCTGGATACACAAAGAAGCTCGATGTATGGGTGCCACACGAGTTAACGCAAAAAAACCTCATAGACCGAATTTCCATCTGCGAATCGCTGCTGAACCGCAACAAAATCGACCCATTTCTGAAGTGGTTGGTGACTGGTGATGAAAAGTGGGTCACTTACGACAACGTCAAGCGAAAACGGTCGTGGTCGAAACACGGTGAACCGGCGGAAACGGTGGCCAAGCCAGGATTGAGGGCCAGGAAGGTTTTGCTGTGTGTTTGGTGGGATTGGCAGGGAATTATCTACTATGAGCTGCTCCCATACGGCAAAACTCTTAACTCGGAACTCTACTGTCAACAACTGGACCGTCTGAAGGAAGCAATCGCCCATAAGCGGCCAGCTTTGGCCAATAGGAGAGGAATTGTGTTCCATCAGGACAACGCCAGGCCACACACATCGATAGTGACTCGCCAGAAGCTCCGGCAGTTTGGTTGGGAGGTTCTTCTGCATCCACCTTATAGTCCGGACCTGGCACCAAGTGATTACCATCTGTTCCTGTCCATGGCGAACAATTTTGCTGGTGAAACATTCGCTTCAAGAGAGGCTTCTGAAATTCGACTGTCTCAATTTTTTGCTAATATGAACGAGGGCTTCTATGAGAGAGGCATAATGAAATTACCTTTAAAATGGCAACAAGTTATCGAACAAAACGGCGCATATTTGACCTAAATCGGGTCATTCTAACTATCTTAAATAAAGCCCTCAATTGAATGCAAAAATAATGGATTTCTTTTTACTACACCTAATATATATGCTGTGCTTGAGTCAGATAGGTCCGTGGCGTAGTGAAAGCGTATTCACTTAGGAATCTGAAGGGCTCGAGTTCGATTCCTGTCGCAGGCGAAAAAATTTGTAAGAATGGCATGTTTCGAATAAATCAAATAATTGGATTGAAAAACACGTCTTCTCCAATGCTGTCTCACAACTTTGCGCACAAATTTGCTCAACATTTTCTGCCAATTTGAAACCTTTCTTTTTTATATATTTGCTTTTTATTCCTCTTAGGATTCCAATTTTTACTAATAATTTAAAAAAATTCGGCGTTCACTTGGCCTGGGATTTGAACCTCGGTCCTTCCGATCGCGGGGTGCACGCGCTGCGCTGTGAGCTACGACAGCGTGGGCCGGTCCCCCATCTATCAACGTAGTTTAGCAAATTTACTGAATTGGCTTTGTTCCCTCTACTTCTGCACTAGTTCAAACGCGACTGTCGATTTTCGAATGGCACCTCAGAATAAAAGTTTACAGATCAATGCATTGGCGGGGAAATTACGAGCGAGTAGTAACATTCTCTTGATTTGGGAAGTAGTCGAAGAATACTTCTGCACTAGTTCAACTTCCTACAGGGAAGTTACTAAAGCGTTAATATCTATTTTTTTTTTCGTAAAATTTGAACAGCTGAGGATTGAAGATTTTACACAAAATCGATGGTAGCTCCAAAACTAGAGCTGAGAAAAAATTTTCAAAAATATTCCTTATGTCACCAATACCACCCTAATCCAAAAACTCCTAACGAAATCGCGGCAACAAAACCACTGAAAATTAGCGTTATTTTAAATAGAAAATACCTTTTCAGTTGAGGCATTTGAACCCGGTAAGCACAAATTAAATTCAATTATTGTCAATAATTGACTAGTGTAAAGGCTGCTGCAGTTAGAATCTTTTTGTTTCGCATGGAAAAATGCGTAAAACAGATATGATGGTCACCGTGATTATATAGGTACATAAATATATAATTTTTTTCTTGTTAACATTCGATAAATTTTCGATGACAGTTATTATAAAAAGAATCAAACATTAAATTATACATAGGATAAAAAGCACTCTCTCGTTAGACTTCGATTGTTCATTTTTTTTATATGGATTAGAATAAAATGACCTTATAAACGGGTTGATAAAATTAAAAAGCTCTGACGATTGCAATACTGCGCTGCCTTAATGTGACTCAACACATACGATTGATTTAACCCAGAGGTTCTCAAACTTTTCGTAACTAGCAACCTATTTCGAAGAAATCACTCCGGAAAAGGGCTCGAACCGTTAGGATTGTTGCATACATGACTCATCGATCGAGAAAGATTTTTTTATCATAGATTATTTCGTATGGCTGTGCATTTGGAAAACGCCGATCATACACAATAAGCCCTCACGACATGCATGATGCATACATACATCGTTCGTTTAAATGAGTTTTAGAAAAAGATTTAAAAAAAAAAAACGGAATTCCTAAGCAGCTGCCGTAGAAAATGAATTTGTTTCAAATCTAGAGTTCAGAACGCAACGCTCGAGGCCCGCTGGCTGTACTACCACACGCCTACATATTTATACTAACTAAGTATGTACATATGTACATACATTCGTATTAACAATCGGTTTAACAAACTTTCGAACGATCAGTTCAGTCATTGCATGACAATCCGTTCGTCTCGTTTGGACGGGAGAGAGAACGAAGCAATTTTCGCGTCTGATATTTTATTATCCGCAATGTTCTTATCGCAACTATAATTCCGAGTGGCCGCGGTGTCGACCGATTGTTTTGTTTTGAAATTTTGCGTTTTGCGGAATTTCGGTGGAAATCTTAACAGAACCATCATGACTCGGCGAACTCGGCACGCCTTGATAATGAAAATTTGATCGTCGAATTCTGAGCGAGTGATATTGGGCCGTTGTAAATCTTATGTGATATGAGTGCTTACACGTTCAGTCCTGCTTTGAATGTGGCATTGGGCGGCAGTTCAACATCGTGCGGTTCAAATTGAGTGCTTCGAGTTAGTTGTTTCTCAAGGAAAATTCATACACACACACACACACACAGCATCTACCTGTAGTTAAAGGCAACATGAAAATCAAATGGGCCCCAGTGAATGTGCCACCGAAGCGGCGTTTACAAACCTTTGCTGCTGGATGCTATGTTGTCAATACTTTTATGCTGCCATTTTGTGTGCTCTTCATCACGGCCATTTCAGTTGTAAGCTTACCGCTTTCGAGCGCCATCGAAACGAACCGTATCAAATGAAAATAATATGGTGAATTTTTTTTATCTTTTTTTTTACCCCCAATAGTTATACGGCAATTGGCTGCTGAGATCTCTAATGTTCGCCTATTTCGCTTACATTTATTATGATCACACCTACCGGAATAGTGTTATGGATGGAAATGGGTAAATGGGAAAAATTGAAATTCAAATAAAATCCCTCGAGTGTTTCTAATGTACGTTAACGATTTTCTTAGACGGATGTTTTTGCGTAACAATTTCTTATGGCGAAACTTGAGGGAATACTTTCCCGTTGAGCTGGTCAAAACCGCAGACCTATCAGCCGATCGTAATTACATTATTGCCAGCTTTCCGCATGGCATAATTGGGTAAGGAGCAGAATTTTTATTTCTTTCATTTAAGTTAACTCTTCAATTGCCAGTGTCACATGCACGTGACAGAGGTTTAATAAGTACATATGTACATACGAGTATATATTTCTTTTGTTCCATACGTGAAATTTTTCCAACTCTCATCGAATTTTCAGTACTATAGCTCAGCTTATTGGAAACCGGTTTTTTTTTTGTGGGAACACAAACCAACAATTCATATTTTCATAATGTTCCGTGTCGCCATTCAAATAAAATGGGTTAAATATTTTTATAAAATTATTGTTCATTACTAGGGCAACCAAAAACTTGCAAAAGCAAGTTTTTTATTAGAGAAGCTATCACAGAATTGATAGAGCCAAACAACTTCCTGAAAAATTTTGAATACTTTGGGCTATATATGTTAGTGTAAATTTTTGCCAAATTTGCAAGAAATGCCAATTTTTGCCAAATTTGCAATAAATGCCAATTTTTGCCAAATTTGCAATAAATGCCAATTTTCTAGCGTAATAAAATAGAGAAAAATAATTTTAGTACATTATTACAAAGACAATTTTTTGTCTTATATTGTATTGAATACGACTTCCGAAGAACACGCTCCAAACTAGATCGGTCGACAGTACCGATAGTCTTTAACTTCTGATAGTGTAGACCATCAATAGTATCAATGGCTGAATTACACTAGGGTAATTGCCCAACTTTCGGCGACAGAGAGACGCAAAGCATTGACGGGCAGCTTACCTACTTTTTACCCGCACCAAACAATTCCTCATATAAAATATATGCGTTTGAAAGGCCAATTGGACTAGTGTACGGGAAAAGTTTCAATTTTTCATTAATAACGCCATCGATTAGTGGTGGAAGTTTTCGGTACTTTCCAGTATCAGTCAATACTCGATACTAAGGGTCGTAGTCTTCGACTCGGTTTAAGCGCTTCGAATGTTTAAATTCTCTAATATATTCCCTTAGTCTTCATGCCAGTTTAAGTCAAAAAAATACTTTGGCTATATTTGAAGTTTAAAAAAATTTTCATATAAAATTAATAAACCTAGTTTAAACTCTCCTAAAGACTAACATATCATTTGAAAGATTAAACCTTCAAATAGTTTAAACTAGGTTGGAGACTATGAGCCTATGTTAAAGGGAAAATTATCGAAAAATTTTTCCCGTAAATTATTGTAAAAACCATAGAGGTATTCACAAGGTTTTTATATTGCAACGTCGTAATTTATATACTTTGAGCATACAAATAATGATCTTCTAAGATAAAGAATGCATTTAATTCAATTAAAAAAGTATTAGAAATTATTTTTAACAATTATTAAAAAAACTGCAAAAACATTTATCTCCCTCAAACACGTCCTATTTCTTTTTCAAATGCAAGATTAGCGATCCACGCTCAGTATTGATATAATTTTTCAAGCACTCATTGGTTACTCATTTGGTGTGTCAATATCGAATACTTCAGTACCTTTTTATTACTATTCGTATGATTGATTAAATTAATGATAAAATCTAATAAGTCTATGTGATTGCTTACCATAAAAAATTATTTTTTAAATGCTAATTTTGATTGCCAATTTGGTAGATATAAGGGCATATTTTTAGCGCTAAAAATGTACTTTTTAGAGCAATTTTTTGGTTGCCCTATTCATCACCAACAAATCATTCAATGTCACTTAAGTGAAAAATAAGAGCCGAATTCGTAATACCTTAGACATGAGAATTAAAGGGATGATATTCTCTTGGATAATCATTCTAGACAGAATCTCCAATGATTTACGAGAATAAAAAATTCACTTATAATGAAAAAAATCGAAAATCCAATGAAGTATGTAAATAAAAACGTAATCGAGTATTGATTTAATGGTCGACCGTTTCGACAAGTTCAATTCACATTTCTTACAACCATAAATATTTCCTTATCTGTTCGATAAGCATGGCCTACAGACTTGTAAGTTACCCAAACAAGTCTTAAATTTTACTTAGGAAAGCAAAATGTGTTGCAATACAGAAGCCATTGAGAAGCTTTTTATTTGGGTATGACCCTTCGGCCTATACTGAATACCTACATATGCGTGAACTCTGATACCATTTCCCATTTTGTTCCAATAGTTTCTCTTACATGATATTCCGATAGATAAAATAGGCTGCGTATAAAAAAATGGGGCCAATAATGGGGTCAAGATGTTAGGTTCGAATATAGGCGAGCAATTAGTTTTTGGGGATCAAGAATAACATTACGAATTGTGAGTAAAGAAGTCTCTCAGCAAATGAAAATATTGAAATACAACACAAAAAAATATATGCATTTGAATATTTTAACACCAAAATTTCATTTATTTTAGTTTGTTAAGGTTCAAAAAAACAAAAAAAACCCTACTGTGTTTGAACGGCCATATCTACAAGAAAGAATGAAACTTATGATTATCGGAAATTAACCCAAACATTTAAATGCATTCCTTTTGGTCTTGAACCTCAATATATTCTATTATCTACTTAATATCAGTTCTTTAATGCCCTTTATTCCCTTTTGACACAATCGAAAAAGCTCATACTATTGTCAATGCAATTTTTCAGTACCGGAATCGGCATCAACATGGGTAATAACATATCGAAATGGATTGAGCTTTTTCCGGCTGTTCGGCCTAAAATAGCAACGCTCAATCAACACTTCTATACGCCAATATTACGTGAACTTATTCGGAGCTGCGGTTTGGTCTCGGTCTCTAAGCAATCGCTTCTCTACTATTTGCGAAAATCGAACGATCCGAAGCATCCCGATAATCGAGATGGTTTCACATCGAATGCCGTTGCCATATTGGTTGGTGGCGCTCAAGAGGCCTTGGACTCGCATCCGGGTCGATACATTTTGACTCTTAAGAATCGAAAAGGATTCGTTAAACTGGCAATCAGGGCCGGGTGAGTAAGCATTAAAAAGAACACAGCAAAAAAAAAAACAATTTATAAGGTCTGTTCCCGTATTGGAGAAAACTACCCAATTTTGATACAGTTCTCCGAAAAATTTGACAGTTTCGCGCAGTACGGGAACAGACCTAATAGCATTTAATAAAAAAAAATATAAATTCGATCCATTCCATTAGCTGCCCGATTGTGCCGAGTTTTTCATTCGGTGAAGTGGACATTTTCGATCAGGTCGATAATCCGCCAAACTCATGGCTGCGTCGCTTTCAGTCACTGGTAAAAAAACTAACCGGTGTCTCGCCAGTGATAATGATCGGTCGCGGTTTCTTTCAGTATTCGTTCGGCTTTCTGCCCCAACGAAGGCAAATTGTCCAAGTTTGTAAGTGTGCTCGTCAATTTTTCAAGAATTCAATAATTCTATTCTAAATGGACTCATTATATGTATATTCTCATTGCCAGTGGGTGCACCCATTGAAGTGAAAAAAGATGAAAATCCCGATCCAAAGTATGTTGATGAAATCCATCAGAAATTTATGGACGCTCTAGCTGATCTCTTTGAAACTAATAAGTCAAAGTACATTGAAAATGCCGAGGCTACAAAACTCGTTATCCAATAGACTCTCACTCACTCTCTCTATCTTGAGTATTCCGCCAGTTTTTAATTGCTTTATCATTTATGCTGATAACCTTAACTTAGATAAGACTATATTGGAATTGTTACCAAGAAACTATATGATTTTTATATTTTATTTAAAAAAAAAAAAAAAAAAAAAAAAACTGTTTTTGTTGTTAATAAAATAAGGGAATGGACTGTTGACGGTCAGTTTTTGAGTTACCAAGCACTGCGATCGGGCATTGATACCTGCTGATAAGTATTTCGTTTTTTGTTTTTTCTTCCTTTTTATCCACCCAAAAAAACTTTTTCGAAATATTTCATTACGGGTCTTCCCTAATATGCTTTCCAGACGTACAACGAAATCTCGAGATTTCAGAAAATTTTCGAAGAAATTTGACATTTGAAATCCAGGCGATTTCAATTTTGTTCTGAAATCCCGAAATTTCGTTGTACGTCTGGAAAGCATATTAGGGGCTCTCTCCAGTTCTGTCAGAAATGGAAAAATTCATATAAATAACACTTCTGAAAATTTCTGATTCATTTCTGAAGCGTTTGTTTATATGAAGTTTTTCATTTCCGACGGAGCTGGAGAGAGACCCTTTAACGTGAAAAGGTCGAAAATGTAAAAATTTTCATATAAAAAACGTCGTTCATTAATTTCTAAGCCTTCTTGATATACGAGTTTTCGAAGTTTTCGAGGCAAATACACGTTTAAGGGAAGACCCAAGGTGTATTTAATAAGGTTCTAAAACAAGAAAATCAAATCTGAAACAATCACATTGCTTTGTTGTTGCAAAGAAACTAAATATTCCAAAAAAATTCATATATGTAGTTTGACATTTTAGTTGCAAGAAGTAGAAGACAAACTTGATATGGACACCACCTTGTTAAATACGCCTTGAGAAGGCCCCTATTAAGTTATTCCAAAGGTAATAGAAAATTATTGAATTTCAACATCTAAAAATTCGCATATACGTAAATATTTAGGATAACTTCCGTCACTCAGAAGTCGACTAAATATTGAAGATTGATTGAGCGAATTTTTTCTTTTCAGAGGCATTTTTTTTTGCGTACCGCGACTCTTAAGGTTCTATGGTGCTCACTTCTTCACGTGTTTTTACTTATCATGGGTGTTCACTCAGACCTGGAACTTAGTGAACTTTGAGAACTTTTTAAACAGCCGTCAAAGCTTTCATGTATTTTGACAGTTAACGCAAAGAAGTTCTCAGAGTTCACTCCTTCGAGGGTTCGAATGAATTCCCATATTATGTATCTTCCTGCCTAGGCCGAAGAGAATTCCGAAATAGATTCCTACCCAACGATCATTGTAAGATCTTTGTCTTTGGTCCATTAGGGGCACTAATAAAATCATCTTTTAGAAAAGATTTTAATTTAATGTTAGGTACTCAAAGAATGTAGGTAGTTTCCGCGGGTATTGTGGACTCTTTTGTTTCAGAACTAACTAGACTTCTTCCTGATGAAATGAATTTGCCAGCATACGACCCAAGCTAGGTGGCGCATTCGCTGCTTTTGTTTTTCGGGATGTGATAAAAGATTAAGCCTTGGGAAAATGAAAATTGAGCTTTAAGTTGAGAGGAAATTCACATTTCGATTGGAAGGTGTATTCGGCAAGAGCTTAGCTGCTTAAATAACTTTTATTTCCCATTTCTTCAAATAATTTTTCTTAGTTTTTATTTTTGTTGGCTTTTTTTTTGGGATTTTTTTTTTTATTTATTTTTTTTTATTAATTTTATTAGTTATACGGGCAATATAAGCTTAACAATACGTACATTTTTTTTGTTATAAATAATTTCATTTCATTTCAATTACGATGCGTTTAAATTTTCAATTAAAACTACATTTGGAAAAGTCTTTAAATGTCTTGGAACTTTATACGATCTAATACAATAGGGACTGATGCTATTATCAAGCGATTTTCTTCTCTATTTTCTCTTCTTTGTGAAGTTAAATGTTCTCACGTGTCTGTTTATTTCTTTTTTTTCTTTTTCCATATATATTGGTATATATAATTTCTAATTTCATCTTTCATTTAAGACAGTTAGATTCTATTATCAATAGCGCGTTTAACTCATAAAAAAAATCAGAGTGACTCTTAGAGTTAAACCTTGTTGCTTGTTGTTTTTTTTTTCTTTTTCTTTTTACTCAAAATATTGTGATTTGTTTTACGACCAATATTTTAGGGTCTAATGTCGTTTTAAGGTACGCTCGTAATTTCGCACTGCAATTTCATTCATAGAAATTAGGAGTTTTCTTTGTATTTGTTATTATTTTTATTTTTTATTATTGATTTCCATTTGAACAGCCAGCGAGAAATTTTTGTGTTTGCATTTGTGGTTTTTTCTCATTTTTTTTTTTATTTATTTTTTTATTTTTTTATTTTTTTTTTATATATATATTTACAAAACAACATGGACTTTTGCATAGCACTTTTAAGGGTAGGGTTGGTTTTCTATATTTTTTCTATAAAATTTGTATTTTTTTTTTTCTTGGTGTTAGCTCATTAAGTTTCAGGGAGGTTGTGCAAAAGGGAGTGTTAAAATTTCCATTTTTAGAATAATTTTCATAAGCATTATTGAAATAGTGCAATATAGATTTTCTCATTTAGAATTCGTGGTTGAATTCGTGGTCTGGTTAGATTCAATTCAGAAAAGAGGCTTTTTCGATTATCAAAAGTTGATTAAGAGGCTTTTTCGAAGCAGGAATTAAAGTCATAAAATGAAAGTACCCGAAATGAATGTGTATTCAAGAAATTTTATAGATTCAAGAAAAGAAATCGAATGAACACATTGCGTACTTGTTCGGCCTTTTGTTTTTTGTAATTAATTTAGACCGTTAAGGAAATGTGTTTTTCTTTTGTCTCTAAGCTTGGAAAGAAACCATTCTTAATAGAAAAAATTGTTAAAAATTGTTCAAATCCCTCTGATGACGGCGTTCGCTCCTACTGCGCTTTCTGATAATTCTGATATTTTTTTTTTCATACAAATAAATTTCAAACGAAACGAAGATTTAAGAACAAAACAATTTCTTTATCCGTAGTAGATGAAATTTTTTCATTTTTGATATTTTTTTTCTGTTATCAAAACCCAATCCAAGTCCAAATCTTCCATGAAAAACTAATTAAAATAATAATAATAAAAGACAAACAGCCCGATTCCAAATATTCCCCCGGGGAATTTTCGCCAGCGTATTCGAAAAAAATTCGGCCATTCTAAACACACTGCGATGGGAATATGAAGTGAGCAAGAATTTCGAACATTTTTAAGCATAGATCGTTACATTTCTTTTCTATTGATGTTAAGAAGACGTCCTTTTTGGCGCGAAGAAAAGTTTCTAGGGAAGAAATTCCCGGGGAATATTCATTTAGAACAGGGCTGTACATCTTGATATTTATCGGCATTTGGGATAAAATCCATTTATACCATATAACAAAGTGTGATAGGAGGCGGGGGCGAAAATGTTTAAATGAAAACTATTTGCATTAAAGGCCTGCATCGATCCATCTATGTATTCCAGTGTATGCCAAAATGATACATACACATTCTGTGTTTGTATTGAACAGGCCGTGCGCTGATCACACTTAAAAAAATTATGTTGCTAGTTCTAATAGTGGTTTTGTTTTTGACATATGCAATGAATTAAATGAAAGACTTAAAAAAAAATCATGAGAGCTATTCACACTATCCTTTAAACACCCGTTTTAACATTGCAACGCCTTAACTTCCAATACATGAAGCATGCAATTTAAGTTTTATTATTATTGTACTTCTTGGAACGTAATATTTTTCCGCATATCAAACATTTTGCTTTGGAAATATCGTTTTCGACGTATTCCAAAACGAAAAAATCTTCTTCCGAGCTTTCACTGAACATGAATAAATTTTTCAAACTAATTTTTCGTAGTTTATCGATCGTTTTGTCAACACCATATATAACTATATATGTCACTCAGGAGCCATTTCTATTTTGGCTCTTTTCAACACGGTCTTGGGTACCCACCAAAATGAGCATTTATCACTTGGGTACTCACCAAAAGTATTCCTCTCTCGCTCTTTTTTGTCTGCTGAGTAACATCTCTTTCTAACTGGCGCGAAATGTCCCGCCCAAAATCTATGAAAGTGACATATTATATATAGTAATATACATATGTCCGAGCGCATCGGCAGTCGAAAGCAGACTAAACGAAAATCAGCAGCTACACGCATATTGTGTGTGTGCTGTTGTGAAATTGAATTTGCATAGTTTGGCATACACTGTTTTAAACCTTAATTTGAACCATATAGAACTATAGCTGCAACTTTGGCCAAATTTTGGCGCGTTATGGCATGATTTGGTGAAAAAGTTCAACTATGGTGAACCACGCCATAAGTCGAGTATTGTGGGGAACCACCTTATAGAAAGTGTGGTGTACCACGTAATAGCTTTTGGCCGAAGTTGCAGCTATAGTTCTATATGATTTGAACAAAAAAGAAACAGTTGGAAGATAGAGATAAGCTTTAATTAATTATATTCGAAGGGTCGCTCATGCAGCGTCGGAAAATTTGCGATCTGATAAGGACCACTAATTTTACCGATATATGTTTCTGTTTCCAGATCATCTTCTCAAATTGATATTTTTGGCAGCGTTGCCAGTTTTGGGCTTTTCCTACCAAATCAGGTAGGTATTTTTTTCTTTGGTAGGTTGAATCGGATTTCGGTAGAATTGCGGAAATTTTTTCATTTTGACCAAAAACATTTGTAAATATATCCGTTATCGAAAAATAACACATCGAATTTTGTCAACCCTACCTTGAACGATGTGGAAGAGCATGTTTCATATTCATCTATCTCTGTCTCTCATGTTGCTTTTTTCCACAGCAGTGTATAGAGCACAAAAGAAAATAGAAAAGCAAAGCTAATACAATAGGAGCTTACGTGCATTAAAGCTTGCGCGACGTAGCGACAAGTGAAGAATATAATCACTTTTGTTGCTTGAATATGCCAAATGAAATTCAAATGGGTAGTTTTATACAATATTTTGAAGCAATTTTGGATTTTTAGAGTAAACATAATATATAAAGTTATTGTTATTGTAAATACACCCACAAATTTTAACCAATGAAACTCCTTTTTGTAGTTTTTGGTAGGTTGCAATCGATTTTGGTAGGATTTCGAAAAATATTTGGTAGGAAAAAAAGTTTGTCAGTGGCAACGCTGATTTTTGGTATTTGCTCGTTTCGCTAATTTTTAATTGTTATATCGATATCTGCAAGAGAAACATTCCATACTCACTATATCCAAAGAGATAGAAACAGTTACAAGTAGATACCAGTAAAATAATGTAGATGTATTTCAAGGATCGGCAAAATTAAAGTGAAAGTGTATGTGTGAGAGAAGCGAGGAAATGCACTAAAAGAAAGAACTGCATTTTTTTGTTGTGTGTTCTCTGAAATTTGAATACGATGCGCACAAGGTGTTGCTTCAACAAGAGTTCGAGAGTGACTGACAAAAGAGCCAAGCAAAAAACGAATAGCGCAAGCAATACGTGTGAGTGGCTATCGCAAAATTTTTCCTAGCGCGCCGATACCTGATGTACACATATGGATGGTTCTTTGCAGGGCTTTAATTTGAATGTATCGGAGAGAAAAAAAAAAAAAGAAACTCTTCGAAAGGTTTTCCATTACTTATTTACATAATTAATTGTCAATAAATATCTCTAATGATTGATATTAATTTTCTATTGTTAAATATTTTCATTCGTCAATTTGAAATCAATCCCTGAGTGTTTTTGGTAATTGATTTTTTATACGAAATGCAAATAGAAAGAATATGTATATTTTTGTTTCACCCATGTTCCTATAAGTTAGAATTTATTGATATTTTTTTTAATTTATTTTTCTTTTTGTTTTAATTGTATCGACCGTGAAGCGCGAACGTTTCGAGATACGTGCCCTTACCTACACAAACCTTACTGTAAGGTGGGATCGACAGTTTCTTATCTATTGAAAGTACAATGTTTTCTTGTCAATAGCAGCCAAATGAGAGGGTCGATAAAAAGCGTTCTTGGATAGATTTCGTTATGGCTGAAATGGATGAAATTAGCAATTGCAATAACTAAATGTCTTTCGATCAGGTCAGCTGAAACACTGAAAACTATTACACATATGTATGTATGTACGCAAGAGATTTCTTTCACTGAAATCTTCTATTTCCGATCGAGATAAAATCTGTTTCATTCGATTCTCCGAAGCAAACAATTTTCTCGAACTGAGAAGCTACAAATATATATATATATATATATATATATATATATATATTTATTTGGTATATTTATATATATGTATATGTTATCGTTTTAATGTTTTGAAATATTTATCACTTGATGTTTTGAATTTCGGGGACATTATTTAATTTCCTATTTACCTAATTTTGAAAAATATGTTTTTTGTTTTTTTTAATTGTATGAAAATACAACTCTTAGCAGCGATATACATATATATACGTACGTATATATAATATGTATATATTTCTTTCAATGTATATAATTTTACTTAAGAACGATTCGAAGGTGCACTAACTACTAGAATTGATTTTGAAATCTAAATAGTGGTGGTGCTTGGAAGAAGAACGCAGAATCGTGGGAGTCTAGTGAATATACCAAGTTAATTCTAAAAGTTCTGGAGTCAATTTGGATTATGCGAATAGAGTTGTTTTATAACATTTCAATTAGAGTGTCTTCTTTTTTTTTTGTTTAATGAAAAAATGTACGAATTTCGAAGCGGATGAATTTCTATTATTGATCGAAAAATTCAAAAGAAAAATTTTGATAATTTTCAATAATGAATTTTTTGTTGTTGGGGATTTTGTTTTGTTTTTTTTTTCTTTCTTTTTTTTTATTCAATTAATAACAATTTAAAATTTATTTTTAGAATTTTCACTTGTTCCACTAAATATAGATTTTCGGCATTTGATGAGATTGTTTTTTTTTTAATATTCAAAAGTCGATTTTATTAAATAATACGCAATACTTCGTTGAAGTATTTCGAAAGTTGGAGAATTTCGAGTTTCGAATTTTTTTTTTTTTTTTTTTGAATTCAGTTTTCGAAAGTCGAGACTTGTTCGAGCAATTAAGTTTGAGGTTTCGATTTAAGCTGCACAAAAGAATTTTCGAAAAATCAATTTTGGCACATTTTGTTGTTGTTGTTGTTGTTGTTATCGATTTATAACTTTTATTCAAAACCTCAATGCATTCATATTTCTTTTGAAACAATTGATTTTTGTGTGTTTTTTTTTTTTTTGTATTTTTCGAATGCATTTTTGCAAGTTCGAAAATTTGTTGTTTATTCGAATTCGAAGAAATCTCATGAAATGCCAATTGATATCTTAAATCAAATGTACACATATGAATCTATGTAAATGTTACTTTGAACCATGAAATTTAATAAAAACATATGTATATTATATACATATCATATGTATTTGCATCGTTAATGTGTTATTATATCTATATATATATATTATTATATATATATATATATATATTTTTTTTTTTTTAATATATTTTTATATATTTTTTTTAAATATTTTTACTGTAAATCTGTATTAAATACCTTAACAATTGCTTTCGCTATAACAACGGGGGGTTTTCTTTATTTGCTTTGTAATATTTTTTTTTTTTTTAATATGATGTTTATTTTTTATTTTTATTTATTTATTTATTTTTATATAGTTTTTTTTTTTTTTTTGAGTAAATTTTTGCTTAATTCATGGATTTTTTGCTTCATAAACTTTCCTAAAACGAATTGTTTTATATAATTAACTATGATCATCATAAGAATGATAATTCCTTTACATCTTAGAATATTGATTTTGTTTGTTTGATTTTTTTTTTTAGCTAAATTTCTCCAAAAATTCTCTACACAGTACGAAGCTAGAATTTGTTAATTTTTCCGCAGGATAACAACAATAATTTTCGCTTCTAATTATCAAAACTATAGCTTGTTTTTTCATTTTCTTAATTTTCTTCTTATATTTCTGTGTGTATGTAACCATGTGTGTGTGTATATCGTTTGGGTTATATTTTTATTTTCATAATCGTTTTTATTCAATTTCATTTCGTTTTAGTTAAATTTCTTGTTTTTTTTTTCTTTCTTTTGTTTAGTTTAAAGAATGTTAACCGAGCGTTCATCATGGTCAAATCCATTGTTTTCTACGAGCCGTCTTTTGTATTTTAATTGTATTTTTTTATTTATAAATTTTTATTTAATTTTTTTTTTTTTTTTTTTTTGAACTACTTGATCCGTGTTAAGCATTGACAAATTAAGGTTTTACAAGGCGTAAATAGATTTTCTTCTTCATTTTTTCGGCTTATTTGTGTTTAGCTAGCCAGTGTCGAACTAAACAGCAACAGCCGTAATCTATGATGTCGTCGGCATCGGCGTAAAGTAATGAAGACCATTAGTCTGGAAATGGAAATTAAAATTTGCAATTATATCATTTTTTGTTTTTAAAAGCTAAATATTTGTATTTATATAAGAATAACGCACAGTCATATCGTATTCCGTTATGTATGCAGGAATTTCCAATTGATCTTTTGTTATAGCCGAATACAAGTGCTCGACGCCGGGCAAAGAGTGCACTTTCGCTTTAATAGCTGGAGCCATGAAGGTCGTAAACCACCAAGTCATCATCTGAAAATCAGGCATCGAAATAAATTTTTATTTTTATTTTTTTTTTTATTAATTAAGAGTGTCTATTTTCTTTTTATGAGAGAGAGTCATCATTTATCCGTGAAACAATAACAAACAAACAAACAAACAAAAACCCCCTTAGAAATCCGTGACTTACTGTAGATTGATTTTCAATAGAACGAAAATCTTTTGAGAATGAGTCTCAGAGCCGATTAATCCGGTTGAGATTATCCGATTTTATGTTCAAAATCAGGGTTCGTATTTGAACACACATGTTCAGATCATGTTTAAAATCAAAATGTACGTGTTCACAGTAAAATGCTCTTTGCTCATGAGCAAAATATTCTGATAAAACACATGACATATAATGCACATGAGTATGTTTCGAAAATCTTATACATTGAACATGTTCGATCGAGAAGTGTTCAGTTCACACAGAAAATGTTCATGTTCATAAAAGATTCTATTTTGAACACAGTGTTCTTTACGTGTTCAATGTTCAGATGTTTTCATGTTCAATTCATGTTCATGTTCAGCTCAAACAGAGAGTATTCTTTACTGAATAAAAAAAATTTTATTAAAAAATGTTTATTAAAAATTAATGGAGATAAACTGCACAATGTTTTACAGAAAGTAATGTGTCAAAAGCCAATAACTTAAAGTTTGCTTAAAGCCATGTTAAGCTAATTTAATGTTCTCAACCATTCCCTGTCCCTCACTCTGTCCATCACCTTCTACCGCACCATCTCCATCACTCCCACCCTCAATACTAGAAGAGAGTTTTCGCTAGCGTAATAAAAACAAGTAAAGAAGTTTACATCAGCTAAGCCGATTGCACACATATCTTTTCCTCAGCCTAAAATATGTTAAAACATTACCCTTACAAAAATTCCTGCCATTTTTGTTGCTCTAGCTCGGATATCTAGTTATACCTAATCTGTTTCTCGATTTAGCTTCTCAAACTCGACATTATTATTAAGCACAATATTTTCGCGAATGGTGGTCATGGTCGAATTTTAACCGTAGAGAGTATTAATCTAGCTGCGAAATACACAATTCGAAAAAGTGAAAATCAAATGTTTGCGAATTTCGCGAATGGCGGTCTAGGTTAAGTTTTAACTGAAGAGGGAATTATATCCAGCTGCGAAAGACTCAATTCCAAATAGTGAAAATCAGATTTTTGCAAATTTCGCGAATGATGGGCATGGTCAAATTTTAACCGTTAGAGGACATTTTGTCTAGCTGCGAAATACTCAAATCAAAATAGTGAAAATCCGATTTTTGCGAATTTCGCGAATGGTGGTCATGGTCAAATTTTTTTATTGGCCTCCTTCAACACGTCAAACAATTGCTTTCCGTCCATTTTTATAAAATGAATTTATGGAAAACAATTTTGAAAAACTTTGAACACGTCTGAATGCAAAAAAGTTTTTATAAAAAACGCAAAGCATACATAATGTTCAATTTTCAAAATGTTGTGTTTGAGCTGAACATGAACATGAATTGAACATGAAAACATCTGAACATTGAACACGTAAAGAACACTGTGTTCAAAATAGAATCTTTTATGAACATGAACATTTTCTGTGTGAACTGAACACTTGTCACACATGACAATGTCACCTATATGACATCACTGATGACATTGTCATGCAGGAGATAATTTCCCGCTGGGATATTTATAGAAGTTTTTCCCCAACCCAAGGTTCAAAATTCTGAAACTTTAAAGCGATTTATTTACACTGTTTGTTCAAAAGGTTCGAAAGGCAAGAGAAGTCCGGTCTCATGTTGATGGTTCAACCTTTTCGAAGCCAAATTCTTCAGTAGGATGTTACGATTTCGAAGGGATTGGGGATAGTCAGAATGTGAAAAAAAACAAAATCTATTCTTTCTATTGACGCGAAGGGAAAATTTCCTACGCGGAAATCCCCGCTGGGTATATTCGTTTAGAATCGGGCTGTACACTTTCATATTTAACATATATCATTTATATTTATGATTCAATTTACCTTGGTCCAAAATGTGGGATGCACTATGTAGAAGGCTTTTAGATTCTTCTTATATCTAGAAAAAAAAAAAATTTAATTTAAAAAAAAATTTTTTTAAATGTTTAAAAAGTTCCTCGAAACCTACTTGTAGGGCAGCACACTGTAGACTTCACGCAACCATTGCAATGAAGGATAATTGTTTGTTGAGGTTAATGTGTGGAAGTACGCGATAACATAGTCACCCTTAACAATCGGATCCAATAATTTGATCAAATACAACAAGGCCTAAGGAGAGATTAAAAATGAAAAAATTAAAAAATGAAAAAAAAAACAATGCGATAATAATGATATAATGATTATATCGCAATATTGGATTACCTTTTCTAAATCGATATTGTGTGCTGGAAACCATTTGCCACAGAAAACAATCACAGGTCTACCAAGCCGATCGACACCGCTCTGATAAAGACAACCGATACCGGATACTTCTGTAAGATCTTCAATTTGCGCACGGCGCAATAATCGTTCGTATCTAAAATGCAAATAAAATTTCATTTATATATAGTCGCCCGGGGATTCATGTGCTTAACGTGCAAAAAAAAAAACACATTTCGAGTAAATCGAAGTTTAAAACTATTTTTTTTTTTTTTTTCAAAAACTGTACGATAAGGTTTTTTGTGTGTTTCACCATTAACTTGTGGGAGAATAGTTATTCGAAGAGTTTATTTTCGAATCTTTGATCTAACGCATGAAAGGATGTTTGTGGCTACATGGCATAAGTGCCAACTTTCGTTCAAGTCCCATTTAAATTTCGGGTGCAGGAGAGAATTTTCGAAAAACGCCCTTCTGCCACGCCCACTTTTCCAGTTTTTTAAATTCATAGTAATTGCCTTTAAAAATGTTCAAATATCAAATTTCATCAAAATATGTTGAAATACTTCGATTTTAGAGCAGTTATTGTGATTTTCGTAACAGACCCTAGTACTGGAGGTACCCCTAAAAATGGTCCGATCGAGTCTATTCTCGAACTTGTTCTTACTCATGTCCCCGTGAGCACGCATACCAAATCTTGTCAAGATAGCTCAACTCCTTCGATAAGATAACTGTATACAGACAGACGGACAGACGGACAGACAGACAGACGGACAGACAAACAGACAGACAGACGGACATGTCTAATTCGAAATTTTGCCATGATACCGAGGTCTCGTGAATAGCCCTACTAATAACTAATTGATTTGATATTATTGAGTGTCATGCAAATATCTCAAACAGTACGTGAATGCATCTCTTAGGCAAACCAATAAGTCCTTCGTAAAATCCATTGGAGTAGACAGAGAAGGGAAATGGTACAGACCCCCCGCCCCCCATCAGTCGTATGCCAACCAGTGAAGATTTTGACCATGAATAAGTTTACAAAAAATTGAACTCCTTCTTCTTAGGCTATCCTTTACTCCCAGTGGATAGGGCCCCAATTATAAAACAATGAATGGCGTATAGGGCAAAAGATCACAAAAATATTGTGTTTCAAGGGATATAGAGAGCAAAATGGAGATGAGTTATCTCAGTAGCTAGAAGATATAGCCAAAAATGGATTGCGGATTTAAAACATTTGGCATCGAAATTGGGGGATGTCATCCTTAACTAGGGCTTTCGATCCCGAGATCCCATCCATTTTTCGGTTAAGGTTAAGGTTCCCGAGTT
This sequence comes from Chlorops oryzae, assembly GCA_020466095.1. Classification (NCBI taxonomy): domain Eukaryota; kingdom Metazoa; phylum Arthropoda; class Insecta; order Diptera; family Chloropidae; genus Chlorops; species Chlorops oryzae. The sequence goes on along the minus strand of CM035806.1, from coordinate 10,276,722 downwards.
AAGGACCTTAACTCAAATTCGTCAAAATTGCGTATAGAGCACATGAATCCCCGGGCGATTATATGTATATATCTATATATAATATGTGTATATATAAATATATGTACATTATTTTATATTTTAATTGAATAAAAATTGGTGCGTTTTTCAAAAATTTCGAAGAATTTTAGGAATCATCCATACATATACAATGTACCTATGCACTGTATGTACCTACCCTGCAGGAAGCCTGTCGCCATATGACCCCATGTCTATATTGACGTCAATATAGACAAGATAATTAGTTCCAACGTCAACAGTATTTACGGGCGGTGTCATTAGAGAAACTGTACCGTCAAGAGGTATAGTTCATCTTTATTGACCATGTCAACAACGTGTCTCCTTATAAAGCGAAAGAGTACTCCTTTTGTCTACATAATAGTACCGACGCCAATAGTTCGTCAATAGTTTTTCGGTCTACTGTCGACATTCAATGACAACTCAATGTTAAATGTCAATAACTCAAAGCATTGCGACGGGTATAACTGGTCAGTAGTACTGTTAACGCAGTCAGTAGAGAAAGAATATATTGACTATTGACATTTCCTGCAGGGTAGATTGATTGAATCATGACTCAGGCGAACGGAGACGCAAAAAAAAAAAAAATCCATGCCTAAAGCGTTAAATCAATATCGATCCAAATGCGAAAATGAATCACCAATTACTCAATTGGTGCTAATTAGAGTCACTCAAATTATTTAATTAAATGAGAAAATATATATGTATGTGTATATAAATATTTGTACATATGCATGTAGTTCATTTTTTTTTTTTGGGTCGAGGCTTGTTACTAATAACCAGTTCAATTTCAATGAGACATAATCGTGCAGCTTTCTAAAGGCCGACGATTAAGAACAGAGTCGTGCGCAGGTGATGATGATATTGGTGCATACGCACAGCAGCTAAGGGGTGGATTTTTAACTCGACTTTGCACTCAAAACTTATTACCATATATTGGAGGTTCAAACTCCATCTGGAAAAAATTCATGATACATATAAAATAGGGCTGGGTCAATTCATTTTCGCCAAAACGGTATAGCAAAATCGTAATCTACGGAAAATTCTAAGAACATTTCCCTTCAAATTTGTCAATGGCGATAAGTTTTCATCGAATTTTTATTTTTATTTTTTTAATTATTATTTTGTTTTATTTTTTTTCCAATGAAAACTAATCGTGATTGACAAATTTTGAGTTCGATTTGTGCGTAACAGGGATTGATTTTAAGGCCAAGGCTTGCGAAATAATTTTTTGCAAATGAAATCAACTCGAAGCCGCTGACGAAATAATTTCCTGCGTAGGCGTCTGATTAAATCTGATTAAAAAAACAAAAAAAAAAAACAACGATTTAATTTCGTAATAAGATTAGAGAAGAAGATCGATTTTGGTTGGTTTTCAAATCAGTTTAAAGAACCCTTAAAAGCAAAGGAGTATACAGTAGTGTTGCTTCCATACTGAAAAATAGAAAGAGTCAAAAAATCGATTATTCTGATTCTCTAGATTTTTTTTATACCCGACACACTCTGTGTCAAGGGTATATTGCGTATGTGTGGTTTTGTGTAACACCCAGAACCAGTCGAGATAGACCATACAAAATATATATAGAAATGATCAGCGTCACCAGGAGATTCGATTTAGACATGTCAGACCGTCTGTCTGTTTGTCTGTCTGTCTGTATACAGTTATCTTATCGAAGGAGTTGAGCTATCTTGATAAAATTTGGTATGCGTGCTCACGGGGACATGAGTAAGAACAAGTTCGAGAATGGACCCGATCGGACCATTTTTAGGGGTACCTCCAGTACTAGGGTCTTTTACGAAAATCACAGCACTCTAAATCACTACTCTAAAACCTGAATTTTTCAAGATATTTTGACGAAATTTGATATTTCAACATATTTAAATCCAAGTAATATGATTGAAAAAATTGTTAAAGTGGGCGTGGCAGAAGGGCAGTTTTCGAAAATTGTCTCCAACACCCAAAATTCAAATGGGACTTGAACGAAATTTGGCACTTATGCTTCTTTTGTAGCCATAAACATCCTCCCAATGATCGGTCCATTATTAAGGGTACCTCCAGTACTAGGGTCTGTCACAAAAATCCCAAAACGGCCACAAAATCAGACTTTTTCGAAATTTTTCAATAAAATTTTGAATTTGAGTGTATATTTAAGCCTGTGATTAGAATTGAAAAAAATTTGAAAAATTGGGCGTGGCAAAGGGGTGGTTTTCATAAAGAAATTGCACAAAATTCGGTATATGGGGCCCATTAAGGCCTTAAACACCTCTTGATATTAAAAATTATTCGAACATGTGTGTATGTGTCGGGTATTCTATTGTGAGGCTCGCCCGACTATAACACCCTTACTTGTTTTTTGTTTTATTTGTGGAATATTTCTGTTTTTTTTTTGTGGAATATTTGTTTTTTTTTTTTGTGGAATATTTGTTTCAAATTGTTGGAAGCACGCGTCCATTATATTGAAAACAGCTGCAAGCTGCAAGCAGTGCGCCCATAAGTTCAAGAATGCGCCTAACAAACTAATTTCATTCAACCAATAATAAAAAAAAAAAAATAAAAATAAAATAAAAATAACATTTCACTATTGTTTGCATCGCACAATAGCCTCAAGTGTTAAATAAGTTTTAATGGAAACTATTGATAGCTTTCAATAAACACAAAGCAATTGAATAAAGCCAACCGATCGACAGTAGTTGTCGCCGTGAATAACGTTGTTCGTATTTAGATTAGGGCGCCAGTCGCTGGATAATGGAGATCTGAGCGAGTTGCCAAAACGGTCGACAGAGAAGGGATTTTTGTCGCCCGTAAAAACACCTTGCTTAGAGTTGCATTATCCAGCGACTGTCATCCCTAATCGAAATTCGGACATTTAACACCCCGTAACACTCCGGATTGAAATCCATTAAATCAGCGGCCTTTGTCTTCTGCGGTCGCTTTTGTTCTCTTATGTTCGATTACATCTAATTAAGTAACATTAAGGTTGCGTCAGTGCCACCACATTGCGTTTTAACATTTTAGAAGTTTTCCAATGAATCCTCGAGTTTCAAATTTTTCGGTTTTTATTTTTCATTAGGGGTATTCACAAAGGCGTGCTAAAAACTTTTTAAAGTCGGAAAAATGTGACTTCTTAAAAATTTTTTAAACTTTTTTTGTATCTTGCACAATTTTTTAAGCAGTTAAAATTTTCCGATTTTCTGACGCCTTCGTGATTATTCCAAAGATTTTTGAATTTGAATTTGAAATTGGAAAACCGAAATTCTGTCGGTTTCCCTCAGCAAGCAGACGCTATCTTTATTCTTTATCTCGACGTCCGTTCAATTTTGCTGCATCAATGACGCATACCCCGGCCGAAAGCTAACGAATGCGGTTTTATCAGGGGAAATAAAAGAAAATCTCGTGACAGGCGATGCTGTATGCGGCATTTTTATTTATCTAAGCCGTAAAAAAAAAAAAAAAAAACTAGCAAAATAATGAGAAAACGCGCTGCTGGTTTTGAAAATGTTTGCTTACTTAAAAAATTTATTAATTCTATTTTTATTATTTTCTTTATTTTTTTTACTTAGCGTTCAAACAATGCTAAAATTTCATATGAGCGCCCACAAAAAAAAAGGGGGCTTTAGAAAATTAATTAACAGCTATTCGCACGTTGAGCATTTGATTGTGAGCGAGCGTGAGACTTCATAAAGGCGTGTGGTGAGATAGCATAAATTTTATTAAACAAACGCCATATTAGAGCTTTTAAAAACGTTGTATTTTGATTTATTTATTTTTTAAGTAGTTTTCTATTTTTTTTTTTTTTCTTCCTTACACAGAAGCTCGAAAATCCAATGAAGAATGAATTAATATAGAACGCAAATTTGTAAAATGTATAAACCAATTAGCACAATCAAAATAGGTCGAAAGTCGGATTTCGATTTTCGAAAGAACTTCAGTGACAAAATTAATGAGAAATACAGGTTAATCGGTATAGGAGTGTGAATATGAAAAATTCAAACATACCTACAATTGCAAACTATATACATATGTACAGTAATAATACCTCGGACTAACGCGATAGGTGCTACCAAGCGATAGCCGTGTAAGTAGAAATCGCGAAACGCGCCGTTTAACTTTGCATATATATATACATATATATATCCATATAGTATGAAATCGGGACTAGAGTCAAAGGAATACAATCCCAGCGACCAACAGTGCCCACCGCCTACAAAGTATACGAGACTGTAAGCGACCTCCCTATTAATAGCTTCAAAGTACCAATACGAAATTGTAGGCGAACCGCTTACCAATAGCTTACAAAGTATACGAGATTGTAGACGAACCGCTTACCAATAACTTACAAAGCATACGAGATTGTAAGCGAGCTGCCTAATAATAGCTTCAAAGTATACGAGATTGTAGGCGAACCGCTTACCAATAGCTTACAAAGTATACGAGACTGTAAGCGACCTCCCTATTAATAGCTTCAAAGTACCAATACGAGATTGTAGGCGAACCGCTTACCAATAGCTTACAAAGTATACGAGGTTGTAGGCGAACTGCCCACTTTATGTGGTGGTGGTAGGCTTTCACTATAAACGCTCGAACATAAGTATACAAGGATGGTATATGAGGTCGTATGCATTACCGCCTACGGCCTACGAAATGTGTTACGGTTCATTGCTTCTATAGGCAGCATTTTGGCCGCTGGAGATAAGGCAAATCAAAAGTCTTCTAAAATCCCTTTTAATATATTAACACGCGTAGTGATTAAAAACAGCGTAAGTCGGTTCATTACTATATACATATATCGTCAAAACGAGTTGAATTCAAGATGTTTCTCTAATAAAATTAATTTTGAAAAACAGGCTTTTTTATTTATTGTACAATGTACATACATACTTGATAGCAAAACACGTCCATTAAACTGAACACAGCTGTGAATCGTAAAGAATTGTGAGTGAATTGCTTTCTACTTTCTAATACAACCTCATTTCGAGTACAATTAAATTTAATGCCATAAAAAAAATCTTTTTTTTGGAACTTGGACATTAATTTTTGGTAAGAAAAAAAAAAAACAAACAAAATATTGGCAACTAAAAAATTAAAAATTCATTTCTACTGCGAGCTCACAGTAATTAAATAAACTTTAATCGTTGAATGCAATCGGCAGTTATGGGAACAACAAGAACAATGCCCCCCCGCCTCAATGGCGAGTGTGTATTAAAGCGCAAAAAATCCTTATATAGTTTCAACGCGAAGTGAAATTTCCACGACAATGAAACAGTGCTGCCACTTATCCCTGGGACGGGATCAAAAAATAAATAACTAAATAATAATAATGCCAAAATGCTGCTTACAGAAGCGATGAACCGCAACACATTTTGTAGGCCGTAGGCGGTAATGCATACGACCTCATATACCATCCTAGTATACTTTTGATCGACCGTGGCCGTTTTATAGAGTGAAAGCCTACCACCGCCACATAAAGTGGGCAGTTCGCCTACAATCTCGTATACTTTGTAAGCTATTGGTAAGCGGTTCGCCTACAATCTCGTATATTTAGCAGCTATTAATAGGCAGCTCGCTTACAGTCTCGTATACTTTGTAATCTATTGGTAAGCGGTTCGCCTACAATCTCGTATACTTTGTAAGCTATTGGTAAGCGGTTCGCCTACAATCTCGTATTGGTACTTTGAAGCTATTAATAGGGAGGTCGCTTACAGTCTCGTATACTTTGGAAGCTATTGGTAAGCGGTTCGCCTACAATCTCGTATTGGTACTTTGTAGCTATTAATAGGCAGCTCGCTTAGAGCCTCTTATACTTTGTAAGCGGTAAGCAATGTTGGCCGCTGGGGTGGGCCTGAAAAAAACACAGCCAGCGTATTAAAATGATATACATAGATTTTTTTTTATTGTCAAATAAAATTCTACTCGCTGGTGTATACAATTAAAATTAATCGCAGAGGAACGTTTTTTCTTTAAAATGTGGACGTGCTTTATATGGTAAATAGCTGGCTGAGCTCTTAATAATTGCTGTGCTTTTCGAACAGGAACCATAAATGAGACTAATAAGTCAGGTGCTATAAAAAGTTAACAACTTTTTTTCTATCTCCCCCCTAAAATGGAAATGACTCCATATATGCGACTTTCAAATTTATTACAACACTCCTATTGCATTGAAAGCAACTGTGGTGAGGATTTTTATTTATTAATTAATTAATATTTCTTTTAAGGATTGAGAGAGCTAGAAAAAACTAAAATTTTTGAAATTTCTTCCACGCTTTTAGTGCAATAAAGAATTTTGCTTTGTACACAATGTTTTTTTGTTTTTCAAAATGAGCGAAGCTTTCAGCAAATAAATCAATTTTATTAAAAATAAAGGAAAATAAACTGAAGCAATTTCAACGTTAATTTGTATTGCAAAAGCAAAGGCAAAGGCGTCCGTGATGTGTTTATGAATGAGAAAAAGCTTAATTGTCTTATGAAAATAGGAAAAGGAGATAATTATTCAAATCAATACCGTTTTATGCCAAGACATCCATACTCGAGGATATAGTATTATTTGAAGAAGCTTTTACCAATTCCCGAGAGCTTTTTCTACCCTCTTTTAATGACTACTAATTTAAATTTAAAATAACCCTTATGTATCAATTTATTATTATTCTTTATTCTATTTTTATATAGAGTCTATTGGCCAGGCAGACCGAAATCTACGTAAAAATAGCGCCCGTTTTAGCACTGACAGCACCCCGAGCGAGGTTTATTCCGCAAGCCCTAAATGCAAATAAAATTTATATTAAACAAGTAAGGGTGTTATAGTCAGGCGAGCCTGACAATAGAATACCCGACACAGACACACATCTTCAAATAATTTTTAATATCAAGAGGTGTTTAAGGCCATTACGGGCCCCATATACCGACTTTTGTTGAATTTGTTTATGAAAACCGCCCTTTTTCCACGCCCACTTTTCCAATTTTTTTGAATTCTAATCGGAGGCTTAAATATACGCTCAAATTCTAAGTTTCATTAAAATATTTCGAAAAAGTCCGACTTTAAGGCAGTTTTGGGATTTTTGTGACAGACCCTAGTACTGGAGGTACCCTTAAAAATGGACCGATCAAGGAAATTTTTTGGAAGGATGTTTAAGGCTACATAGGAAGCATAAGTGCCAAATTTCGTTCAAGTCCCATTTGAATTTCGGGTGTAGGAGACAATTTTCGAAAACCGCCCTTCTGCCACGCCCACTTTTCCAATTTTCGGAAATAATATTACTGGCCTTTCAATATGATCAAATATCAAATTTCATCAAAATGTCTTGAAAACAAGTAAGGGTGTTATAGTCAGGCGAGCCTGACAATAGAATACCCGACACAGACACACGTGTTCAAATAATTTTTAATATCAAGAGGTGTTTAAGGCCGTATGGGGGCCCAATACACCGACTTTTGTTATATTTCTTTATGAAAACTGCCCCTCTGCCACGCCCACTTTTCCAATTTTTTGGAATTCTAATCGGAGGCTTAGATATACCCTCAAATCCTAAGTTTCATTGAAATATTTGGAAAAAGTCCGATTTTGAGGCAGTTTTGAGATTTTTGTGACAGACCCTAGTACTGGAGGTACCCTTAATAATGGACCGATCTAGGAAATTTTTTGGGAGAATGTTTATGGCTACAAAAGAAGCATAAGTGCTAACTTTCGTTCAAGTCCCATTTGAAGTTCGGGTGTAGGGGACAATTTTCGAAAAACGCCTTTCTGCCACGCCCACTTTTAAAATTTTTGGAAATCGTATTACTTGCCTTGAAACATGTTCAAATATCAAATTTCATCAAAATATGTTGAAAAACTTCGAGTTTAGAGCAGTTTTTGTGATTTTCGTAACAGACCCTAGTACTAGAGGTACCCCTAAAAATGGTCCGATCGGGTCCATTCTCGAACTTGTTCTTACTCATGTCCCCGTGAGCACGCATACCAAATTTTGTCAAGATAGCTCAACTCCTTCGATAAGATAACTGTATACAAACAGACGGACAGACGGACAGACGGACGGACATGTCTAAATCGAATCTCCTGGTGACGCTGATCATTTCTATATACATTTTGTATGGTCTATCTCGACTGGTTCTGGGTGTTACACACAACCCAACAAACGCAATATACCCTCGACACAGAGTGTGTCGGGTATAAACATCGGATTTAGAGCAGTTTTTGTGATTTTCGTTACAGACCCTAGTACTAGAGGTACCCCTAAAAATGGTCCGATCGGGTCCATTCTCGAACTTGTTCTTACTCATGTCCCCGTGAGCACGCATACCAAATTTTGTCAAGATAGCTCAATTTCTTCGATAAGATAACTGTATACAAACAGACGGACAGACGGACAGACGGACAGACGGACGGACATGTCTAAATCGAATCTCCTGGTGACACTGATCATTTCTATATATATTTTGTATGGTCTATCTCGACTAGTTCTGGGTGTTACACACAACCACACAAACGCAATATACCCTCGACACAGAGTGTGTCGGGTATAAAAAGGGCTGTGGTGCTCCTCAACCGTTGCTCAACCGTGATCTACGCAAACGACGCTACTGATCTCAGCGATGACATGATCGAGGATCGGAATCCTCGCAGATGCATCAGAGATCATCACATAACCACATACAACTCAGGAGGAGCATGAGCGAATCCAAAAAGAGGTAAACGCGGGCTAAGACGAAGATGAAGAAGAAGAATTGATCTCTGTTATGCCATCCTTATGGCATTTTTCTCTTAGTATATTTTGAGGAAATATCTCTGAAGACAACCCATCAACAAATGGAATGAATCACCCAATCCTGTTCCGCTCCTTCGATAATCGCGAGCATTCGAAATCTTTATTTTCGGTCTTGTCGCATTGCGGAATATTGCTTTCCATAAAACAAAATAAAAATAGATAATCAACAATACTATTAAAAGGATAATAATCAACAAAAAGTCCATCACTCGGGAAGGCAATAAAAATCGAATGGTTCTATTACGACCTGGAGAATGACGTCGGTTTGCGTTTATTTTTTTTTTTTTCGCTCCCAGAAGGACTCGCGTTCTAACCATGAGCGCTGCTAATTGTTGAGCTCGCGGCGGCTAGTAACTAAGAATCTAAAAATAATTTCATATTTAATATGTAACAATAAAAATGAAAAATAAAAATAGTTCTGCTGTCGTAACGACATTTTTCAATGGCATTCGAGTCTTTTCCACACACAAAATTTCGGTGCGTCATTGCGATAACAAAAAAACAGAAAAAAAAGACGAAAATTCTGAGCAAAAAGAAAAGCAGTAAATTATCGTAAAAGGATTTCATTTTAACTACCCTTTCGTCCTATGCTTGATGCGGAGATAATGTGTTCATAAAACTCTTGCTCTTAAGTTAATTAATAAAAATGTTTTCTTTTTTCTTTCTCTTTCCGTAAATCCCAAACGAAAATCTCTTTATGATAGAAAAGAAATTTATGGTCTTCTCTGATTTGTGGTGTAACATTTTCTAAGATCTTTTCGTTTGCTTAAGTGTCGCAAGATTTCACGAAAAAAAAAAAAACAAAAAAAAACCCGTAGGATTTAGTTAATTGATAAGCGAAATTCCAAGGACACGGCTTCTAAATTGTTATGGTCCAGCCACAAACTGCGCAAACTGACAGGAGTAACCGTTGAATCTACGTCCAGAAGAAATTCAACTTTGTTGAAATTCTTGCCAACGTTGAGACCACATTATGATCATGGATTGAAGATATCATTCATAAATTCATTTACCCAGTTTAAGCTTTTTGATGGTTCAAAATTTCAAATGATAGTCTTCAGGCGAATTTTAGACAATTTTTATTAATTTTATATGAACATTTTTGAAAAATTCAAATGTAGCAAAGGTTTCTCATTGCCCATTTGCTACTGTTCCGATTAAGTTTTTTCGTTCCGAAAAACAAAAAAATTGTATGAAAATTTTTACATTTTTAGAGGATATCGTAAGGAAGAACTTTAACCGCAACAGTAGCAAATGTCCCTTAAAGATTATATTTGAAAATTTCAACTTTCGAAGTTCGTAAACTAAGCTGAAGACTACGACCCTCAAAGCGAAAACGTGAGCCCAAAAACCTGTCAACATCGTATGGAAATTCAGAAACACGCCTAACTGGGGTTGTCAAACCCGGGATCCCGGGATTCTAGTCGTTTTGTGATCTCGAAAATCTCGGGATTAGCCAGCATTAGTCCCGATAATCCCGGTACTATGAAAATGTATGATTAATGGAATTTTATAACATAAAAGTTTACATTTTTTAGCATAAGTATAATGCTTTTTTTTTGAATTCTTATATATTTATTTGTTTATTTAAGGGGACCTTCTGGTCTAGAGGACGAAAATTTAGGGTATTTTCATGATTTTTTTTTGGTATTAAGCCAAATAAAAACACGATTTTCTAAGTATGCAGGCTTATTATATTCTTTATTGACAAAAAATAAAAAATGTTGTTGTAATTTTTTTTTGTTTGTATTTTAAAAATGGCGTTGAAGTGGACCCTATTTGAAAAAGTACCTCCGTGGTGTGAAACATTTTGGCAGTTCTGGTAATCGGAAAAAAAGCAAAAATATGTTTCTAATCAGAATGAATGCGGCTATGGCAGGAACTAGAATAAAAAAAAAATTTTTTTAATTGACAAAATGGCGCAATTTTTTATTTCAACCATCAAAAAGTCCCCTTTTTTTTACCATTTTTTTGATGAAAAAATATGAAGTTCTTGAAATAAAAATTCGATTCTAGTTCGGGCCATAGCCATTGATGTTATGAATAATATATAAAAATTCCAGACAAATCGGTTCGATGTTTTTTTTGTTTTCATTCATACCAGGTCAAAAAAAGTAGTTTTGAGATAAACGCGTTCAAAGTTGCTTTGATCAAGCGCGCTGCCCGCTGTCTCCACCTTCTAAAAAGGCTGTAGCAAAACAAATATTGTCAAAATCTTCACGAAACTTTGCCAGCATATTCTTAAAAGTCTATTCTTCCGAAATATATATAAAAAAAAAATCAATTTTCAAAAAATTCTAGACCAGAAGGTCCCCTTAACCACCGGTTTTTTTTATTTTTTATTTATTTTTTTTTTTTAATAAACTAAATAAAGTTTATCTCTAAAATTGTGTAAGCTTCACAAATGGGCAAATAAAAGTTGGAGGCGTTTTGAAAAAGAATTCTTCGATTTTCAAATATTTTCATTTTTTCATCGAACTTTTGTTGAATTGCCAAAAATGTACTTTCGGGATTAGACCACGCTTTGTAAGTCCCATAAATCCCGGGAGATCGGAAGAACGGCAAAAATGGACATCCCTACGCCTAACCCGCCCTGAATTTTTGCACCTGGAAAGGGTTTGAATGTAGAAAGTGTGGAGGAAAGTGCAGAGGGTGATTGACGATTGTATTTACAAGAGGCTATTTTTTCTTATGATGATCTAGGGTAGGTAGACTAGGGTTTAATTCATTAAATTTTATATCGTAACAATGGATCTTGAACTCTTCTATAAATAAGGCGCCGTGCCAATCAAAGCAAGAAGAAAGGCAAAGACGGATTTTTTTCGGCTTTTATAAAAATAACAAAAAACGGAATAGAATTTTTCGTGGAGAGGTAGACAGGTGACTTATGAACAAGTTTCATAGGAGAGGTCAAAAAATTCAAAAATTTCGAGTTGTGTCACTTTATTTGGCGGTGTGTGACATGATCATCGCATGTCTGCACAGGAATAGATCCCCGTTGCATTCGCAAAAGAAGAAAAACGTATGGAAAACCCAGAGAAAGTTCAATTCTTCTTCATTAGAAATATGTAGGCACGTATACCGCCCACCCTCAACAATTCGTCCCCTCAGAAAATGACTGTCGTATGTCGCATGTATTTCTTATGGGACATACGACAGTCGTTTTCTGAGGGGACGAATTGTAGACGAAGTAAAATTTCATATTTTCATGTTTTCTCTAATTGATGGTGACAATTGGTGCAACCTGAATGCCATCCGTGAAGGCAATATTTCAACATTCAACGTTCAACAGCCCCCAGTGAAAATATTTATGCAAAAAAAAAATTCAAAAAAAAAACCCGAAGCACGTTGTTCAATCACTGACCTCTCTTCTGGTGTCTCGACGGACTCATCTTGCAATGTATCGGCGGCAACCTCCTGCATTGGGCTCGTACCCAAATCGATCGACGTCATTCCTTCGAGCATGGTCATAGCCGCTTGTAATGTACTTTTTTAGGAGGGCGGTTCGTCCGCGCTTTTCTTTTTTGTTTTCTTTTTAACTTTTCTTTATGAAAAATCGGCAACGAGACAAGCGAACAACTGACGTATAAATACGAAGGACTCTTGGGTTATATATAAACTTTAAGGCGGGTAGAGGATAGTAGAAAACTAGTAGATAGAGGCACGATGGTTACTCTTGGTGTTTTTTTATTTTTAATTATTTATTCTTTGTTTTTGTTATTTGTGTCCTGCTCTCTTCAATTATTAATTTGGTAGGGCTGTTATGGGGACGCGCTGTCGGGTGGTGGGCTTGTATTTTTGATTCCTTGACACGAGTTGGTGTGGGTTTGTTGTTCCTATGGCTGTTTTTTTTTTCTTCTTCTTTTTGTTGTACTATGCTGTGCAGTATTGTGTTGTGTTACTACTGTGGACGGTCCTATTCGTTTGCGGTTGTTGAGTTGTCAATCAGAACTCCGTGATAGGATAATTGTGCTCACAAAAATGATTTCATTGAATCGAGCATTATTTCACTGAACCTCTCAATGGGTACACGGATGAATGTTATTGATTTTTGTATTTTCTTGTTTCGCCGATATTTGCCTTCATTTAGTTTTGGTTTTGGTTTTGGTTTTGTTTTTGTTTTCTATGCAATGGCCTTACAAATCGGATTAATTATTCACCATGGACTGTATTTTATGATGG